>JAEMPF020036945.1:13319-18319 GCA_022496165.2 Catalaphyllia jardinei | reverse complement strand
GAAGTTTTTCGGAAATTGCGCTGAAAAACAGGACGACATACAATACGGTTAGAAAGATTTGGAAACAATTTTTTGAAACTGGTAGCACGCGTTATGAAAGCCACGCTGCCGGATCAAAACATCTCCAACAGGATGATCTCGATTTCATACGATTTTTGAAAACTTCTCGAGCATCTATGGCCACGGGTGAAGTTTATAGGTATGTCAACGAGTTTTGTAATGTTGCTTGCGGAACGTCAAATGCAGCCATACAACGGGCGCTTCGAAATCACTTGACGGATGGAAGCTGGACTTGGAAGAGACTCACACAGCCTGTCGCGGAAAAATTTAGCCCCGAAAATGTGCATTACTGTCAACAATTTGTCAATTACATTTATACAGTTGATCCGTACAAACTTAAATTTTTCGATGAAAGTGGGATAAAGCTGCCTGATGTTGGGAAACCAAACTATGGCCACTCACTCAAAGGAACACCAGCCGTAGAAATTTCAAGGAATATGAACTCCCCAAATATTACACTGAACTTGATGTGTGGACTTGACGGGATCATCTATGCCAACACCATTAATGGCACAAGTAATTCCATGACCTTTCTTAATTTTTTTGAGGAAGCTAGTCATGTTTTTTGCCAGATGGCAGACCACCGTACATTTACGGCGATCATATTATAATGGACAATGCAGCAATTCATCACAACCGAGCGGGAAATGCGCTGGGAGAATGGCTGGATGATATCGGCTGTTCATTTGTCTATTTACCAACGTATTCCCCAGAAATGAATCCAGCCGAATATGTTTTCAATAAACTTAAGACCATAATGAAGCGATTTGAATTCCGGGAACTTCTGCGAGAAAATTTGCATGTAGCAGTTCATGAAGCTCTGAAAGAAGTAACGACAGATGATATGCGCGAATTTTTCAAGTATACTGGTTATATCAATATTTAGAATGGCTGCTTTGTTCTAAGAACACTTTGACCAACTATCGTGTTAGTCATGAAAACACAGAATGACTTTAAAAATGTACCCAACAAGAAGGCTAATTAATAAAACACAAGTTGTTCTTTCAGTAAATCTTCAACACTTTAATGCGGCGGGAATGTTTTTCACTGAAATACAAATTAGAAACAGATGCCACTAAGTAAACAAACGCAATTTTTTTTGTCAAGACTTGCAAAGATATGAAGTTTTCCTTAGTAAATCGTGAACATTGCTGTCGTTAATCAAAGTTAATACTGCGAGTATTTGATAATTTTCGGACTTGTTATAATTAAAATATAGCCGATACATCAACTCAACATTTCTGTAATTTAATTGTAACTTGGCATAACAACACAGCTGTTCAGTCGCTTACTAGTTTGGCGGCTGTAAAAAGTAATGAAAGGCCATAATCAGGCTCGTCAACATCAGGCTGCCTATCGCTACTAGTAATTTCTGACTGTTCAGTGTTTTTCGGTGTCGATGAGTACGTCTTTAAGCTTTCTGTAATCCCCATTTCGAGGTAAAAATTTTCCTCTTCGACGGTTTTGGGCACATCGCTGACTGACGTGACAGAAGCAGTACAGGTACTTGTAGCGGTACAACTTTTCACTGAACTGTTGGGAAGGATGCCTTTCCCTGGAAATTTAATACCCTTTTGCTCCCACAGGCGTTTCACAGGGTTAACAGGTGTTTGCTCAAGTGCCTTTTGTCGGCAAGTGATGGCGAAGCTCTCGTCGTATTCACGGATAAGTTTCTGAATTTCATTCGATTCTGGAACTTTGCCGTTGCAAATTCTCTCGAGTTTTCTTATGTCTGTATTGACAAGAAGCCATTGTGGAACCCTTTCTCCGGTTGTTGTTGTTCTCAGGTATTTTTGAGGATCACTGTTTATTAGGTCCGCCTGAACTTTTGCAGCGAATGTATTAAGGCTAGCGGAATAACTATCTTTCTTCAACATAATATCCAGTTCTAATTGCTTGAGTTTGGTCTTCGCAACTTTAAGCTCGGACTGTACTTTTTTGAAATATTTCTCCTCTTCTGGATGTCGCTTTATCTCTTTACATATCGTGGCAGAAGAACAGGGTGCAAACGAACACATAGTTTTGTTGTGCCCCGAATTGTGGCAATTCGAACATTGTGGTTTCTTGCTAGTTCCAAGCGACTTGAAGCTACTCTCGAGCTCAAAGACCTCGTGTTGTTTCTTTGCAACAGTTTGTTCAGCATCCTGCTTTTCTTGCTCAAGTTTTTTAAACAGTTTCTGAGTGGGAGATTCATAAGCGACAGTATCTGAAGCTCCGGACCGATTAAATTCGGCTTCCAGGCGTCGTGCCATTAGATGTTTAGGTTTTTTAGCCACATGCAAGGTCCCACTTTTTGGCGATGGCGATGGCGAAGTGCGGAGTCGTTTATGTGAAGCAGTTTCTTGTGGAGTTTGAGCTAACTCACATATCTTTAGTTCAATCACCTTGAGGTTTTCTCTTGCAGAGTCTTTCGCAGTTTCTATCATGTCGATAAATGAATCCAAGTCATCTGCGGGGAGCTCGATCCAGTCATTGTTGTCTGCGTATTTTAAGCTCACTTCCTTGCCACGAAGGCCACTGAATCTTGTCAAGATACGATCGAGCAAGGACTCCATGCATAACGTTTTAACTTCCTCTGAAGACCAAAAAAGCTTTACGCATTTTTCTTTTGGACCTCTAACCTTAAATTCATATCTATCCATCTTGTTCAAACTCAAGTGCAGCGAAATTTAACCGGCCGCGATCCACACAAGTACAGTTTCATACAGCACAAACAGCGTGTACGCGCCGAGAATTCTTGGAATCTATCGATAAAAGTGGGCGGAGCAGTAGAAGAAAGTGGGCGGGGCAGCGATGCGAAAATTCGGGCCCATTTCACAGTTCGGTGATTTTCGTAGTATGTCAAAGTGTGAACCAGCCCTAATGTATATTTTCCCGGGCTTATTTCTACTTCTATGGTACAGGTTACATCTTTTAAATTAAAATCTAACGGAAAAGATTCACCTTTCAAATCGTTAATGGCAGTCTGATTCAACATCGCTTGAACTGAACTCCAAAAAGACCTTTCTTTTTCGTATAATTAAGCAATAGACCACCCTTTCTATGGGTTTACTGATGCAATAAACCACGCGGGATGTTGGGAGAACACGAGAAAAGCTTGTAAATCACTCGTCTGACGGCTCGTGATTTACAAGCTTTTCTCGTGTTCTCCCAACATCCCGCGTGGTTTATTGCGCCAGTAAACCCATAGAAAGAGTGGTCTATCGCTTTTATGAAATAACTATGGAGAAAGTCTGTCAATGAGAGGAAAGTTTATTGTACTTTCGTGATAAAGTTGCTTACTCTCATCAAATTCATGAGATGACGCGACAAACCAATCACAGAGACTGAAAGAATGAAAACACAGACTTCGCGCCGGAAACGAAATCCGCAGCGATGAAGCGACGAAAACATTTCACGCTGTTTTAAGAAAGTTTTACTGTAAGAAAGGAAAGAAAAAGGTTATCGGTGAAAGGCAAAAGCACATTAATTAACTCAAAGGTATTCTGACGGAGAAATGCAGGGATTCGTAGGTGGAATCGGTCATCACGAAAGTAAAAGGCTGTACGAAAAGTGCGCAAATACTACAAACTTCATGTGCTTAGCGAAGTGATTCAAGGCAGTGTTAAGCGATAATTTCCCAAGGTTTTGCGAGTGAAATTAAGGTTAGTAACAGAAACGCTGCTTCCGAAATTTATTCAGAATTTATTTACCTATGCTGACGGCTATGAAGTCTGTGTTATTCTCTGTATTTTGCTAAATGAAAACCGTATTGCTTGAAAGCTAAGCTTATCGAAATCAAATTCATATATCGTGTTATGCATGAATGCATTGAGTTTAAACACAAAAAATTCCCATATGGAAAGAAAACTTTTCCCTGCTTGTTTGACAACCCAAATTGAGTAGACAAGCCTAGCTGACTTATTCCTCCAAAGACTGTGGAAGCACCGAAACAACGGTTAAAAACTTCTTTAATCTTAATCTCAAGCGTAACCGGAATCGGCGTAAAAGTTTTGTCGTGGAAAAAAAGATAAAGCTTTATATGACAACCAGCTTCTGGTCCTGTTTTCCCTTGCAGGTTTCTATGTGTATGTTGAATGAAAAGATATTCGTGTTATTAATAGACCAGCCAGTGAAAGGCAAAACTGTTTATTACATTTTTTATCGCTAGAGTTCCGACTTGTCTAGTTCCCGCGTAGAGCTGCCATACATAGGATTTAATGGAGCCGAAACCAATTGTGGAATTGCACACATTTTAGGTATCCTACTGATGAACAGTTACAACCCTTAGATACCTTTTTAGCAACTACTACAATTTGCAGTCTGTTCACTTTGAATAGATCGGGAACCATGGTTTACCGGTACAATAGAACATAGGTTTAGCAACTCTATTGACCAATCAGAGCGTGCGTAGTATCTCAGTTATTTTATAAACCTGTATAAACACTCTCTACGTCTTTACGTCTGCCATTATTTCTTTAGGATGTATTTCAGGTATTTAAACCAATCAGCGTGTTCGTATGAATAGGCCAATCAACAAGGGTGTTAGTTCAGCATTGCCCAGGTCTTCTCCAGACCATCCGCCATTTTGAAAAATTGTCGAGGAGAAGGCCCTGGGGATGCGGTTGTCGAGGGCTTACAAGCGATACGGACGGCCACTTTGTGACATAAAACTTCCGTGTTGATTACTCTTCATGAAGTGCCTTAGTTTCAATTTACTTATGGAAATGGCTACGTTTGGAAGTATCCGAAAACATAAAAAACCTGTTTCAGTTGGGTGTAGTGGTATATTTCTTGTACTGTTCGCTAACATCCAGTTTGTTGGTGAGTTTGATTTGTTGGTACAGTGGCATTCCAGAGATGATATAAGTAATTCGTTGACCGGTGTCGATCTGTAAATTATGTTGTGTATAAGACGTACTACCTTTACGTGAACTGTGTTCAACAAATTGAACACTGGT
>JAEMPF020036944.1:0-17603 GCA_022496165.2 Catalaphyllia jardinei | reverse complement strand
AGAAAATCATAAGCTTGGCACTTCAACTTTCAACTTCAACTTTATTTTACTTGTTATTTTTATTGTAATCTTTTAGTGTGACTGTTCCGCCAAGATAAGCAAATGCTATTTGTGTACCAGTCCTTTTTGTGTTGTACATTGATAGTTACTCGTTAAATAAAGTTGAAGTTGAAAGTTGAAGTGCCAAGCTTATGATTTTCTACCATAAGTGCTGCCAAATCAGAAGCAATAAATTCTCTCAGCAGACTTTTCACAAGCCTTATTTATAAATCAATTCAAGCCCATCCTACTCCATCCTCTCTGTCCCTTTCATGTTTCCCTTATAAATCTGCCACTTGTCTATCACTCATTTGTCCTCCTCTATCCCACCCTCAACTGTCCCTGATCACCCCTCCATCATTTCTCTCTTGCTCTCCACTTGTCTATTCCTCATCCTTCCTCCTTCTAAGGAGGAGGAGGGACAGACAAATTGAAATCACATTGTGATAAATTTGAGATAAACTTTCCCCACACTTGCTAAAAGGTTTACACTTGCTCTTGCTAAAAATTTTCTTGGTTTTAGTGTCATAATAGAATTAGATTTTGCTTATAATGGGAGTGTCACGAAAACTCAGACCCCGAAAACTCGCCCCCAAAAATTCACCAGCAAATGTCATCAAAGTATCAACTGCTATATTAAACCTTGTTAGTTTTTCACTGTTTGATCGATGCCACAGCGATATAAACCAGTATATACCGGAGAAGATATTAAATATATAGCTTCTTTCTGGCGGTTGCCTATAAACATTGCGTGACCATAAAACGTTAGGTGATAAGGATTGAGACGAGTTTACAATGTAAATCTTTTTCAAAAAAAATGTAAATCTTTTTTTACAAAAAATTGAGGGGTCTAAGCTTTCGTGACACCCAAAGGCAGATCCCGAAAACTCAGACCCCAAGAAATAATAAATAAAAAGGGTTTAAACTCCTCTAAATCTTATCACCTAAAATGTTTTAAATGGTCACACAATGTTCATAGGCGGCAACAGACAGAAAGAATCAAGATATTTACCTTCTCCGGTTTATCGCTTCTCCGGTTTATCGCTGTTGCATCTGATGGATACAAAACTGACTTCAATTTGAAGAATATTATGGTGACTCTGTGTCTTCTATTTCTTAGGTAAAAAATTTGCTAGCAAATGTCATCAAAGTGTCAGCTGCTATTTTAAACTTTGTTAGTTAAATTTCACTGTTTGATCAAGGCAACAGCAATAAACCGGAGAAGATAAATATATCGCTTCTTTCTGGTGGTTGCTCTGAACATTGCATGACCATAAAACATTAGGTGATAAGAATTAACTAAGGCAAGTTTACAAAGTAAATCGTTTTCAAAAAAATGTAACTCTTTTATTTAAAAAAAAAATTGATGGGTTTCAGTTTTCAGGGTCTGAGCTTTCGGGGTCTGAATTTTCGGGGTCTGAGGTCTGAGGTCTGAGTTTTCGTGACACCCCATATTATGGCGATCAACAATGCAGCATTTACTATAAAACTGAGATTAGGAAGATATCAATTCACACCATTTCCTCCACAGCTTTGGAACCAGACTTGTCCTTCTCAGTGAAGAAAACACCAAATCCAATGTCATGGTCTAGAGATTTGTACTGCCAGCTACAAGGGGAAACAAACATTCTACAGTTGAGGATGCAATACACCAAAACTGATTTGAATAGTCAAAAAGGATTTCAATTTGGGCCACTGACTAAGCAGGTGACCAAGTGAGCAGTGGAATGACTGTTTTGGTTGAAACCTAAAGTATTCTTTTGAGGCAATCAACTTGGTCACATTATTAGTCAGCTATCTTCTCAAAGGTGTTCTCTCAGTAAGGTGACTGTAACAGAACACCGAGTTATATGAACCTTCAACAATGATAGCTTGTATTTGTAGTTAAGTGCTTCACAAATTAAAAAAACACACACACATTAGAAAAAATTAATTACAATGGTGAGAATGCAAATAACTCAGGGGTCTATCTTGATTTTCTTCTGTCTTGTAATGACAGGTACCTCAAAAGATCCAAGAAGTGCACAGGTTAAGGTGGCTAATACTACAGTTTTGATGGAGTACAAGAGCACAACCTTTAACTCTTTTAAAAAAGGTTCCAAGCTGTGTTTCCCTTCACTATTTACCATTTGCTTAAGTCTTTTGCCATTCTATGTGAAATTTGAACAATTAAACATCAACAAATGGCCAAAATGAGTGGCCGAGTACACAATGAGAGACTGGGAATTAGTAGGTTAAGTCATGTTTTTCTCAAAATCTACCTGAATGACCCCACCTCAAAATTTCAGGAATAAGAAATTGGGTCTGTTTTGACATTCATGCAAAGTAAAATAAAAATCTGTTACACAGATTTTTTGAAAACTAAGAGAATGTCGAGCACTCCTCGATCCAAGACAGGTTTTTACAACCTTGGATGAGAATCGAATTGCACATGCCCTTTATTTAAGCGTGCGTTCATGTGATGCTATATATAAGGTCTGGAGGGATGGGGAGGGGGTCCTGCATTACCATTACCGGGAAAATATGAACTCAACAAATTGACCTGGCTCCCAATGTGTGGCTTCATAGCTCAGTTGGTAGAGCATTGCACCGGTATCGCGGAGGTCATGGGTTTGAATCCCTTTGAAGCCCTGATTTTTTTCAGGCTTCTTCTTTCCAGTTGCTTAAATTGGAAAATTTACTGCGATGATCACTCTTCACTTTCATGACTTTTACTGTAGCAGAGCTGGCATAACTATTTGCCATATCCAGGGCCATCCAGCATTTAAGCTGTTGAAAATACCCCCTCAAGACAATAAATGTAAACCTTTGAAGAGATAAATTGAGGAACTGAGTCAATCGAGGATGGAGTCAATAACTGGTATTATTGGATAGTAATTTGAGCTGGAAAATTCATATTGAATACGTTGCATTAAAAATAAGAAAAATTATTGGAGTCATTGTTCGCCTCAGGCACTTCATTCCTCTCTGCACTCTTTTAAATATCTATCATTCCCTGATATTTCCTTACCTGTCTTACAGTTTTAAGCTACTTGGGGTCAAGCTGCTAAAACCCATTTACAAAAACTCCTTGCAAAAATGTGTCCTTCGTTTAATTTACTTTTCTGAGCCAAGAGCACATGCTGTGTCTCTGTTTATCACCTCAAATATTCTCCCCATAAATATGCTCGATGCTGAAACTGTTTCTTCTTTAATGTATGACGTCTCAGGTTTGTCTGTTCCGTCTAATATCAGTGATCTCTTTACTAAAGTTAATAAAATACATGTGCACTAGACCAGGAGCTCCTTTTTATGTCAATTAAAATCTTCGTGTCTGAGCCTAAATCAAAGGTCTTTTTGCCAGATTTGGAGCTAAACTCTGGAATAAAATAACAAAAACGGGTATGCTACTACACAAAATAATAAAAACTGGTATGCTATTACACCACATATACTTTTTTGGCATCTGGTTGAAACAAAAATAACAATACTCTCTGACAGTTTCAATTAGATAACTATTAACCAGGCACACTCGTCTCTATAGTTTGGTTTCAAAGGAGACACCGGTGGCTTTGGCAGCTAGGATGTTTATTTGGATCGTGACGATTTCCCGAAATCCCAACAAATAGGCAAAAAAATCCTGCATCCCATGCTCAAATTTTGGCAAATCCTGCTTCCCGGGGAGCTGTCAGTAACTGTAGTAAGCCACCTTAAGTTGGAGGTAGACTGAAAGGTTCTTTTCCTCCCTTTTCCTATTGTGCATGAGCCTGTCAAGAACATTTTTACCTGTTCACCCCAGATCATTTTCTACAGGCATTTTGTGCTAAAATGAAGACCTTGAAACTCAGTGGCAAAAGGTATTTTTTGCAGTGTACTTTCGGGTAGTATCATGTTAAAGACCTAATGTACCTGAGCACACTCCCAGCTGATTCAACTTCAAAGCTGAGTTTCAGTGCAGTTCCTCGCTTGACACATCCCACTTGGTAACTTTCTTCAGTCAAGCTGTCTGTCTTGTAATTTTCATTACGGTAATATGTCAATGGTACATCACCACCATAACAAATCTTCAAATAAAATGACATGTATGTTACCAAACAAAATAAAAAAAAGGTATAAAAAATAATTTTTAGCGAATTCTATTTATTTTTTGTTTAATTTGGCTACTTTAATATGGCTTTCAATACTCAAGGAAGCAATAACTGAGTTTTAGGTCCATAACTGAGTTTTAGCTCCATACTGTAAGTCACAACCAAGGCTTTTGCCCTTCAATTTATGGCCTGAACACAAAAGATGCATCTGTCTGCCCTCTACAGTGTGTCTGACGGGTTTAGGAACAATTTTGTATTGATGCGAAAGGGCTTCAAATTATCACATTCAAGTAAAAAGCAAAACAATTCAATTTGAAATTGTTGTTAAGTCATTGGCACGCTAAAGTACAAAGATTTCAACTTTTACATGCTATGAAAGTTAAGAACACTGGGCAATAAATCAAGAAATATTTTGGCAACAAAAACAGCTTTAAAAATAAATTTTAGCAGGGCACATCAGAAAACACTAGTATGTGTACCCTTGATCTGCACAGCGGGTCTCCATCAGGATCTTGACACTTGCCTCCATAGTACTCTGGCAAGTTGTCTTTATCAATATATTCCAGAATCTCTGTTTTCCAATCTCCTACCACAAATACAATATGTCAAAATAAAGATGAGTGCATTTGTACTGGATAAGGGTTTCATAAGCCTAGTATATCCCTTTTTGCATTTCAAACAAACAAATACACAAACAAACAATCCAAAGTCATACCTCCCAGTATTTTCACTTTGTTTCTTGTGACTTCATTTAGAAAAGGTTTGACCAAAGCATATGCTATAGGAAATATCTTGGGAGCTGCAATGTAACAATTAAAAGTAAGGTATACTTGATCTGTCGGAAGTATAACCTTAAATACTGGGCATACAGTGTAGGTGGATGCCAATTACCCAGGGATTTGCTTGCAATTTTCAAAAGGAGATTTAGACTTACTACTATCTTTCAGTAGCTGTTCTTCACCCCTGGCAGAAATTTTGTTGTGTCAACTGCTTCTTCACTTGTCTAGGCCATACCCATGCCCCAAAGAATAATGGGGGGAGGGAATGACTATTAATACCTACTATACTTTTACTGTTACTGCTATAGTACTACCTACTATCAATGATTAAAGTTTTGTCTCTCCTCATGATCAGCCAATCAATTATGGAAAATTTTATTTTGCCCATTCAGATAATTGATTGAAATGTTGATAAAAAATGGCAGAGAACAACAGCTTCAAGAAAATGAGAAACACACCTTTAATTACTAAAATATTCTTCATCACCTCAGGAAAATTATCTTCATAAAATGCAGTAATCTGTTGAATTAAAGTTAGTATATCTAAGAACCTCAATAGCATAACATAACAGTAACAATGTTCAAAAAGTGCTATATAAAATTGTAACAGGCAAAGTAAAATTGCCCTCTGTTCAGGGTTGCAAATATTATCAATAGGTAATGTTGTGACTTACTGTGTTAAAAAGCATCACACCTGAAATTAAAGGAAATAAGTTTATTATAACAACAGGAGAAGACAATGGAATTTAGAGAAGATGTATACATACAACATATTTCTATAGCACATCAACTAAAGGTCATAATTTATATACCAGCTAGTATACCTTTAGTTACTATTATTGTCTGATGTCAATACAGTTCCTGAATTAATTAATAGTGGTAGAGTTAGCTTTAATTGAAAATATGCTCCGACCAGTCTTCTATTACCGATGAGAAGCATTTAATTTGATAAACCAAAAATGCACTCAAGACATACATTATTTCTCTGAAAAAAATTCTGTAATCAGTGTGTAATATGTGCTTCTAAATTTTTAATGGCTTTCATCCACCTTCATCAGGAAGAAAAGACAGGCCAGTTATTGTTGGCAGCTGCTACAAGCCAGTGTCTTAATTGCTGAATATATATTTTTAAAAAGAATCAATGGCCCACAAGCATGAGGGAATGGTTTCTCTTGTTAACAGTGTCCACAGTGGAATATCAGGATTCCAAGAAAAGCCTTTGCTGTAACTTGCTAACTCGTATTTGAACGTTTCATGGACTGATGCAATCAGTTGACTCAGTGAGTTGTTTGATTGTCGATTTGTTGTTGCTCATGAGGGCTGTGTCATGTTTGGTTATGGGTTAACTACATCAACAGCTGGTCACATGTTAATGGTTACTAGTCACACATTCATTATTTAAGACAGTCAACACGCACTCCAAATTTTTCGCGATTTCAATTTCCTGGGCGAAGACAAACTTATTTTCACTATGGATATTACATCTCTTTACACCATAATCCCTAATGGCGAAGGTCTTCTAGCCCTCAAACATTTTTTTGATTTAAATACTGTTAAGGAACCAAGCTCGGAAACACTGCTCCACTTGGCTGAACTAGTTTTAACACTCAACTGTTTTTCATTCGCCGATAGTTATTATAAACAAATCAATGGTGTGGCCATGGGTACCAAAATGGGACCCAGCTATGCCAATCTTTTCATAGGCTACATTCAACACCAATTTTTCAATCAATACAACGGCCTCAAACCTGACCTCTACTGTCGCTACATTGATGACTGTGTCGGCGCCACTTCCTCCACCAGAGAGGAACTCAATCAATTTATAACTGCTGTTAATTCGTTTCATCCGGCTCTTAAATATACCTGGGAAATTTCTAATACTTCTTTAGCATTTCTAGATATTAAGGTTTTTGTCGAAGGCAACGGTTTATGCACCAGTGTGCACTACAAACCCACAGATTCTCATAGTTATTTGTTATATTCATCTTCACATCCATCACATGTCAAGAATTCCATTCCTTATTCTCAATTTCTTAGACTTCATCACCTTTGTAGTGAAGACTCTGATTTTTCCTTAAAATCAGAAGAAATGTGTGAGTTTTTCGACAAACATGGCTATCCTGCCTCTGTTGTTGAAGCAGGTCATCATCGCGCCCAACAAATTGATCGACAGTCAGCACTACAAACGTCTCAAAAGGAGAGTAACAATAGAATTCCATTCACTCTCACTTTTCATCCTCACAACCACGCAGTTAAATCCATCAATCTAAAAAACTTTAAATTACTTCAAAATGATCCCGATACTGGCAGAATCTTTTCGCAACCGCCATTAACTTTATTCAAACGCGACAAAAACATAGGTAACTTTTTAGTCAGAAGTGTTTTTCAAACGAGTGAACAACCCGGTACTTTTAAATGTGTACGCGCATGATGCAAAACATGTCCTTTCATTTGCAACGTTGAAAAATCGTCGAGACCCAAGCGATCCGGGATCACTGATCATTTTACCTGTACCTCAGCCAATTTCATCTACTGTATAACTTGCACCCTTTGCAAAAAGTTATATATCGGCGAAACAGGTAGACGACTAGGCGACCGATTTCGAGAACATCTTCGCAACATAGAGAAAGACGACAAAAACGCATTTAAATCGGTCGCTAGACACTTTAATCTGCCGAATCATTCTACGTAACATATGACAGTCTGTGGCCTCTCCCTACATCAAGGAAGCACAGAAAGCCGCAAAACTCTAGAACAATTTATTTTTCAAATTGGCACTTTTAATCCTCACGGTATCAACGAACGCTTTTCATTCAACTAATTGATTCTGTTTTTCACGTTGCCAGGCACCAACCAATAGTGTAGCTTCATATTTCTGTATATAAACCACACACAACCCACAATTCCTCGATCCACTCCGACAAAGGGCTAGCGCTCGAAACATCAGCTTCTGAATCTCTTTACGGTGGCTAATTCACATTATCAACTCAGTTGATAAAACCAAATTATCTATTCATTATCACACCTTGGCAAAGATGGTATCAACATCTCTTCATTACAACAGTTATCCAATTTAGATAAACTCCACAGCTCAGTTAGCATTTATTGGCAGCTTCTTGTATATGTTGTGGTTTGTTTTTTTCTGTTTAGTTTAATTTTTTTTTAGACCAGTTTAATTTTTTTCAAACCAGTTTAAATTTTTTTTAAACCAGTTTGAATTTTTCAAACTGGGTTGATTTTTTTTGTCAACTACGGGTATCTATAAAAAAAGGGGAAATATCTCTTTCCATTCCTCTATCCTATTCTCTGATTTATTCTATCCCCCAGCTACTCTACCCCTTCCCCAAAATCCCCATCAAGCATGAATACTAATTAACAGTAAGTTTTATTTATTTTTCTTTTTATCTCGCACTCACCAGGATTTGAACTGCCAACCTCTGGATCTGCTTCCAACTGTCATTGTCACTTGACCATGAAAGCATTGGATGCAAGAGCTCTCATACTTGTTTTAATTATCAGTTCATCACCCCAAGCCCCTCTCATATAAATTTTAATATATTCAAAAATACATATAAATTTTCATTTATTCATACATGAACCTTGTCTTAATTACTCAGAACCTAACTAATTACAAATAAGTGGTTAGACCTAATCACTAACCTGAGAGCTCAACTCAAACTACTAAATCATATGCAAAGTTCCCAGCCTCACATCAAAGCTCACCATTCAAAATAAATGATTAGGCCTAATCACTAACTTGAGTGCTTAACCCAAATTAGTAAGACACATGCTCACATTCTGCTCAAAATTGAAAATTAAACTAGTTTAAAAATTTCAACCCAGTTTGAAAAATATGAACCAGTTTGAAAAATTTAAACTGGTTTAACAAAAATTAAACCAAAAATAAAATCAAACCACAACATATACAAACCTGGTTTCCAAAGATGCTTCAGTCCCAGGCCCTCCATATCCATCACCATCACAATCTGGTCTACATTTTTACCAAGCTGAGAAAGAGAGTTTATATAATTATATTTATTCGATTTTTCAGTTTCTAATATCCTAACAGATTTGTTATTTAGAAGAAATTGTCATCATAGTTAAACAGTGTTATTTAGCAATTATTGAATGAGGGTAGGTAGGATATGAAGAATCCTGCTGATCAAGGAGGGTATTATCCACAGTCAGGCCAATGGCTGAGGTGGTCATAACACCCTGCGAGAATTCTTCAAATCCTACAAAAGCCGAAATTCAATAATTGCTTTATTATTCATTCAAAATATTTTCCCGTTCTTAAAGGAGTTTTGCAATTTTGCTCTTTTTTTGGAACCCACCAAAAATAACACAACCTCATCCCCAGGTTTTCTCGATCAACGGTTCAATAATCTGAAGCAGGCTATACTTATGACTTCATTTTGATGACATCGGTTCAGTACTCTATAGCAGCTGTACTTTTGACGTTATTGGTTCAATATTTGATCAACAGCAGCTGGTTACAATAAATTATGCATGTGGTTTTAACCAATCAGAAACAGGGAAATATTTTGAATGAAAAATAATTATAATATTTACTTTACTTCAGTACAATAGAATATTCTATTTCAGATTATCATAAATCATAATACCTTTGCTGACTGTTGTCTGCCTAGGGCCATTCCATATTCACCTAAGTAAGCCTTGAATCTAACAATTTCCTCTTTGTTTACAGATGACAGCAGTCCTTTACAAAATGTAAAAAAAAAAATATAAGGCAACAAAAGATATCTTGGACTCCTGCAAATTAAGCTAAACAAATAATAACAAAAACCTAATCATAATCTAACAACTAGAGTCATGAAAGTGAAGAGTGATCCTCGCCGTAAATTTTCCAGCCGCAGTACAAATATGAATTATTTCACATATACTTCACAACTAGGGTCATCTTATTCAGTAATGCAAATGCAGTGACCAGTGTAATTTTAGAATGGATATCCTAGTTAATACTTATCCAGGGCTCTTACACATTTCAAAGTCTTCTCACTCAGGGCCCTGTCATCATACCTTTAAAGTCAATTTGTCCGATGGGATCAATGAAGACTGGTGAGCCATCTCTGTCAAAGCCAAAGTAACTTCCAGGATAGTATTTTGACAACACCTGGAGAGAATGGCCACATTGTAGTATCAAATACTAGTTATTGCTAATCAATACCATTTTATTATTAAAATCACTAATTTAAAGTAATTGTTATTCTTGGGTTACACCGTCACGCAATTAAAAAATAATTCGAAAACCATTCAGTGAATAAACTCAAAAAATCATAAGGTTATAGGAGATAAAAAATAATGACACTTCTCCAACTTTTGGGTCTGTAAATTTTACCGATCCTCAAATATTTGTCGAAAAATTTTGCACAAATTTACTGAGCCCAGTATGGAGCCGCCATGTTGGAGTACCTCAAAGGAACACCAACATGGCGGCCGCAGAGTAGTGTAAACATCTGGAACTTACTTTGGCTATTGAGGCCGCTGATTATCTGATCTGATCAAGCAAACATTTAAATAAGCACTTTTCCTAATACTTAAACTTCTAAAAAGGCTAAAAATCCCGAGATAAGTACATATTTTGCGATAAGCACGTTCATAGCTTTATGTCACGCACCACCATTACTCTGAAATTTAAAATGTGCCTCTGTTTAGATGAAGCATGTTCTTGAGCTGAAAAGTTGTTACAGATTTAAATTTACCCCCCTCTCATGACTGATGAAGATAATAACTTTGGTGGCTCTTTAATTTTGGATTTTAGAAAATAATGATGTCACGTGCAAACCAATAATTAGCATATCATTGACAGCAGTTAATTGCACACATAAATGATTGGCAAAGGAATATGACCTCACCTCAGGAACCTTGTATGTTTCAACCAAAGTGTCAAGTTTCAGGCGTCTGCGTATGTCCATACTCTATAAATGAAAGAAGACATAAAAAAATAACCGACAGATCAAATGTATGTTTCACTTCATTAGCTTTTTCTTAAAATTTATTTCCTAACACTGCTTGATTGATTAGTACAGATCAATTGTGATGGAGGATGACAAGTCGTAAACTTTTAGGTGGCAACTTTGAAGATGGTTTTGAAAGTAACACGGAAATCAACCTAGTTTCCACTGCAAGTTCTCAACTGTTGGTTGATTTGATATTAATTTCCAACATTTTTTGTGAAGGTGCAGGAAACTTATTATACTATATTATGTTACTGTGTGGGATCAAGATTCACCCACACAAGGATTGTTTTCTTAACTAGGGTATCTGATGTATAGTAATGGAACATTCTCTTGATAGTAACATAATTATTATTTTACATAGTGATTCATCTATCTGCATTTTCCAAGACGTACATTGTAACCCTTATTTCTTAAAGAGGTGTCAATAGTGGTGCATGATAATTCATCACTGGCAACGTGTGACAAGAGATTAAGACAAAAAAGCACATAGTGAGGTTTAGTAGTGACAATTTCTCTTTATTTAAGAATTCAGTGGCCTGTGAATGCAGACTTATTTCCGCCTGTCACTGGTTCCACCGAAAATAACGTCTGCAAACTCAAGTCAGAAATTGATCTCTGTAACGTCAAAACTTTTGTTTTGTTGTTGACCATTTAAATTCACAAATAGAATATGACACTCGAGTACAGGCGCGACGCTGTGGGAACTGGTGATAATTTTGTTCGCAATGAGTTATGAGCGCCATCAAAACACTGAAGAAGATTTTAACTTCCGAGATTTGCTTTCTTTGCAAGGCAAAAGTTTCCAGTGAAGAAAAGATGAAGGTGTTTGGAAAAAGTACAGTGGGAATTCACTCACTAATTCTGCGTTCAACTGAAGTCGATCTGTCTGCTTACAGTTAACAATGAGTGGACAGACTTAACATGACTCCTGCTGTTTCATGATGTGACAAGTCTGTGACCTTTAGAATTTAGCTCTAACAAAGATGTCTTAGAGGGATTTACTTTTCCTATGAAAGGTAGCTCTCTGATTTCTCTCAGAAAATTGGTTGATTCTCTATTGTGCTACATTTGTATAAAGTAACAGGCCCGCAAACGTTGGCCTCTTAGTGAATTATATAAATTAGTAGTCTTTGATTCGCTATTACCGTGATCTTTTGTTTACTAGCCTGTGGTGACCTTACAGGATAATCTTTCATGTTGTTTATCACGGACGGTTATGCAGGTCTCAAATCCGAGTCCTTTCAAGGCTATTGTAGTTTCATAAAAGAGTGCACCTCTATTATTTTGTTGCATTACCGGTACTCGCATCCAACGGGCGTTAGTGTTTGTAACTGTCAGGTTACTGTGTTGGAATTACATTCTAGGATGCTATAATGATCTTGTTAGGCAAATGATTCAGGTTATTTTCTTGTCACATCACGAAACAGCGGGATTGATCTCTAACTCGGAGCTGACATCACTGAGTGATATTGGGTTTCTTTAGGTTTATTCCATGTGAATTTAAGCGGCTTACTTGGGCCTTCATCAGGTTAATCAGCGGCAAAACAACGAGTACAACGTTCTTCTCACGAGTTGGATCTACACAAGAAATTATACACTACACAATGGGTAAATCCTGAAATACAACAGACTTTTCCAAATCCAGTTGGAAGATTTACAAAAACATCACTCTTCAATTCAAAAACAAGTCACAAGGCTTCCTCTTGATGCTTATTGAGGCTATCAACAGCTTATCAAACCCGAAAACTTCGCACACTTTTCTGTTTTTCTGAACTCATCCTCTGCTATTTTTAACACACGTTTGCGAGAGCTCCACGCACAATTTCTGTGCGTCACCTCTTCGGATATGCAAGGTGAAATGTTATTGGTTTATACGAGCTGACATCACAGGAATCGTTATCGTGGCTCGAGTTCGCAGACGTTATTTTCGGCAGAGCCAGTGACAGCCAGAAATAAGTCTGTATTCGCAGGCAAGAATTCAGCCAAGGCAGTAAGACTGCTAAGAAATGACATACTAAGATTTAAATTAAGATGTCACATTCATTAATCATCCAGATTTACAATTATTACAAACTTTCACTTACAGTATAAAAAACAATTGAAGCAAGAGTTGTGAAAGTGAAACATGATCTTCACATTTTTAGAGGTAAATCAAAGCAAACTCTCACTGGAATCCATGCAAAAAAGGATGATGGTTCGATGGTGTGACACCCTTCAGCTGTTCATGAAGCAATGTACTTTGGTAAAAAGAAGTGCAGTGCAATACATTCTCACTGCTAAAAAGTAATGAATTTGAGAATTCACACCCCCTCTATATATTCTTCTTAAATCCTTATTATGCTGCTCTGCAGTAATAATATTGGTAAGTAACTATTAAATTATTTGTATCAGTAATCTGATCATCAGTGACAAAGGTATTCAAGTCAGATATAAATACCTCTCTCAGCATGATCTCTGCTTTCTCTATGCTGAAATCCCTTGCTAAATGAAGAAAATATAAAAGCAAAATGATAAACAAAGACATGAAATTAAAATTAAATTACAAATTTGTTATGTCTCTTCCACCTTGTTTTGTATAACATACAGAAAAGAAACTTTCAACATGATTTCTGAGGGGCCCCAAAACTTTAAGTTAAACCAAGCAACCTGGAAAAAAATGGACATATCACCTGGCTTACGTAGTCATGCACATAAACAGCTCTAGGATTAACAGGGTTTGCATTTGAAGAACACTGTTGGTACATAAGACAGTCCCAAACAAATGTATTCATCCCAGGAATAATACAATCCTGGAACCAGGATCATATGAGTGTTGAGCATGCTGAAGGTTCTCATTCTTGTTGGAGGTTCTCATTCTTGCTAAAGGGGTTTGTCTATGGGTCCTCTGGTTTTCCTCTGCCATAAACACCTTCACTCTTCATAACAACTCAGTCTCAGCAGAGATGTACAGTTGTACATGTACACACAATATTAATAACAGGATCTTGAGAGTTATTCCCTTCATGTGGCTAAACAAAGTTTAGATTTTGTCATCAAGTCTATGATGCAATTTGTATTGATCCAAGACTTCAATAATATTCTCTGTCAATTACCTCGAAGCCATCTTAATAAGAAATGATCATTGTGGTGCAGCTGTATAACATCACTGACGCAATCACGGAACTGAATAATTTAAAACACAATAACACTGTAGTTAATTAACCAACACACAAAACCAACAGCTCAAATGAAAAAACAACTCCAAAAGTCACCTTTTTTCAAGGAACCAGAAAAAAGATAACAATAATAAAAGAGAGAGGCAATTCCAGGCCAGTTTTTGCATCTGACCTTTCTATAACTAAAGGTTTTCTAATGCCATTTGAAAATAGTTTACATACAATAATGTTATTAGCAATAATTTATTGCTTTACATCAAAAATGGGGAGCTCAGCTTTTTGTCAAATCCCCAAGGCTAATTATTTTTGAACCAAAATAATAATCAGCTCAAAAACATGCAGTTCTCAATCACAAATTTCACACATAACTAGTGAGACAATCTCAGATAGTGCAGGGTGTTATGCAGGACTGTCAGTACGTTTTGAGTCATCTGCTGCCTGTATGTAACTTGTTACAGTTCAAGGCTCAAAAATAACTTACAAAATCACTGTTTTAAATTTGCTGTGGTGTTTTACGTTGAATTTCGTTCACTTTAAATTCATTAATACGTTGAACTAGCAAACGTGATAATTTTATTTTTGCATTTGTAACTTGATACTTTTGTTTCCTTTGCAAAGTTTGTAACATGATACCCTTGTTTTTTCAAAACCTACAAAGGAAGATATGCTCGCTTTTTTCCTGTTGGAGAAAAATGAAATAATGTTACTAACTTCTGAAACAAATGGAAGAGGAATGATCTTGTTTCATTCAAAAAGCAAATTTTCATATCATCGATAAACAATTATTAGTAATTTAGTTATCAAATAGTCACGTCATGTCTCGGAATAGCACGTTCTTATTAGGTTGCTACCGTTGGTGTTAACAATTTTATTAAACCAGTTCAAATACACAATGATATCGATTAATACAGGCGAGAAGCGTTTCAACTTGACCGATCCTACATCAACGAATGAGTCCCCTCAAAGACTAAAGTTATTTGCAGTTTCCGTAAGTGCCACAGTGCCTGCAGCAATATTTGAGCAGTTTGTTTTGTCACGACATTACTAATTTTAATGCCGAAAACTCGGAAATGTTTCGGGTGAATACGTACATTTGTGAGCTTCTTGTTCTCTTTCATAGGGGAGAAAATAAACAAGCGGCTAAGGAGATCCATTCATTTCAGTCTTTAAAGCTTAGCAAACACAAAATAGTTTGAAAACAGCACATGACATTTTTGAACCGAGCTAGGGATGACTCCAAAAAATACGCTGTCACAAAAACGTTCTTTGCACTAAAAAGGAGAACTGATTTTACCTGAAATATAACTGCTATCACCCGTTTAGACGAGAGTTTGGTATCGCACACATGAATCTGAACTCAAGAATGGATTGTATGATGCTGACAATGCTAGAGCGCATGCGCCTTACATGTTGTATTCTACATACCACAAGGCAAAGCACTTCATGTTGCATATAATTGTGTACGAAATGTATCGTTTACCTAACGTAAAGTTTGACACTAACGCTAATCAATCTGCGCATGCACTTCAAGCAAATTGCTTTTGTTCTTAAGAGAATAGTACCACTAGGATAACAAGAGAATATCAGAACCATATATAGTTTTGTGATGTTTTCCAAACAGTAAGGTAAGTGTAGTAAGTTTACGTAGCAATCAAAGGTACCTACCCCACGCCCTCAAAACAAGGCTAACTAATTAATTGGAATTAATTAATTAAACAAACATTAAAGTTTACACCTTATTGCCTAAATGCAATAGTGACTTAGTGCTTTATTGTCATAGTGCTTTAGCGGTGTCAACCCCCAAACTATTCCAATAGTGCACTCTGCACTAAAAATTGCCTTCACACCTTATGCCACCTTATGTGTAACCTCTCCCTGATACTATATCTACACATTCCTTTAATTAGCTTATTTAGATTGGATCATGTTTACAATGTAGTAGAGGCATCTGCAGTCAAGAGTCGATTGATACCCTTGATCAACTCTCCATCAACATCGTAATTGACACTTGATTGATGTTCAGTCAATACTAGCTTGACACTCAATCAACATCTCAACTGACATTCAATCAACATCTGCATTGATACTTGATCAACACTAGATGGATAGTTGGCAGAGTGTAGACCAGTTGACTCATATGTTTTTAATCGACACTTGACAGCGTGTCTATGAAAATTAGTTGAGTCTCCACCGAGTGTCAACCAAGATGCTGATCAAGTGTTGACCAAGTATCAATGGAGATGTTGATCAAGTGTTGAATGAGATGTTCATGGAGCATCAATCAATGGTTGATTGAAGGTATTGATTGACATTCATCCAACATTGGTTTGGCAAGATATGGGATGTAAGAACAAATGGAGGTGGAAGTGGAGCAACAGAATTTTTTTACTCTATATGTGTACTGCTAGTAATCATGACTTTTTAAGAACTGTGCTACTACAACTTGATTAAAGAAATTAACAACAAAACAGTCCAATTGGCATCTCATTTGAAAATTCTATCTCTCATATCAGTCTTGCAGTTGGTCTTGTAGGCTACAAGAAGTCGCTTAGTCAGTTGAGCAAGACACAAAAGGAACCCGCAAGAAAAAACGGCCGGATGAGATCCTGGGGATGAGTAGCACACAAAAAGAGGGATTACCATCTAAGCCCAAGAGTTTGAACTATGCGTTGCTCTTGCAATGCAAAAATATGATAACATTGGGTAATGTAGGAGCGTTGACAACCAGATGTTGTCACATTGTCAATACTCAACATACAGTATATGGTTTCAATAATAATTATTATGTCTGACGTTTTACAGGACTGTTTGTCTCGGTTTCCTATTAATAATAGATTCCTTGAAACAGGGGCAAATCGAAGCATTGGAATCACTTCTTGCAGGCCGTAATGTTTTCGCAGTTCTGTCAGCGGGCTTTGGAAAGAGTTTGATATATCAAGTGTTTCGTTTGGCGAAGCAATCTACAAACCCCAATGTGAGACAGTATTCTGGTGATTTTAATGCTCAACAGCATAGTGGAGGAACAAGTTGGGGAATTGACCAAGCTTAGCCTTCCTGCCGTTCCGTTTGAAAGAGAACAATCAACAATGTATGGCATATACTTCCAAAGGAAAGTTTCGCTTCATTGTTTTGTTCTGAGGGGCAATGTCTCTCAAAAGATTTCCAAGATTTGTTGAAATATGAGCCCGAAGGACCCAAAATCATGTCAATGAATCCAGATATGTCCAGGATTGAACGCTAATGAGATTCAAATTCCTTATAATAAGCATCACAAAGTGTCCTCATTGGTAAAAAGTCACCTACAGTGTAAACACACACAATTCAGTGAAATATGAACTAGTATGAAAATTTCAAATACCAGTAACCCTGTCAAATATGAAGTACTAATTAAACAATACTTGCATTCAATCCTGGACATAAGTGGATGTATTGAGAGTGTGTGTCAATCGGTGTATTTGTGCCTTTTGTATAAAAGCTTGCCGCTTCCTACTTTTAATTTGTACTCGGTTGATCTTTACCTCTTATGATTTTTTTGTCCGTCAGTAGCACTGATCAAACAAAGAAAAACAAACATTGAAACCAA
>JAEMPF020018990.1:72221-76200 GCA_022496165.2 Catalaphyllia jardinei | reverse complement strand
AAATTGCACTCCAGTCAGTTCAATTACCATTATATATTGCTTTAAAATACGTACAGATATTGAACATAAGTGGTAAAGCTCTGATTTGAAATGTTTTTTATCTGGTTATGCTGTAAACTCCTAGAAATTGACGAAAATATAATTATTCTCTGGTGTCATCTTTTAACAAACTTGTACTTAATAATTCTTGCTATATTCCTTGCTTAATAATAAAGTAACTCGAATAGCAAATCAAGGCTCATCGTCTACTTCAGTTATGCTATAAAAGCTCTTCTAAGATAAAGATACTCACAAAAGGTCCTTCGCAAAGCAGCAACTGTCTGGTAAGTATTCATTATCGTTGTAAGAAAGATCTCTGGAATAAAATTAAAGGTGACGGCAATGAGATAGCAAACAAAACAAAAAAAAACAAAATTCGAAAAACAATCCTAAAAAAACAAAGCAAAATCAACACCGGGGTTAAGAAAAAGAAATACTTTGTTAAGTGATGGTAACTTCGACACTTTAAAGAGGATCATTTTTAACATAAGTCCCTTGCAGTCGCATGCACCTTGCTCTCTCAGGTTTTCACAGTCAGACCCTAATTTTTAAATTTTCTGGCGAAGAAGGAAAACCGCTATTTTCAGTTTTGTTTTTTAATTTATTTAAAGTATGAAGAAACAGTCCACGAATGTTTCTTCAAATGACTAGTTGACTTTGTTTTCCTAAAATCTCGAAAAAATAAAAAATAAGGATGCCACACACCCTCTTACCCTTAGTTCAACAACAACAGCCCAAGAGCGGCAACAAGGGCTCTTCAAAGGAAACAAAAAGTAGCAAAGAACAGAACAGTAGAACAGTTCCAAAGAAAGACACCCTTTAAACGAGAATATATTTGTCTGAAGTATTCTTGCAAATTAAAAAAAAATGAGGAAAAAATTTTCCCTTCCTGATATGCGCTATGTTAAAATCTCTAAGTATCTCTCTGTTTAATTAGTACTCGTTCTTTAATTAGTGTAGGCAATTTATGAATGCGAGTGCAATTGAGGACTTACGCTTCGAGTTATTATTGAAAATTCTCTCAAACTTGCGCAAGCCTTAAAAAGGTTTTCAACTATCACGCAAAGCGTAAATCCTTAATTGCTCATACGACTACTCATTTACTATATGACTGTGACAATTACGAAGCGTGTAGGTTGATTTGCACTGCAGTGGAAATTAAAAATTAACGATTAATTTGCGTGCTCTCAGCCAATAACAAAGATGTGTTCTTCTCAGTTGTGTAATAGCTTCTTTAATTAATATTCGCTCGTTGATTAGTTTTTAAATTCGTACTCGCTCTATATTAGTTCCTCAATTAGTACTCGCTCTTTTATTAGTTCCTTAATTAGTACTCGCTCTTTTATTAGTATTTGCACTTTGTGGAGCACAAAATAACGCCCAAAATGTACTCCAGAGAACCGGTTAGACAGGTTTGTTTGCTGTTGACCAGTCAGTTGGCTGGATTTCCCGCGCCAATTCCGTTTTCGCCTTACATACTTCTGTCACGCATTCCCCGTAAATAAATATCAGCGAAATTCGCTCGCGCGGACATGATAATTTGGCGTGTTGGATAATAATCTCTTATTAGACGTTTTGTTGTGTAGTATCGCTGAGAATTTTTATTCGCTATTTGTATTTTGACTCGCCTGTAGGGCCCGTCAAAATACGGCACAACTCGTAAAAATACTCAGCGATACTGCACAACAAAACGTCAAATAAGATATACTTATTAGTACTCGTCTTTTAATTAGGTATTATTTTCACTCACTTTTTAATTAGTTCCTCAATTAGTAATCGCTCTTTTATTAGTTTTGGTTTTGTTATTAGTACTCGCTTTTTAATTAGTTCTTTTATTATCACTCGCTCTTTAATTAGTATTAGCATTTTGTTTCACGAAATACCTTACGCTGTTTTCTTTTTCAGGCTAGCGTTCTTTCCCCAAAATATGTTTTCTTTTACTTTTTTTTCACTACCCATTAAGCATTACTTAACGTATAAAGCCTACAACAGGAGGGCACAAAAAGCCCATGGTTATTTAATTTTGAACTTGCGTGTCCTAACAAGCACTATTAAGCAGCAATCGTCAAAATGTGTTATCTTATGCTCTGTTTACAAGCCGGTTGGGTAATCCTAGTGTCCGATTTACCCAAGCAAGACGGCCAAACATAGCCCGACTTTTTACTTGCAAGGTACTATTACCCTACTCCCCGAAATAACTTTAGCCGACATTAAGTTAACCTGGTAGATAACACGCAACCGATATTAATTTTATTGAAAAAAAAACCTACTCACACTTGCATTGGGTAATTTGTTAGTTCCACTGAAGTCATTTCAAATTTTAAACTCATTTAAAATCAAAAAAAGCAATCTATATTTTGCAGAAGATGTATTTGATGGCAAAACTGTAAGCAATTCTTCAATCGAATAGTTAAGCGACAGTAGCGACAAACATTGTTGCAAACATTTCGTCTCAAAAAGTCGTTATTCAAACTTTTTTATATCCAAAGCGAGACAAATTGTGAATTAATGCGCATTTTCTCAAATCGCAATTGGTTTGTTCTACTTGTTATTTATCATATTTTGATCATGAAGTTTAATATATTTTGTCCCGGTTAGGCGAGTTGTCCCTAGCAGAACGTTTACAAATGTGTTTATATCCGATTGTCCAGTTATCGCCGAAATTCCCTCTGTCCCCTGTATTTTGCTGTTGTTGTTGTTGTTTTTGTTTTCGCTGATTAGAACCTAAAAGAGAAGGCAGAGGTGATACTGGCCCTGGCGCTAGGGTAACCTTAGTGCTCAGCTTATCCTAGTGGTAGGGTAACCCAGCTCCATTGTAAACACGTCAACGAAGACAATAAAATATTTTGCTATACCAATTATTTTGGTCTTTTGCATTCATATTTTCTTAACCAAATTCTGTACTACTACGTTTACATTTTTTATTTTATTTTAATATTTTGTGAAGAGTTATAATTTGTGCATCTTTCAGTGTAGAATTTTCTGTTTTAAAATCAATTTCGCCGATTTTCTGCCTATTTTATACAATTGTTTAACGGTTTTGTGGCGGGATACAACTTGATTTTCACTATAATGACAATGGATATTTTTGAACCCCCACAAAATGCCCGTTGAACAAGTATCAAATTTAGCGATCAACTGCATAGAGAATCCAGTGTGAGAGGGCATGGCAGTGACGAGATCAGATGCACCTCTCTGATTGGGTACCAAGAGTGCAATGTAAAAAGTCGGAGTCATTTGGTGAAGAAATCATTTTAGTTTAACTTCTTCTTTTTTACTTAACTTGGCTACAGTACGAATTTAGTACGCTAGCAACCATGAGGGTTTTCTGCATTGGCCAACACATGTTCGAACTGTTCAACAGTGAAGCGAGACGCATCTATTTTGTCTGAGTAAGATAGGGTGGGGTTGTTATGTACATCTACTCACAGGATCGATAGCCTGATATTTTTGAAGATGTCTTGAGGTAATTCCTTTAACCGGTTGTTTTGTAAGTACCTATCAACAAATAATCACAATCAGTGTCAACCGCAGGGGAAGATTACTGTTCAACAGCATTCTATTCTATTCCCTTACTCGCATAGTTTTAGTTTCAGTGTTTTCTAATTCTGACCAAACAATAAATATTATTTTATTATCAACTCTAGGAGACAAGAGCGCAGAGAAGTATAAAAAGGAATGTGTTGGGGACTACCTTTATGAGATATTTAAGACCAGAGATGTAAGACTAACAATAAATTAAATCACTCTAAGCGGCAGTACAATTTTTCTAAATGTATACATACATATTTCTTTTATAATAGGCAAAAGCTAAACGCGCAAATGTGTATAAAATGATTGAAGGAAAAAACCGAAAAAGGCACAAGCAAGCTCACTAAGGGAAAGTTAAATAAACTTATACGAAGAAAGATGAGTTACATTTAAGACATGAACACAACAA
>JAEMPF020018990.1:64721-67221 GCA_022496165.2 Catalaphyllia jardinei | reverse complement strand
TTTAGCGATTTGCTTCTGTCAATCATGCATTCCTTATATGGTGTTATAGGAATGTCGGTTTTGTTTTCAAAAAAATGTGGCCACTGTGTAGGCTGTTTGTTCAACGTGGTTGATTGTTATTCTTCTTACCCTACTGTCCATTTGTCTTGCGTTTCATGTCTGGGGTGGCTAATCAACGCTGGAGGTATTTCTGTACATGTAGATTCTTGAAATTTTCTTCACTAATGTCTTCCCTACATGTAGAAATCTTTCTACCAAAGTAAACTTAAAGAATAACAACCAACCATTGCATGTTCAACGAATAGGCTACACAGTGCTCACCATATGTTGAAAACAAGAGGGGCATGGCCTACAAGTATAACACCATATAAGGAATGCATGATTGATAGGAGAGAAAATGTTGAATTGTCGCAAGAGTTTTGATTCATGTGTCGTGTATCAATGAAATTGATGGTAAGATCAGGGTCTGATACTATTATTATAACACAGTATATACCTTAAAAGTGAGTAGTCTGAAGTGCGCGTTTTTACAGTCTGCAATCCGTAGTCTGCGTTTTACACTGACAATTTTCAATTTGATTGCCAGCAAAGTGGAAGTGAAGTCTGAACATCTTTAAACATTATTAAATTCTGTAGGGCATTAATGAAGTTTTGATTGTACAGTCATTCACCTGGCCCTTTAATAAAATAGCCACAGAATCATTAAAATAGAACAGCTAAACTGTTGGATTTTTGTATCGTCATTCAGAGTAAATGATGCACTGCATAGATTAGTATCTTTATAACATAAAGGAAAAAGATTCTTCAGCTGTAGGTAGAATATCTAGTTGCAGTTTATAACTAATTATACATTGTCCGTAGCAACTTAACAATAAATTGGTTTACAGTGGTTTCGATCAATTGTGATGGGTGAAGGAGGTTTGAGAACGAGCCGTCACGATCCGTCACGGATCGTTCCCAGTTTGGCGATCCGTTACGGGTCAGGTGTATTGGACAACCCTTCCGCTGATTGAGATAAATGAACAGTCTTATTCCCTTGTTACAAATTGACCTAACAAGAGGCTTCAACATCTTGGTGAAAACTATTGGAGCCGAAGAAAGGCCGAAGGGCGAAGAAATGAATTCAACGAGAGTCGAATTCTACTCAAATCTCAGATACTTGTAATGATTCGGATGTATGGAGATCGTAAAGTAGTTTAAGATCTTTTGTGGAACTCAGAACCCGAAAAAAGGTCTCAAAGAGTGTTTAATCCCACCATCTTGAAATGATGGTATTGCACCAACTCTGTTTTTCCTTCCAAAATAAATTTACCCTTGATTGACATATTACAAAGTATAATCATGGAACACTTTATATATTATATTTTTGATTTTATTTTCCAAAAAATTGCTGTAAAATTCCTTACCCCCGGGAAAAAACGTGAGGTCAAATATAAGAGGCCTCAAATATAACTGAAATTCCCCACCCCGGGAAATGATTTGTGTTGAAATGTTTGCAAAAATTCAAATATCCCTAATCCCGGGACAGCAAGATATTGCAAATGCCCTATCCCCGGGCCAAAGCGACAGACAGACAGGCATGTTTATTTGGAGTATTATACAATAAATAGTATATCGACCACAATTTCGAAATAACTAAAAATTACAAACAACAAGTTATTAATTAATTAAGTCCTAGAGTATTTACTTTTGCCTGCTTCCCCTTTCCTTTTTTCAAAACATTCGAATATATCAATAATGATTTAGATATACATATACAGGCGAAAACTAACGATAGAAGAGTCCGACGTTTCGGCGACATCTTGGCGCCATTGTCAAGGAAAACTAAATTAAAAATGCGATTACGAGAGTAACTAAGAATCTAGCGTCATTAATTTGCATAAGTCAAACAAAGACCTTGGCGCGAATTGAGTCTGATTGTACATTTAGGCACGGTCGTAATTGTTTAATGAGTAACATCTCATTAACGAGACAATCAAACTTGTTCTGGCATTTTTTCAACACCTTAAAACAACTGTGAAGGTCATCCGGAATCCTGCCTGGGTGTCTGTTATCATAGTGCTTACGAACTGACGAGGTCTTGCTTCTATGTCCGTCGACACGTACGAACAGATGTCCGCGGGTGTATCCGACATAACCAGCATCGCACTGGTCACACTTGAAATTATAAACAACACATTGTTGATCAATGAGCTGAGGCTTTGTTTCGTTTGTCGGGAACTCATGGACAATCTTGCGGCTCGTAAACACTGGTTGGACATTAACCTGGAGCTTGACACTGAGATCTTTTAACTGTGTCTTCACGATATTAGCAGAAATTTGATCTTTAAAGGGTATGACGACCCGAATAGTGTTTTCTGTCGTAGATTTAGACTGTAATAAGGACTGGTCAGTGACTCTTGAAATTAGGAAGGTTTTAACAGTAGAGTCCACAAGGTGTTTGGGATACTTCAGTTTAGAGAACACGGACTTCAGTCGGTCGCACTCCTCAGTGAAGTAA
>JAEMPF020018990.1:20162-42662 GCA_022496165.2 Catalaphyllia jardinei | reverse complement strand
TTGTCAGTACGCATAAACCTAGTAGGAAGGTTTCATGAGCTTGGGCCTGGTTCCTACCCAGATTTCCTGTCATTTTTTTCCCCACGGGGTTTTTTACGACAGGTTTTTTCTGGCCGCCGTTCTAACCTCGATGTTTGTTAGTGGTTGCTCAGCTCTAGGTGTGTCTTATAGTCGCGTGCTGCGACGGCGTTTTCTGTGAAAGCAACGGTTTTGTATACGTGTTTCTTCATTATTGTACGCTGGTTCTCGGCCGAAACAAGCAAAATAAACCTAATGGTTCAATGTATTGGTTGTCTGTTGTGTAGTGTAGCTGAAATGGAAATTCTGTTGTATTTGGTTTTGTCAATAGTGAACTCATTATTTTTTTTTCAATTTTCTCAACCTACGCTTTTAAGCTGGCCTAAATCTACATATTATTTAACAGCATAGTAATCATTTTACTAGATATCTTAAATATTTCACCACGAACATCATAAATTAGATTTTTAGACATCCTCATATTTTGTTACTCTTAAGCAACCTATTGCCCTTCACAGAACTTTGAGGAGACTGACTGCCAGCCCTAGGTCGGTGGGAGGCACAGTGGCCTCGTGGTTAGTGTGCTTGTCTCGGGATAAAGCAGTCTGGGTGCGAGCCTTGACCAGGGACACTGTGTTGTGTTTTTAAGAAATACACTTTTCTCTCACAGTGCCTCCTTCCACCCAGGTGTATATAAATTGTCATGACTTAACGCTGGGGGTAACCCTGCAATGGTCTAGCATCTCATCCAGGGAAGAGTAGAAATTTCCTAGTTGCTTCATGCTACAGAAACTGGGATAAGCTCTGTCCTGTTAGGCCCCTTGGCTCATATGCAGACCTTTACCATTACTGTGATGGTTCAGATACAAAATGTGGACTGGAGATTTGTTTGCCTTCAGTTTGTTAACTGCAGCTTCGAACTCTTCATCAGTTACTGGATAGTCAAGTGGATCTTCCACTTTCGTTACTGTGGGTTTCCATATTCGTCTCTGGGTCTGGTATGTTATTGAAATCATTCAATAAATTCTTCGATCGCCATGGTCTTATTATTGATAAGTATGGTGCAGCCCTGAGGGAGATGAGATTAGCAATCCAAGCTTGAACTGCACCATCGTATCCTTACATTATTTATTTCTTTCTTAGATTTGTTTTGTATCACTGTACGTGTGCGCGCGCAATTTTTTTTTTATACGCGTGCATTATTTATCAATTTAATTGACGTGTGTATTTAGTTCGTTAAATAACGTCTTAATTTTACTTTGCGTTATTTTGAGTTCGGCTGATGTTTCAAGAGAGTCTCGGTTAATAAAGTTGGCTTTTGTCGCAAATGATAGGTGACAGTGATCCGATAAATGTGGCATTAAGGGGTTAACAATAAGATATTGCACCTTCCTTAGAATACTTTTTGATACTACTACATAATCAACGACACTGCTACCGTTATAGTGAAAGCAGGTATTTTTACCTTCCAGGTCATCAACAATCCTGCCATTGAGGATTCGTAAATTTAACGCTGTGCATGCTTCTAACAAATTTCTCCCCCTGGCGTTCACTGTACCTTGTTCATTGTTCATCATTCTCATAGTCCTCAGGGACATTCAGGAAAGTGTTGTCATCATCCAAGACTGTTTCCTGAATGCCACCCGTTCGTGTATGATAATCGTCCCGAACAATTATGCCACCCTTTTGTGAAAATAAAAACATTTCTTCTTCTAATTCTCCAATTAAATCTTCGCTGCTATGGCATAGTTTGGTGGGCGTAAATAAATTGTTTCTTAGATATATATCCTTTCGACAGTTGAAGCAAGTTTTATCAAGTTTACACCATATTATATTTTTGTTTTCAGACGGAGTTTAGGTGACTCCTTTAGCATGTTTTTGATATATATATTTATTAAATTCTCAACCTCTTATAATGCAATTCTAGCTTTCTGATTGGTTCACTGTATCTCGGTTACCAGCGATTATTTCCTACGTTTGACCTTATATGGAAATTAATGTGGCAAATGTGGCTTGGCATAAAATTTTATGTGGGAAGCCAAGTTCAGTCGGCAAAAAAATGGATGAAATAAAACAAATTCGGTGAGCTGTCTACAGAAAAAATACAAGAAATTAAAGGACAAGCCCATCCAAGTAACAACAAAAAAGCCATAAAGTTAGGAATGAGAACGAGTACTCGTTACGTTTCCCGTAAAAGCTGTAAAATTTCAAACATGAACATCGAGATTTTACGTATTCATGAAGATTACGTAACAACAACAATTTTTACCTGAATGTTACTGAATGGCTTGCTAGTCCTGGTGGTACCAAATTTTCGAAACCGATAGAAGAAATGTCAAACGAGGAACTGAATGTTTTTCGGAAAAGTTTTTGCGCGTCTGTGAGGAATAAAGATGGCACAATGTCAGTTTACAAAAGTTCATCAATGAAATCCATCTGAGAGCCGCCATTGATCGTTTCCTTCGCTAGCACCCGGTCATAAAACCGTTTTCCACTATCTCTGACCCCGCTTTTACTGAGGCAAACAAAGCATTAGAGCATTTGCAAATGACCTCAGAAAAACAGGCAACATTGCCAGCCTAATAGAGCCCATAAGAAACGGTCAGAAACTAATTTCCAATGAACAGATGAAGAAACTGTTCGACAGCCGTGAGCTCGGACGGGCAGAGAGCAAAAATTCCGCAAAACTACAGAGTGCGACCTAGTTTTACCTCAGTCTCCTTTTTGGCTGACCACGACAAGAGATTCAACGCCAACTAACGCCAACGATTCTGTGCTTGCGAAAAATCCATCAAGGAGTTGAGTATTGTGATGAGCTAAACCGAAGCGTCGGCTCGACTCTTCACCAGCCACGAAAAAACATCAGGGTCTCGGAGATTCTGAAGATGAATCCGATGCTAAAATAGTTTCTGTCCCTGACTCTAAAACTGGCCAGCAACAATCTCCACATACACAGCTCGAACTGATGCGAGGGCAGCCACAGTAAGGGAACGCTGATAGAGTTCTTGTCGAGAATAATTTTGACACAACGTCTGTCACATCGCAATCAAAGTTTTCCGCAGTACTTTTACAACTGCTATGTACAAGTGCACAATTAAAGCTCTTCTCGATGATTCAAACTTGAACGCTTTTCAAACTTCCTGATCAAGGTTGAATATCCTTCGTTTGCCAGACGTTCCTTAAATTATAGATGATGGTAATTTGCGTTTCAGCAGACTCGCCGGCTTCGCTTTCAAATTTTCATTCAACGAAAGTTTACAAACGGCGCGCATGCCATGTGACTGCCCACTTGCTGTTGTTTTTGCCACACTAACTTCCGGTCGTTTTGTAAAATTAAAAACTAGTAAAATTTAGTTCTAATTCCCAAGGATAAAACCGCACCGAATTTAATAAAACAATTATTCCATTCGCGCTTGTTGGATATGAGATGGTTATAGCCAACTCGGTCCTACGGGCCTCGTTGGCTATTTACCATCTCATATCCAACGCGCGCTCAAGGAATAATTGTTAAATATATTCGGATAGCCGCCTATCGGAAGATCGGTTTCCCGATTGATTCCTACACGCTAAGCGAAAAAGGGAGATGAAAACGTCCGAACCGATTCAAATGCTTAACAAAGGAAGAAGAAGAAACCCTTTGGAAAAGTGGTCAGCTTGGCAGGGGAAATCCCTGAACACTTAATTATCAACACAATGTGGTGGTTGCTGACACAAGACTTTGGCTTGAGGGGGGACAAGAGCATCACAACATGAAAGTTGAAGATTTTTGTCTGCAGCGGGACGACGATGGAATTGAATACCTTACTTTCGCCGAAGGTCCTACACAAACGAGGCAAGGAGGGCTAAAGGTCAAACCCCGACTGGTTACACCAAAGATGTTTGCCACTGGCAATTACGAAAAATGCCCTGTAATGTTGTTCAAGGTCTACCTGGAGAAACGTCCCGAGGAAATGAAAACCACAGGCCCGTTTTACCTCTCTGTGATCGATAAACCAGGTTCAAACGTTATGGTTCAAGAAAACGTCATTGGGGGAAAAACTCAATCGACAGCATTATGAAGAAAATGAAGCTAAACTCACCTCTGATTGATTTATGTCCAGAGAAGAGGATTACCAACCATAGTTCCCGAAAGACTGTCGTAAAGAAGTTGAAAAGTTCCGGAATACCAAAATGCGAGATCAAGAATATCACGGGACACACTTCTGCGCAGGGTCTCGATGATTACGATTCTGGTGATGAGAGAGAGCAGCAAATGATTTCAAATATCATCGACAACAGCGGTCCTACGTTAAGAGGAGTATTGCGTCAATTTTATCCTGCAAGGTCCTCAGCGTTCCCATCCTCAGCTCCTGGCCATGTGTACAGCTTCAACAATTGCAGCGTCACGTTGAACATTGCCGGTGATAATTCACCCAGAAAAGCTCAAGCATTAGCGAGGTCAACTCCCCAGAAAATCATCATCCAGGATTCAGAGTCCAAGTAACTTTGAAACATTTTGCCGCCGGACCAAGTTTCAGGGGAAAAAAATTAAAACCCAAGCGCTTATGAAAATTTTTTTTCCACTAGAAATTGTGCGAGGAACATATATGAACTTATATTCATTTGAATCGTCGATGAAGTAGACATTTCTGGATACTTTTACCTTCAGGGTTCACAAAAATCTCAAATTACAAAATCACGCCGAACTAATGCTTTGCAAAAATCTCTTTCCAAAACCCCGAATTTGAAGCGTTTTGTCACTCACACGTAAAATAGCTACCACATATCGGCAGTAGTAAAATCTATTCTTTAAGCATCCAGCTTCATCATGTTAAAGTTTCAGTGAAATCGAACAAAACCAGAATTAATTAGAATTTTTCTTGTGACCTTGATTCATCGTTTTACGCAACAAAGGAAGCGGCGGTCGCCAATAGCAACCAAAACACACAAACATAACATCATCGGACATTTCGGTAAAAAAAAAATCCACAATAATTGTCCGGGAATTGAAACTTTGAATGCTGAAATCTTTTTCAAACTTTTGTTAGGTTATTTAGACGAAAACATGACCTCAGGGGGCTAAAAAAGCGAACGAAGCGAAAAACATAAACTGAAACATAATGCGAGTTGGGAAGAGCTGATAATTTATTCATTTGTCGTATTCGGCACGTAAAAGATGAAGCTTACTTGTGGATAATTTCGGCCTTAGAAGCCAGCAACTTGTCCCATGTTACTTTCTTTATACTTGGAAATGCCCTGGCTTCCATCTCCGAACGATCTGGCCCCGAGTTTTGAGCAAATAAACGTTTCGTCGACGGTGACCGCCATGATGATTTTATGCATACTAATATTACTGACTTTACAAAAGCCTCCTGAGGGGGGGATATGAGGAAAAGGCTGAAAAATGGCCTGCAATTGGCCAATGATGAAATCATCCCACTTGCCAAATTTTAGCAACAATCGGAAGTAAAAGGGCTCTGCAGTTAAATTGTCAAAGGGCTGAACTTTGAGTCACTTCGATCATAAAGAATAATTGTCGGAGTCTTCCCGTAGTCGAGCAAATACGCTTACCACATTCAGCTCTCGATTCAGCTGGTTTGTGCATGTTAACCGACAATCCATCATAAGAAAAAAGATGGCGGCTGTACATTTTACCACAGTACCTTGCGAAGCAAACTAAGCCTACTGGGCATATAGAAAGATATGGTTTAACAGCAGTCTTTCCTATACTAACAGCATTGCTCTTGACAATTTTAAATGACTCACAATTTTTCGTTGTGTTTTTATACGCTCTTTTACAGTTTTCGTGCGCAAAGCATTAAAGGTAAATGTACTAGTAGCCATCTTTTTCTTTACGGTGGATTGACTTCCTTTTAGTCTATTTTAGCGGAGGCAAATAATATTCATCCAGTGGTTTGGTTCTCGAGAAACATTTCAGCACTTTAAGCATTTTTTGCTTTAAGGATTTGGTCACAAATGTAATCAGTGTATTTTTTCAGCTTATTTGTGCGTTTTCATGATTGATTGAAGTTTACCGGGAACGTTTTGATGGCTTCCACAGAAATTACGAAAGAGCGCGAGATCAGTAAGAAAACATTTTGCCCCTTATATTATAAACAAGTAATCACATGGTTCCTCGTAAAATTAAGGATTAATATCACTTGTGTTTTCGGAAGTTGCAGAAATTTCAGCAACTTCCGAAAACACGCGTGATATTAATCCTTAATTTTACTCGGCCCCATGCGATTACCTATACATATTCATCTTTGTTTCATAGGTTGCATGTGTTTCAAAAAGTGCAAAAATGTCATGCTTGTTAATTATGCTTAAGGGATTGTTTGTTTTTAGCTTATTTCCTAGAATGCTACTGTTAAAACCATTCAAATTCCAGAAGCCTATTCGCAAGCGACGCGACACACGGAATGGGAAAAACAAAATGGAAAAGGATTACTTATCTCATCATCATCTCGCTGTCTCTTAGATACTCTCAAATTAGGTTGAGCGCTTGTAATGGTTGATTATTGTAATAGTTCCTTCTCTTTGGCGCTCGTTACAGGCCTGTTCTCTCTGGGTACCATTTGGGAGGCAGGCAAAGCCACGTCAATTCCTTGGCAAGCTTTCGAAGTGTCTGCCCCTAAGTCCTAGATGGTATTTTAAGTTTGTTACAAGTTTCTTTGTACCGGTTTTATTGTTCAGGTGAACGTCATCGTAGGACGTCATCCCTGCCCTATGCCCCGCTTCAAAATACACTGATTCGACTAAAAATCCATTGATTCACAGCCTGAAAAACGTTTGAGTGGGGAGGGCTGGTGTTGAACGAAGCATAAAATTAAAGAACTTCACTGGCCGCCGAACTAAAAGTTAATTTCTTCGTTTTTCTTCGGGGCCCCTTATTAGTATTACAGATTACCTTATCGGCGTAAAAACAGCATAAATTGTGTTGATACGTGAAGTTTTCAAAGTGGAAAGGACAGTTTTGGATTCAAGAAGTCATTAGAGCTCGTTTGGACACTTGTTTACGTCTATCATCGATCGATGAAGTAGATTCAGGCCGTTGCAGGCTTCGCAAAAAAGATGAATAAAATTACATTGCTCCTAGTTTTGTTTGTAAAGAAATGGCTTTGAGTGAATTGAACCAAGTTGCTGTGTTTTGCTTACTATTATAGTAGGCTTTCCCCGTGCTACTGCTAGCGGCTAAGCCTGTTACATGTAATAATGACAACCGGCAAACCTGTTTACGCGACGGCAAGTCCTTGAAAGCTGTCCTTTGTACAAAATATTGCCCTTTATATGATAAACAAGTAATCACAAGTGTTCTCCGGCAATTAAGGATAAATTTCACTCGTATTTTCAAAGTTTTCCAAGTTGCCCTCGTCGCTTGGGCAATTTTGTGAAAACTTTGAAAATACTCGTGAAATTAATCCCCTTAATTGCCCTCGGCCCCATGCGATTACATATACTTAACGTTACAACGAACCATACCAGACACTAAACTATAGACAGAGTATTTAACAGTATGGAGCTTATTTTTTGTACGCGTTCTTACATCCACCGTAGCAAAAGACAAAAGGGAGTATTAAAATACGGAATTAAAAAAAATAAATAAGAAAACCTGTCTTTTGATTTTTCCGTAGTACAGTGCTCAATGTAAGTAAGTAAGTAACTTTATTTCAACTCGGGTTGATGAGGCTGATTAGGCCCCTAGCGAATACATGCTAATATGCCGAGAAAAGTAAAAGAAAAATATTAAAGTAGAGCGTATATTTAACACTTAATACTGGTCCCGAGGGGAACAGTGAATTTTTTTCCCGAGAATCGATTCGGGACCAGTCACTAAGTGATTTGTTATATAGCAAAACAAACCAAAAGCAAATTTTGAAAAACTCGCCGAGATTCCAGCGAAAACATCAGGCCACCTCTGATCACATGCAACAGCGGTCAACATTTCGGGGGAACAGTGCACTGTTTCCCGTTTGACGTCATAGTTTTCGCAATGTTGCCCGCTCGTGGCATTTGGCGGGAAACAGTTTCATTGTTAGACATCATGTGACCATGAACTAGCCAATGAATGGGCGCGCTGTGGTGGGAAAAACGCCAGCTATATAACAAATATAAGTTATTGCCCGTTCTCTAAACTGCTGCTGTGTTACACGGATAAACGGGGCACTTGATACTAACCTAGAACTTGGGAGCATAAGTTTTCATATTCCTTAATTAATTGTAATGTCTAATTAAACTTACGGAATGTGTATTCTTATAACATTGCTTTCCGATGCGCGGAAAAATAATTGCATAGATCATGCTTTCGGATTTCCGACTGCTCTCGTAAATGAATCGGCGGCTGTCTATCAAGCGGGCTGATGTGCCAAGTAAATCGGTGCGGTGCACTTGCTTCTATGTTGTCGTTGTCCTCTTTTCCTGGACCTGTCAAAGCAGTTAATCAGACACAGGCTTTTACTCGATCGGATTACGTAGTCTGTACGTTGATCGAAGACTCAAAAGACGACTCAGGTCTTTTCTATCCGTACGACGATGGAAAAAAATAAAATACAAATGACTTTTCTGCTTGAACGGGTCTTACGTCTTATTTTCCATTGTTTGTGAGAGATAATTATTCAAAATTGGATCCGTGTTAATGCTCGCAGGAGTTTCAAAATCAAGCAAATTTGTAGAGGTCGAGGAGGGCTTTCAGAAAACTGCATTTCGATGGTCAGAACGAGAAATAATCGCACTGTTTCTTCCCTGTTTATCTGCGTTGGCCGCTTAGGTGTTTGGGTGTTTCGTGTTCCCCAAATACGAATGTTTGTAACAGCACGTTCTTAAGCTTTCTTAGCACGTAGACTGATCATTAGCGAGAGTGCGTGTTTCGTAGTGGTGTTGGTGTGCGATCGAGCGTCCTCCAGATTTATACTTATGTTTGTGTGGGCCTTTTTTAGAACGAGGAATATTCACACACCTTTTTGGCCTTAGTCCAGGAGTATGTCCTAAATTTGGGTCCCATGGGAATTTCGTGAAGAAAGCAAGCAACTAGACTAGATGGGTTCAGGGGACCTTAAAGAACAAGAAAAGTAATGTTGTCACTTGTGCAAACCGCACGGAGGAGTTTTAAGGGGTGTTTTAAAAAATGACGTCAAAACTTCAGCATGGGAACGAGGCTGGGAGTAAAAAACGTCTTATATTGTTAAAAATCACAATTATAACCTCACCATTTTATCAATTTTTGTCAAGAAAGTTATAATGTACGACTTGATCTGTAAATTTCTGGCCACGTGACCTTTCGAAATGAAAACGAGTCTCTGAGTAGGCGATGTTAAGCGTATAACGTGTTTTAATAAAATGCTCCACATGTTGGAAGGGTAAAAAACAAAGATTAGTTTAGCAAGATAACTGACAAGAATCACTTTTTTTCCTACTTTTTAAAGGATTTTTTTGCTTTTAATCCATCAACCACTGCTGATTATACACTAATTTTTTGTTTTTTAAAAAGGCGTACTTGCCATTATGACAACCTAAAATAGAAGAGGATCTTCGCTTGTGGTTAGTGAATCAAAACGTAATCATAGCATTTGATTAAACAGAGAATATTCTTTTTAACCTTTTGCTGGGAGACTGGGAAACAGTATGGTACAGTAATACTGGTCAGCGGACATTACAATCTAAGTAGAAGTCCGCCATGTTTGATCTCTATGATGTCTGTAAGTGCGCAGTAATCTCTTCTACTCGTAATGGCGGATAAAGGAGTTCAAAGTGAGTTAGAATTTAAGTTTTGTTTAATTTGCCAAAAAAAACTGATGAAAGGTTAATCGAGAGTCCAGTATCGCATGAAAAGTTGCTGAAATCAATCGAAGAAAGGACCAAGTATGGTGACTGAGGCGTTATATCGGGGTGGGGGAGGGGGGATTCAACGAATTTGTTTTACATGTTTAATAAAATGTGTCAATATATTGGTGATTATGCAAAAGTAATTTTAATAAAAGGCTCATCTGTTGCTACAACAGTCGTGAATAGAGAAAGGAATAGTGATAGCGTAATAAATTTGATAAATTACTTGGGTTTGAACAAAAAACAAACGCTGGGACAACTCAGTAAATGCAGTAATCGTTCTGTTCTAAATAAGGCACGAAATTTACAAGCATCATTTTACATTTAACTTGCCAGATGACAAAGTCTCCGAAGTGCACAAGCGGGCCACAAACCTCGCTCAAAGTACCATTTCAATGACACTAACAGATCGTCAAGTCAAACATGCGAAGTCCGATGTACTGAGAACAACAAGAGAAATGCTCCAGCAACTCGCAGTTGGTTTGGCCATTCACCAAACTATAACAAGCAAAGAGATAGTGAACTTCTTGCATGGATTTGGAATGTCCGTTGAATATAACCGCATCCTAAGAGCAGAAGCCCAAATCGAGAAACATGTTCTTCAGCGCATGGAACTAAATGATGGCATATTCATTCCCCTAGACGTAGTCTCTGGACGTCGCGTTTTCTTCGCCGTTGACAACGTGGATTTTTCAGAAGATACTCCCGACGGAAAAAGAACCCTGCACGGCACAGCAATGGCAATTTTTCAGAGAAAGCACCCTGATGATGTAACAGCAGAACTCAGGTAGTTTACAATATATACTATTTTCTAAAACCACCATTGCGTGTTTTAATTCTCGTTTCGTTGACCAGGTGTATTGGTATAGTATACATAAAACGTCCCTCCATATTTTTTTCATCTTTTTTAGACTACAAGATGCAGGAAAGGTCGATCGTTCGGTAAAACATCTTCCTAAGGCACGATTTCTGGAATGTCCTGATCCCCCGCCCAAGCCTAAAAGTCCAACATACTCCTCGTTTTCCTTCAACACAGGGGGTGAGCTTTTAATGCTCAAAGACTTTGCTTGGCTGCTGGGACGAAATATGACCCGGTCTCCAGTAGAAGAGAGAGAAGAAACAAGCTCCGTTGATAGAAATCAACAACCACAAGTACAGCGTCAGACCCCCGTACCTGTCTGGTCTGGATTTAATTCTCTTGTACACGAAACCCTACCAGTTGCAAGAATCGGGTGCCCTCCACTTTTAGCAGCCCCCGCTCATGAATGGAACACAATTCTTACCATCTTGATGCAGGCCCAATCGATCACTGCAAAGGTTATGGGTCCTGGTAACAAGACTGTCATTTCACTTGATATGGTATTGTACCAGCCTGCCAAGAAACTTCAAATGGCACGCAAGGACCTCAATCACATAATTCTTCGTCCTGGCGAACTACAAGTTGTCATAGCACAGTTAAGAACAATCGCTTCCTTCGTTAAGAACAGTGATATCGACCTGTGTTGGTCTGAGGCTGATGTGTATGGCACTACAACGGTGAAGCAAATACTCGATGGTAACCCCTTTAAAGGTGCGAACAAGCTCACACACTTACCTTGCAGGCCTTTTTTATCCTCTATCAAAGAGCTTTCTTTTCTGGACAAGATCCAGAGATTGTCAAGGAAATTGAAGAATGCGCAAAGCAGCTTGGAGAGGCATGTGACACGGGCTCCAAGGAAGAAGTTGAAAGAGCCAGTGCCAGAATGCTAGAAGTATTGGAGTCTCTAGATGTAATCGAGAAAATGAAGATCTTCGAAGAAGGTAATAGTCAGGTTCCTGAATTCCGGGTGTTCCGATGCTACATGAGGATGATAATGGAGATGCTGCTTTTCATCAGAGCCGTACGTACAGGAGACTGGCGGCTTCATCTAACGTCGCTGCAAATGTTTAGAAAGTACTTCTTGGCCCATGATCGCACCAATTACGCCAGAATGATTCCACTCTACCTTGCGGAAATGCAGATGTTACCAGAGTCCGACCCTGACATCTTTGAAGAGTTCTTGAAGGGGAATTGGGTCTTCAACAAGAACCCACAAGTGCCATTTTGTGCTTTGGGTGCAGACCACGCCCTGGAGCAAGTAATCGCTCGATGAAAGTCTCTGGAGGACTAGTTGGTATCACCCTCAATCCACATGCCCGTACCAAATTTTTCCTCATTGCCCCGGATCTTGCCCGTCTGTCTGAAGATGCCAAAGAAATGTCTGGGACCACCCCGGCGAAAGAAGGTATCAATCATCACACCTTATCAGTGTCAGTAATTTCTCGTGAAGAGAAAAACCTAGAGAAGTTGGTAACTACATTGGAAAATTTCACGAATCCATTCATTGAGTAGAGCAACGACCTCTTTAATCTTGTCACAAAGGTTGTAACGCCAAGCAAAGTAAAGGAGGATCTTTTGGAACAGTGTGAGATTGGCCAGAATCTGTTCGAGAAGTTTGTGAAAGATCGCATCCAGTCAGGCGGAAAACCATGGGAAAGAAGATCAAGGTGTCTAGTAACGGCCAGATTCTGGAGTTACAAGAAGACAGAAACCTATTTGCACGGATGATGGTGATCTGTAAAAGCCGACCAGAGATCGACATCCAAGAAGCAGTTGGAACATACGAATTTACAGTGGTTCCGAGATCGATGTCCGCTACTGATGGAGAAATGTTGCACTGCCCAGCCAAGAGTGTGCTGATGTCTATTCTAGAGAAGCTTCCAGCCAAAACTGATGATTGCAGGGCTGTAAGTCAAGATGCTACGAGTCAGGGGGAAACAATGCAAGTTTGTATCATTGATGCAATGGCTGAAGTGCAATCCTTAGACAAGCCAGATTGGTTAAAGAGCTGCTCACAACTTGCAAATCACTTCGCATGCCGCATCCTTGAGAAGTATAGAGACAATGACGAAATACGCCTCATCTTTGATCGCTACGATCTCCCGTCCTCCCTGAAAGAAGCTACTCGCAAGAAGGGACTAGGAAACCATGATCCAGTCTATTACCGTGTAACGTCCACCACACATACCACCAAGGTCCCAATGAAGAAGCTGCTTTCCCATGCGAAACCAAAGAGTGAGTTGACCGAGTACTTGGCAGAAAGGACCATTTAGCACGCAGAGCGAAATGGAACACGTGTAGTGGTAGCTTACGGCTGTGAAAGACATGTCATATTTGAAGAGTGACCAAGAGGAAGCAGACACCAAGATTGTCCTGCATGCTTTGGATGCTACTGCCAGTGGAGCAACTGAAATCAGAATTCATTCCCCAGAAACAGATGTCTTTATTCTTTGTCTAAGGCGATATCCCGATCTCTGCCAGAATACAGTGTTCGTAACCGGCAAAGGTCAAAATTATCGCGAGATTAATCTGCAGCCAATCATTCGTGCGCTTGGCCCTTTGAAGACGGCAGCACTACCGGCATTCCATGCTTTGACAGGAGCAGATAACACAGGCTCATTCTCGAGCAAGGGGAAATCTACGTGCTGGAATGTTTTCGACGAAGCAAGTGAAGATGCAATCAGTGCATTATCGCAGCTCGGAACAAGTGATTTCCCAAGCAGTGAGTCCCAAAAAGCAGTTGAAAAGCTCGTCTGCCAGTCTTTTGTTCCCAAGACCAACATCTCCACAGTTAAGGCATTGAGATGGTGGCTCTTCACCAAGAAGCAAGCCAAATCAGAGCGGCTTCCCCCCACATTAGCAGCGTTGAACCAGGCCAATCGTCGTGCACACTATCAGCTACTTGTATGGAATAATGATAGAACCCCCAATCCATCATTGCCATCACCAATGGACTTTGGCTGGGAATAGAAAGAGGAAGAAAAGAAATGGATTCCTATCATGACAACACTCCTCCCAGCACCCGAAGCCATCATTCACCTTGTTAAGTGCAAATGTGTCAAGGGAAAGTGCACCACCAAACGCTGTCAGTGCAGGAAGCCTGGACTGAACTGTACGGATCTCTGTGGCTGTTCTGACAGGGGCGAAGGTTGCGAGAATATGCCAGAAGACGACAGTGGCGATAACGATGAAGAAGTCAGCGATGATGAAGATGATGATGAAGCTGACAATGAATACATGTCTGATACTGATGACGATGTGGATGGCGAGCTCATTTGAGGATTGCTAGTGACTTGAAAACTGCTTTCATTAATTAATACCTTATTGGTATTGTAATGTTGTTAACAACTGAAAGATATAGTTTAAATATTTAACTACTGTAACAAGAGTCTTCTAAATTAAAACATGTATAAGATGCAAGAATTCATATCAGGTATCAGCTTATTGGTATTGTAATGTTGTTAACAAAGGAAAGCTATAGTTTAAATATTTAACTGCTGTAACGAGAGTTTTTTAAATTAAAACATGTGTAAAGTGCAAGTATTCATATCAGGTATCAGTTCCAATAAAAAAAGGTCTTCGCGTAAAGTGTAGTTACTATTTTTCATACTAATTAGAATAATATGCTTCCCTTGAATGGGGGCCCTGTGGTTTTTCTAAGCGCCAATGAAAGAAAATGCCCTGACAAAAACGAGAAGAATGCGTAATATTCCTCGGTTTTCCCACAAAATAATATATATTTTGTATTTCTTTTCTTTATCAACAAGTGAATATTTTTTTAGCGCAAATTCTCGATTTTAACTCATTATAACATTCAAATCGCCTATTTTGAGCCTCGTTTTCATGTCAAAGTGGTCACGTGAGAGTTCTAGATTAGGTGGTACATAACCACATTCGTGACAAATTCTGATAATATGGCGAGGTTAACATTGTGTTTTTCAACGATATGAGACGTTTTTACCCCGGCCTCGTTCCCATGCTGGGGTTTTGACGTCACTTTTTAAAACAGCCCTTAAAACTCCTCCGAGCGGTTTGCACAAGTGGCAACATCACTTTTCTTGTTCTTTTAGGTCACCTGAACATATCTAGCCTAGTTGCTTGCTTTCTTCATGATTTGCCCACGGGAGTACATATGCTCCTGGACTACCTGTTTATTTGTGATAGTCTCATCAATAGCGTGCGTCGTTCTTTAGACTTAACACACTTCATTCGCCTGCATATTTGTGTTGGCCGCTTGAGTGTGTGGGGGTTTCGTTATGTTTGGTGGCCCCTTTTTCAGAACGAGGAGTATTTACACACCTAGCTTTTTGCGTTCGACGAAGTGGAACGCAATCCTAATTTTGGCCTGTGACTCTGCAGAGTTGTTTGCCCTGGGTAAGGTTATATTCTGGAAGCCTGCATTCCTGTAAGGACACAAAATGGCCACCCCGCTTAATATTTGCAGGGGCATGTCACGGCAGAGTTATTAACTATGTCACTGCATAGTTATTTACTATGGTCACGCCAATAAACTTTATCGTAACTGAGACATGTGATAATACATGTGATGAACATGCGAGCACGAGAGCAGGCCATGTAGACTTTACAATTTCTTTCCATGTGCTCTTGATCTCATAGGTAGCGTTGAATAGTTTTGCCGTGGAATTTTGAGGCTAAGTAGTATTATATTCAATAATATGTTGTTATTTAAACGTTCGTTAGGGCTCACGAGGAGTTTGTTTATCTTATATAGTCACGAACACGATCGCCTAAGCTTTGGGATGTTAACGGTGGAAACAGCTGTAATTCCTGGGCTTTATTTGACTGCATTTGTTGATTAAGTTCCAATTTACGACAGAAAAGGTCAGTTGTATCCGGTCGAATATTATTTGGAATCGGTGGGAGAGTACTCCGAGGGCAAGATCCATAAGAGTGATCGAACCTGAACCAGGGAACGGAAATGTAAATGCTGTGTACTTTGTTAATCAGGCCAGGAGAAATACTCGAATCAGTCGCACGGAGTTTGTTTACGATGAACGAGCACTCGATTGCAAATGTTTACTTATATTTGAGCTTCCTGCTTAGAATAATGTTCTTAAAAAATATACTTTTACAAATGAGCTTTTGCGCTTAAACATGACAAGTTAATGTGAGAATATTTAGCACTAAATCTGAAGGCTGGTGCATGATGTAAATATTTTAGTCCTATTAAACTTGCGAGTCTACGGAAACTGGCGCCGTCACGCAATGCAGTTTGTACCGGGACCTCTTCAATCAGAATGGCATGGACTTTGTCACTGAAATATCTTTTTGTAAAACCCCGGTTGTTCTTGAAAAAAGGTTGAAAGTCAGCTAAGGAAATCATTTAAGATATCTGTATAAGACTTAATACGGCATCGAACGCACTCTCATAATCTTTGATTGCTGGTAGTTTACTTGTTTATTTGTGTTAGACTCATCATCAGCGTGCCTGGTGCCTCAGATGGTCGCGGTCCGCGCCAACTTGGCGAATAGTCTCGGATCGTCACGATCCGCCAACTTTTTCAGGGGTTGATGTACAGTACCTGAAGTTCACTTCCGCTATCCTTTTTCGCGACATGACTTCCGGTGTCACGGTCGAGACAGTCGGCAACGATTTGCGACGGTAACTAACCGGCAAGCCGTCACGATCCGTCGCGAAGCGTACGCCCTTTTGCGACCCGTTACGGACATGAGTGGGCGGTTGCTGGTGACGTCTACCCAGAAACTAAACACAATGGCGCCTCAGTCAGCTCTCTGTTTTTGCGAAGAAAATGGAAAGCAAAATTAATCGTTCCAATATATTTTGGAACTAAAACGTCCGATATATGTTGAAGAATCATTTTTTCTTCATCACTGGAGTCAGATTTAAGTTTCGATTCAAAGACTCGGAAATAAAACTTCGATCGGGCACGTTCAGACGTTCGACTACTGTGAAATCACTGCCTGGAGCTTTAAGAGCACTTTGCAATATTTCAACGACGGGGAAGAACTCTTTGTGGACGAGCTGCTTGTATATTAGGAATGGAAAGCTAGGTACGAAGGTAGTGGAGGAGTAGGAAAAAAAAAGCAGGAAAGAATACTCGAGGACTGCTTTGGATGGTAAATTCTTTACCTACACACAAGGTTCCCACGAGTGTTTATAAAGAGGTCAATGGAGATAGCCTGCAAACATTTGATAGAATTCATGGGAATCAAACAGCAAGCAGAAAAGTTCGGACTCGGTGGCTTCAATTTAAAGTTGTTTCGACTGGAAAAGATTGACGGGAAAGATGAAAATTTTGCAATTTTGACAAAGGCCCAGCTGGAAATGGAGCTACCCTTTCTAATGGGAAGTGCCACAAGTGAGCTAAATGGTGCGTATTTTGTTTCGTATTTTTGTTTAGAATTTTGTCCACACGTGCACGCGGGTTGACCACACTCGACGAGTCGTTTTCAGATCAGTGCCAAATTAAATGAGCAAGGTTTCTGATTACAGTAAAACCTTTATTAAGCGGACCCTATAGTTAGTGGACACACCATATCTTAGCGGACAGAAGCATAAGTGAGTTTTGATTTTTTTTCCTTTCCACACTCTCTGCACGAGCCAATGATCGTATCACGGTCCATCCTCCGAAACCCAGGGGCTACTAGCCGGGACGATGCGATAGTTTTTGTGGGCGCGAGCGATATTTTCGGGCGAAAGTTCACTATGAGAGCTGAAGAGCCCCTGGGAACTTATTCTTATCGAACCAGATCCAGAAGTGGCCGAATTTCGCTGCGCTGATTGGGCAGAAAAATATGTGGGAAGCCAAGCTCCGTCGGCAAGAAATTGGATGAAATAAAACAAATTCGGTGAGCCGTCTACAGAAGAAAAACAAGAAATTAAGGACAATCCCATACCAGTAACAACAATATTCAACGGTACGTACTCGTTAAGTTTCCCTTAAAAGCTGTAAAATTTCAAACATGAGCATCGAGATTTTACGCATTCACGAAGATTACGTAACAGCAACAATTTTTACCTTAAGGTTACTGAATGGCTTGCTAGTCCTGCTGGTACCAAATTTTCGAAACCGATAGAAGAAATGTCAAGCGAAGAGCTGAATGTTTTTCGGAAGAGTTTTTGCAAGTCTGCGAGGAATAAAGATGGCACAATGTCAGTTTACAAAAGTTCATCAATGAAATCCATCCGAGAGCCGCCATTGATCATTTCCTTCGCTCGCACCAGGTCATCAAACTGTTTTCCATTATCTCTGACCCTACTTTTACTGAGGCAAACAAAGCAAAGACCTCAGAAAAACAGGCAACATTGCCGGCCTAATAGAGCCCATAGAAACGGTCAGAAACCAATTTCCAATGAACAGATAAAGAAACTGTTCGACAGCAGTGAGCTCAGACGGGCAGACAGCAAAAATGTCGAAAAACTATAGAGGATGACCTAGTTTTACCTCAGTCTCCTTTTTGGCTGGCCACGACAAGAGATTCAGTGCCAAGTAACGCCAACAATTCTTGCGAAAAATCCATCAAGGAGTTGAGTATTTTGATGAGCTGAACCGAAGCGTCCGCTCGAATCTTTACCAGCCACAAAAAACCATCAGGGCCTCGGAGATTCTGAATGTGAATCCGATGCTAAAATATTTTCTGTCCCTGACTCTAAAACTGGCCAGCAACAGTCTCCACATATCCAGCTCCACGAACTGATGCGAGGGCAACTGACAATTGGGTACCCCCATTAGCACCCTCTCCTCAGACTCGGCCGTGCAACAAAAATGGCGGTGTTTTCGGGCTTTCGTCGGGGCAAAGAAAATCGAGGATTTATCCGAATCAAAAAAAAATTTCGCAGAAGTATTTCAAATAACAAATAGATTCGTTTTAGCGAAAAAAAGAAGAAACATTGGGGTTAGGTGCACTTTAACCATTTTAACTCAAAAATGTGTAACTTTTGCCCCTTTTTGTGGACTTTTGACAACCGTATGCCGAGAAATTGCATGTGCTTAGCTTTTTATCCTTAGGATCTGTAAATAGGATTAACAGAAACAATGGAAGGCATATTTATATAAGGGTCAAGCAGTTATTATATATTGATTAAATAATGTTATTAGATAATTATAACATTAATAACCTCTTACTAACCGAGCTCGAGGGCCGTACTGGGGGAATATAGGCCCGAGGTCGTGACAGTACGGACCTAGCGCAGCGAGGTCCGTACAAAAATGACCGAGGGCCAATATTCCCCAGTACGGCTCGAGCTAGCTAGGTTGGCAAGTACCTTTTTATATGGCACTCGGCTCACGCTATATTTTTTTCTTTCAAACGCACTTCCGGTAAGTTAAATTCAAAGGACTTCCGGAGTGCGATGACGCGAGCAACTCAGCTAGAACGAACAAGCTACCAGCTACAACGACTGAAAAAAATTAATGAACATCTTCCGAACGTTTTACCAGCGTAACTTACTGGATTGGGAGCCAAAGTATGGGGATAACATTCACCATATAGTTCTTTAAAGTGCAACTGGATTGGAGTCGCCAAAATCTCTCGCTTGGCATCTTTTTTGGATTCGTTTTAGTTAATCGGCTAAGTGGTTTTCACTTGTTTAGTGTACTAGTGCATGACCTTCGCTTTACGCTTCAATGCTAGTTTTCTTTTCTATTTTAAAACTTAATTATTGTATTTTAGGAGTGTTGAATGAAAACGTCTTCGTTACATGTTAAGTGAAGAGGTGAAGGAAATTGAAAATTGTTGCTGTCTAGCTCGTTCTTCATTAAACTTATTAAGCTCAAATGTATTTACGAAAATATAGTTGAACATGTTGAACCAAAGGTGCTCAAGCTCTGATGTAGGTAGGCTCTTGCACAGTTCTTTCGTTTGCCTTACTATTGGCTAATTCATCGTCGTCTTCTTTTATTCGAAGGAATAGGGAATTTTACATGTTTTCTTTTAGTAGTTTACGCTGCATATAAATTTGTCGGCTTTGAAAAGAAAAAAAAATACACGGCCTGGACCGTTTCCCTGGAAACAGTCCGTATGGTAAAATCCCGACCAAGAAAGAACCAATCAGAACGATCGATTTTCCCTTGCCATATAATAATGATAATTAATTTTCATTTTGGTTTTTTTTTTGGTTCAGGCTACCAAGCTTGACTTCTGGGCACCCTAACCAGCAAGCTTGGTTGCCTGAGGAGTTTCCGAGAAATGTTCCTAGAGTGCAGCCTTGCTGTTCCTGTCAGTCAATATATGAACAGTGTACACATGTTGGGTAACCTGGATTAAAACATGAAAGATTTTCAAAGCAGCCATGGTCAGGTGAGATATTTCTAAAGGATTATAAATTTATGTCCTTATTATTGCTTAATAAGGCACTGATTTTTATTGTAAACAATATCTTACTGAGTGTAGAGCACAGAGATGATAGAGATATTAATGTGTGAAAGGTTCTATAAACAAAAGCATCCTGGAACAAATTAATTCATCATGGATGTAGCTTCTGTGAGATCACCAATATCAAGGCTGCTGTTTAATGAGAGAGCAGGTCGCCTGAGGTGCCTGAGTTACAGTTGCAGGTGACTAGAGTTGTTTTTAACGAGCCCGACTGGGCACCTAAACATGCAGTTTTCATTCACATCTATATGTAATCTGTCAGATGACCTGAATTCTCTCATAAATCCGTCAAAAATTCATTTACACAATAAATTAAGCAGAAAACAATTAACAGCTACTCTGGTCCTGTTTTGCTCTTAGCACGAGATATATGGGCCAAAACACAGCAACAAAGTCTCTCTCCATTCACAAGTTTGCTAAAAACAGTCATCTTTGAAAATCGCCCAAAAATGCATTGCAAGCTCTCATTATTGAATAAAATTTTGTGCGTCATGTATGCCAATGATTGTCTTTGTTGATCGCCTACTGATCCCAAGCTGCAAAAAAACTACTTTGACAAAAAAAAATTGGAATTGGAGTGATGTCTGCTTCTGACATATTTACAACTTAACAAAGATAAATTTATCTAAAATCTAGGGCTTTTTTTAGCCCGATACTTTGGAAAATAATACTGTACATATACTGAATAAATTTATTTAGTTTCTCGAAGGATATAATTGTACGACTAAAAGTCGAAATAGTCAAGTAACTAGGCAACAAAAACAAAACATCATTGCAATTCATTTTGCATACTAGGGTTTTATTTTTTTAAATTATCAAGCAAATTGTTGCATTTTCGCCCAATATACAATAATGTACTTTCTCCAAAGAAGCAGCCAATACAATGCAGTAATGCTGCCTCAAATCACCGTTTGTTTATTCTTATTTCTCAAGCCTGGAAAGGAAAGCACATTTAATTTCAGAAAGATAAAATTCAAACCCCCACAAAGTGTCTTTCATTTTTATTTGTTTGCATTGCATTTCATGGTTTGTACAATGTATTTTGTTGTCTTAAAATAGAATTGCAAAATTTAAAAACAAAGGCAGCAATACAAATTTGTGTAAAGCTACAGCACTTGCATGGATACACCAATTATTGAATTTGTTTGACCATAAATAGTGTTCTCTCTCAATCATGACCTGGTCACTTTGCTAAATGCTTTATCCCAAAAATTTGGTTTATATTAGGCCTTAAAATCCATCAAATATTTCCGCTCTTGAGCGATTGGTCTAAACATGTCAGGTCACTGAATATTCCCTAGGTAAAACTGTGGAATATCTAAGAAAATTCCACAATTAAAATTCAAATCTGTGCGTCGCAAAAAAGATTAGAAGGATAACAAACACAATAGGAATTTGGCGCCAAATTATGCTTGGATATTTGTCCCTGGACATTATCTGCTCCTCAGAGCTCACCTTAAAGCTCGCTTCTCGAAACAGATAATGTCTGTGCACAAATATCCAAGCATATTTTTGCGCGAAATGGAGGCTATTATAATATTAGTGTCTCATGAAAAATCTCTGCCCCCAGACCCTCCCCCAAATTTCCACAATTCTCTCCACCCCATCCCAACCCCTCCTATTGACCACAACATATTTTTCCTGGGCTCCTAAAAAAGTGGTTTGGGCTCCTGAATTTTTAAGTTAGGAGCCTGAAGAGCTTCTTAAAAATTTCCTTGGGCAACAGCCTTTAATATGAATGGCACATACACTCTACATACATGTAAAGAGTTCAGTTATTTATTACTTTCTTTGGTTTCTCTGTATTTACAGACAACGTGATGCGTTACATCTGCATCTGCATTACATCCTGTGTGCAGTAACATAACTGCAACATTGTGGCAAATACCCTGTACTCTGTATTACATATTTAAGAACCGCATAGTAAGTTAACTAGCTATGTAATTGTTTTAAGTTCGTGTTAAATTCATCAGTTTTTCTTAGAGATAATCTAATCATGTTTTTTTTTAAATAATTGCTTTTTGGCTTAAACATGATTTTTTTGTGTTTGGTACATGGTGCATTTCAATCAATTTCACTTTTTTGTGATAGTCTGCATTGGGCGTGACATAAAGTAGTTAAATGGACTAGGCCTCGAGTAAAGTTGCAGCATAAGAATTTTTGTAGAACTAGAAGGTGGATAAATCTGTGACATCCTTCAGACTACCTCGGCACTGCAACAGCTGCGTTATAATGCAATGTCTAGCTTATTTGGTGTATGTCGGAATTTAATGTATTGTTTATCCATTTTGCTATAAATTATCTTTTATTCATGTGTCAATCAGAACATATCTTGGATATGTTGGGCTGTTCTGACAAATGTACCTATGCTTAATAACCTTTGAGTGCATTTGGTTGTGTAGTTCAGGAAACAAAATACTTTTTGACGTAATATAACTTACTCATAGCTTATGTAAAAATCTTTG
>JAEMPF020018990.1:5162-15162 GCA_022496165.2 Catalaphyllia jardinei | reverse complement strand
TGGCTTCTTCGCAACGTATTTCAAATTTTGTAAGCTTAAGTTTGTGTAGTTTTGAATACAGATCATATTGAAAGCTTTAAAAAGAGATCTTGAACGAGTTTTTTTGGTCACGGAACGCCAAAATTAGATTTTTTCGTAGAGCGGCGGCCATAGTTAATTAATGCATGAACACGTTCCGATGCGTGGCGAATGCCCAGATCACATGGATTTGCACTTTTAATTTCCTTTGACCACAACTTTTTAATTAGATGCATTCGAGGAGCTCCAAGGAGAGATTTATTTTAGGATTCTTTTCTTTTTGAGGCCGACTGAGTGTTCGATTCAAAGCCGCCAGCAAGTTTTATTCGCAGCAGTGTCGTGTTTCATGTTATCTGTTCCTCCCAGAATATGTATTTGATGACATTTTCTTTCTTTGCTCAATAAAGAAAGTTCAATTAAAAATCCTTGATTGTATTTTTTTGAAAAAAGCACTCAGCGAGTTTTATAACTTTCTTTCATGCAGCTGATGCAGCCACGTTTAGCCCCACGCGTAAGTGGAAATTCCGACAATCGCGGCGTGTAACTTGTTAAGTTTTTGTATTATTTTATATTTTTAAATAAAAACTCAGTGAGTTTTATAATTTTCCTCCATGCAGCCACGTTTAGCCCCGAACGTAAGTCATTTACGTAATTCTCCGGACTCTTTTGAGTAAACACAGCTGTTGTTTTGATCAAGCGAGCTTTGCGAGCAAGAACACCGCAATTTTTGTCCGGTTGTCATGTCAACTGTCTAGAACTGACCAATTACCGTGTCTTGTCCCGTCCCATGACGCTCGTCACGCTCGATGCACGTAGGCTTCCCGATTATTTGCTTGCCTTAGTTGTTCCATCAATCGAAAAGATTTTACGCGGAGAATGTTAAAGCAAAGAAAACGAGAAATAATATAAGGTAAGAAAAGATCAGCAAATAAAAATGTTCGCATTGCCACATGCAACAAGTTTCGTAACTGCTGTTTTGTACTAAGATAAAAGTACTCCGCGGTCATAAATTTAATTCGCGTGCGCTCCCGTGTTTACTTTGGAAAAATAAACCCTCTGTTGATCAAAATGTTGACTCAGTTAAGTTAAAAAGGCGATTATGGAGAATTTTCGACCTTTAATCTCAAAGTTCCAAGGCTGTTTACGGCCTTCAAGAAATTGTTCACTCAAACGCGATTCTTGTAACCAAAATTTCGCTGAGAGCGTAAATATTGACCGATGTGTTCGGTTCAGTGTTTTGTGGTAATTGACAAAAACCTCCCTTTATCATTAAAGATATCTGGTTCAAGTTTGAAATTGCCAAGAATCAATCAAGCAGACATTATCTTAGTCCCTAGGGTTTTATTTCTTCTCTGTTCATAAAAGAAAAATATCTCACCAACATCAAAGAGCTTGCGCTCTTCGGAAACATGCCGTGTTGTCGGCAGAACATCGTTATGAATAAGTGATGGTAAGAACAATAGCGTGAATATATGAATGCTCAATGACCCCAGAATTTAGGGTACACACTTAAAGCGGCGTGAAGTTGTCATGAGATCTATTGACTGAAAGTTATTTTTCTTCAACCCAAACATGCTTTTTTATAGAGGACAATGGCAACAGCGATTAACGTCGATAAAACGATGAAACAATGCTACTGGATAGATTACTTTTGGCAGTGTTTCGCTTCCTTGTTTTACTGCTTTTTGTAATCCTTAATATTCACCTCTGAAAATTCTACCAAAACTATTTTTTGCCTACGGTATAGTGAAAATAGATGTATATTAATCACTACGACTTTGTCTCGCAAATATTCACCAATGTTCACTTTACCTTCGGCAAAGCAGCTAACCGTTACGTAAAGGATCTAGAGCATCTTAGCGATTATTTTTTTTTTAATTAGCTATGAATTTTTCCCAAAAAATACAAGAAAAAATAAAATTTCGAAGTGAACATGCAGTTTCGACCCAAAACTACAGTTTCCTAATATCCCTTTTACACCACTACATTACCAGGTTAATCCACCAAAACTCCGCAAAAATAGAGATTGTTCCATGGAAAGTGCGCAGGAAGGTTTTCATTCACAAGTTGCTATGCATCAAGTAAGAGAAGGGAACTAGTGAGTTTTAAATGCATCACAACGAGTGAATAATAATCGTTAACAAACTCATTAATAATTAATAAGTCTACTCACCTATCAAATGGTCAATAATAAATTACGTCCAGTGACTGTATTGATAAACCTTTCCCTTGTTAGTATGGGTTTTTCTTTTATCAGCTGATAAAGCACGTGCTTTAGTATGCGGTGTTTTATCAGACATAAAGACATTGCAGGTGACTTACTTAATAGCAATTAATTATCAAGACAGCAACTGAGTTAAAAAATGGTGGTTACATATTTAATGTTATTTTAACTTATCGCTCACACAACCCTGTGCAGCAAACGGGGAGGATACCTTTCTCATTCGCTTTGCACAGTTCTTCCACAAATATAATGCGCAAAACATTCAGACTCAGCCGTCATATTGGCTATACCAGTGTCCAAGCGTTGCACTTAAGACTTGTCAGTTGTGAAAGTGCAAGGCTCGATTAATACATTTTTTGTCTTTCCTACAACATTCTGCCTTCCCACAAAAAATATAGTCGCTGCGCGTATTGGCTTTGGGGTAGCACTCCGCATTAAATTCCTCTCTTCTTTGGCATTTTGATTCTTCCGTAAAACTCTGGAACAGGACGCTATGTCTTCTTCGGTCAGAAGCGGAAGAGTTCAAAACACGTGTGAGATTTTATTTTATTGCATACAAATTTAATGCCTAATGTATTTTTCTTATGCTAATTTCCAACGTTTACAAAAGCATAATAAGCCATTTTATAGTTGTGTGCTTAGTAACCTGGCCATGAATGCAAGCGAGGCTGGAGGTGACCTTGCTTTGATACAGGCCTCTCTCCTTTTCTCATGTAAATGACAATTAGTTAGCAGAAGAACAACTTCATTTGCACTATAAAAGCAGTGAGGTCTGTATCAAAACAAAGTCGACTCCAGCCTCGCTGCCATTCAGAGGCCAGGTCGCTAAGCTGACAACTGTAAAATGATCTATTATCTATTGGCATACACTTTTTCAAGAATGTCTTTCAAGCCGTTAAAAAAAACATGCTTTATCAAGTGTCAAACGTGTTTTGTCAGTGTAAAACCACTCGGCTGCCCCTCGTTGTTTTCAACCTAATAAAACGGCCCTACTCGTCTTTTAAACATTTTTCTAGCACTTTCCATGTTTTTATTTCCTACATAATGGGATTTTGCATGACCGACACGTCTCAAAAGCCATTTAACGATAACAGCAAGATACATTGGTGTAGCAGGTGTCGTAAGCTCAATGCATTTGTTTTGTCATTGTAGCAGCTGTTATCGTTTTAGGGCTAGGGGCATTGTTTCTGTTGTTTGTTCTATTGTGCTTTCAAAGAGTAGCAAGCAATTCATTTAAGACCTAACGAGAGCTGCTACATAAACGCAAGAAACAGGACAACTACAAATATTCAGTCTCTGTTAACAAATAATAAATATTTTTAATTTTGTTTTTGTTTATACATTAATTTGCCGACGCAAAGAATTATTTCGCAGGACGGCGGGCACATCTTTCAAGGTTTATTTAAATGTGTTCGAAAGCTCGAATAAACAGTATCTTTTTAGTAGAACTATCGTCATACCATTTCTTTATTTAAATTTTTGAAATTTTATATTTTCTAGGATATATATCACGTTAATGACCACGTATATATAGATCACGTTCACCACATATATTATGTTAATGTTCTACTTACAGCCAGTCCAGCCGAGTACAATAATCAAAAAGCCCACCAGGTAAGGTCTGTAATTGGTTATAGGATAGGTAACTACAAAAGAAACATAATACATAAAGAGAGATGAATTAATTTACGAGTTATTTCGAGACCAAAATCTGTTGTTAAATATTATTATTATTTCTATAATAACCCGTTATTCTTGCATTTTGATTGGTTCTTGCCTATGATCTATTAGGGGACAGATGCACGATATACGTCATCATTACAAAGTTTTTATCTCTCCTGTTTTAAAATGGCGGACAGTTTTGAGAATTAGGACAATATTTTACGTGACTGGGCAAAAGATAAGGTACAAAAAGTCTTGCCCAGGCATTGAACAGGTTCGAGAAGCCAGAAAACAAAAGATAAAGCTGTTTCTCTTAGAATATGATACAGAAATAATTTTCTGGTAGCCTCATATGGCAGTCGAGCGAAGCTAAACCACGCACAAACTTGGTCTTGGTAAGCCGAGAACCATTACTTTATCTCGAATTTAACAAACCCAATAAACAACCCAGTGTCAAAACAACTGTTGCCACATTGATTAATTTCAGAAATGAAACATCAAAACATCACTTCTTAAAATCGGTAAAATAATACATAACCTTGCTTTCCGATGCGAATGTTCCTGTCCGTTTCAGGGTACAGCAGCGAGCTAAGTATAGCTAACCACAGCTCACGGTCAACAGTATCCCAACTAAAATTTGTCTCTAACACTATATCAAGCTTATTTGAGAATCACCAACCACAGAAGACAAAAATCTAAACTCCTGTAATTTTCAAGGCAACGTCCAAGCTTTTCGGCTCACAGGGCTGCTCCGGTGACAAAAACTGACTTGATTTTTCCAGCATCGTCTTCAAGATTTGTAGATTTCGCAGTTCAATTCTGTTTTCGCTGTAAGTTTTCATTCAACGAGGAGCGACGCTCGAGTCAGGTTTGACAGTGTCGTGATTTCTCTCGTCCAATCACAATTCTTTGCTACGCATAGCAACTAATGAAATTGCTTCATCTTGAATAGATCACAGATCACGTCAAATGGCTTTTTTTCGTGCAAAGGCTGAGCAAATGGCCGGCTTTCGCGTTATGTTGAAATATTTTGAAACAAAAAAGGCTTTTCGTTATTATATAAAACAAATAGATTCCATATTGCCGTGTGTCTGATTCAGTAATAGATCACAGAAGACGTCAAAATGTGGTAAGAACATTAGTGACACATTCGCCTACGCCTCATGTGCCACTTTTTTGTTCTTATCACATTTTGACGTGAGCTGTGATCTATTACTGAACAGACGCACAGCAACATGGAATCTGTTTGTTAAATATACATACCGAGATTTATGCGCCAAAAAAAAGAGGTAAAAGTACTATTTTCGTGCTAGAGAAGCCATCTTATTGGTTTAACGATATTTTTGACTAGTGAAAACCGACGTATCGATGCTGTGATGGGCGATATCACTATTTTCACTGTAAAAAAAGCCATGTCGCTCACTTGCCGCTCCTCTTCTAAGAGCTTAAGCGCATTTTTCTTTAGAAAGATGGCTTCAAATCAGACTAGCCGTTTTCAGAGCCTAGATTCATCGGTAGAAGAGTTCATAGATGAATAGGAGAATGAAAACACCAAGATAAAGACCAAACACGGGGTTGCTCTTTTTACGAATTCCTTGTTTAGAAAAGCAAGATGAGACAAATGGACTAGTTGACTCCTTAAGAGCTGAACAAGTGTTTCAGCGGGTTCCCTATGACGGTTCGCAAAAAAAGAAGACAGCGAGGAATACGAGCCTAATACCTTAAGGGCATTCTTCGCTAGCTTTGAGCGCCATCTGAAGTAAAAAAACTATGGACTTTGCCTCATAAAAGACGTCCAGTTCGAGCAAACTCGGAAAGCGTTTCATTTAAAGCGAAGGAATATAAAACGGAAAGGCAAGGGCAACAAGCCTAATGCTTCTGCTGCTATATGTGAGGAAGATATTCAAGTTCTGTATGAAAAGAATCTCTTGGGAAGGCAGTTCCAAGGCAGAAGCACGTTTAAGACAATCTATTTTGGTTTACACGGCTGCAAGGAGCACAGAGAAATGTGTTGGAAAGATGTAAAACTTTGTCAAACTTTCACAGGGCAGGAGTACCTCCAATTCAATGAAAGAGAAGCCAAAACGCGTTCAGGAAACGAATTTTAGAATGTAAGATCCATTGCACCGAAAATGTTTGCTGTACCGAACACCGAGAAATGTCCAGTAAAGGCCTGCAAAGTCTACGCAGAAAAGCAACCCGCGGAAATGAAAACCAACGATGCACCGTTTTACTAGGCAGTAAACAATGTAAAATCTAGCTCGGGGAAACCTTAGTTCCATAAAGCTCCAGTCGGTGTAAATAAGCTGAATATATAAAAACAATGGCACAGAAAGCCAGACTCGGACCAAACTTCAAAAACCATAGCGGCAGAAAAAAAAAAATTTTTTAAACTTTAATCAACAACAACGTCCCGCCAGCTGATATTATGCAACTGTCAGGACACAAAAACGTTCGAAGTATCACTGGCCACTCTACCATCTCACAGAAACAACAGTTGAACATGTTTTACACTTACTGCACTTAGTTCGGGAGAAATAGCCGCTGCCCCGTCTGGCTCTTCTATTGCGGATACCATTACAATTATCAGTCATTGCCATTATCATTACCAATACCGTTACCGTTATGGTTACCGTTATCGTTATCGTTATCGTGATCGTAACTATAACGTTATCGTTATCGTAAAACTAACCTAATCTGCACCCCCTTAAAATTTAACTGGAAAGAATAGCAAAACCATACGCTGAACTACCGCATACTTATAACTGATCATATTTTAAGTTTCTGATTCAATGAAAAGTAATCCTTTTTTAGTCCTTTATGGTTAATTGTTAGGCTTGGCTAACTCTGTATATTAGTTCTTGCAAGCATGAAAACGAGTTTTATCAACGCAATTGGGCCAATATTCGTCCATTCTCTTTTTCTGGGCTTTGCAAAGAGTTTATTTCGCTTCGTTGATCATGAATATTTAATGAATGTCCCAGCATTCTGCCCTATGTACCATTACCATCATACTGTCATTACCATTATCATTATCATTACCATTATCACTATCACTACCATTATCAGTATCACTATCACTATCGTTATCGTAGCTGTTACCGTTATCGTGATCGCTATCGTCGTCGTCGGCGTGGCCGTCGTCGTCGTCGTTGTCGTTATATAGGCCCTAAACGATCATTATATGAGCCCTAAACGATCATTAAATGAGAAATTAAGAAGACACTGGAAAAATTATACAGGGTACAATTGCAGTGGAAAATAAAATTTATTGGACAAAGATGAGTCATACCGAGTAATTGCAACGTAAATTTTAGAAAAAGTTACAAAATTAATGTTGCTGTTTTTCATGGATATTTTGAAAGTTACGAGAATTTGTAGTCAGAATGGTGACCTTTTCCGCGTCAACATATCAATAACTAGTCATCTGACTGGCCACGTGACATTTGATATAACTACACATAACATCCTGAGTGACAATAGTCTCTTAACCAACATAAAGCATTTCCCTGAAATAAAGCGATACCGGAAATTGCATACTATTTGCGACAGTCACTTTCAAGCCCGGTAATAAGGGACGGGGATATGTTCCTGTGCTTTGTAGGTTAAACGTGAAAAAAGAAGGGGTAAAGGAGGAGGGGGAAGGGAAAAGCGAAAAGTGCGGAGGCGTAAAAAAGAGAGCGTGAAAGGAAGAGACATGCCACGGTTGCTCATATACAAAGGATTGTAACGCGAACTGGCCCGAAATGATATGCGGAGCTCTTATTTATCCTAGCGCTGCAAGGGACTGGCGCGAATAGCGTACTATTTGCGAAAATCCCTTTCACGCTTTCAAAAAACACTCCAAAATTTCAACTTTTAGCGATTTCCAAACATCTCAAATGTCCGTCGTGTTTTATCACAGTGTAATACACGGCTTAGGCTTCTTCGTTTGGTTAATAAACTCCATTGTCCGTCTGCTTCCACTCCCGCTGGATTCACCGGCCTTTGAGTCATTTTATAAGAGCAATACAGGTGCAACCTCGATTTAACGAACCTCTATTTAACAAAGTTCTCGATATAGCGAACGATATTTTACGTCCCGGCCAAAGTTACGGTAAAATGTATGGAATAGAACCTCGACATAACGAACCTCAATATAACGAATTCTTCGATATATCAAACATAATCTGGAAGCCCAAAAGTAAAATCTGCCTAGATATAACGAATTACAATGCCAACACGCGACAGAACATAAACGCTGAACAGATCAACAGTCAACAAATCCTTAAATCATTATGGTAAAGGGACAGCAACCTTTTAGTCAAGGGTTTATTATATGTCATAGGCATTGGCACTATAGTATTTCCACACAAGTCACCTGTGTTACAAATCAATCATTAACTATGACCTCGATATAGCCTGCGAACAGGCTCCCAGCGAGTTCGGAAAAAAATTCGGTGACTGAGTCGGAGCGTCGTGACTCTGCGAGCGAAGCGAGTGGGACGCGGGGGAGTCTTTAGACATTTTTTTCATGTACCGTTCCGCCCCTTGGTGATTAGCCTGTTACATATCTGTCAAGGAGGTAATTAAACCTGTCAAAATTGATGGGTTTCCCCGCGCTGATGAATCGGCCTTCGATAACAATCTACCGCACGCAACACAGTCAACAGACTTGCGCGTAAAGAGTTAAATTCAAATCCTGTGGTACTAGAACTATCAAACTAGGAGAAGTAAACTTATACACAAACCTATGAACTCTTAAAATTTGCCATAGCATGATCTAACGTCTCTATTTTCTCCTTAAAACACAATACGAAGTGCCCTACATGAACAAGAGTGCAGCGACAAAAAGGTCGAGAGACCGAAAAAAAAAACCGGCAAATGTACAAATGCCACGAACCTTAGGAGTCGTGAGCCCTGTTAACCCCATTCTACACGCCGATGGTAAACGCTCTTAGGCCTAAATGTATCAACTTTTCAACCTGGTCTTTCATTATGGAAACTCACGTCGTAACAGCTAAACCACAAGCATGGTCTAGTTTCCAGAAGTCTTTCAGTAGACGCGGCAGGAAATGAAAAATTAGGCTCTTCCCGAAACCAGTCGGTAGTATTCCGAAAACATCGCACTTCTGCGCCACAGTTTCCAGGCATAGCTTCTGCTCACGTTTCAAACCAGAGAGATATGACGAAAATGTTGCAAAGAATTGCCCAAAGCTGCTTAAATTCGTCGCCAGTGAACTGTGCATTGCACGCGGAAGCCATTATTGACGGTCTCGGCAAGAATTATGCTAATTTACAAGCAGTTGTCAAGATCTGTCAATTATTTATCTCAGAGCTGTCAACAGTCATCGATTCAACCAATCAGATCTTGATACCGGAAGCTGGTATCATGGAACGGCGTCATCAATGTAATGTCTACAGGCTCTCCTGCGCACCCACTCCTCCACCACCTTAAATCGAGGTTCCACTGTGGAACACTTTTTCGTGTCTCCTTAGCCTCATCTATACATTCGAGGAGCTGGGAGAAGTCTCGAAATTTATGCAAATCCTCGACGACGTCTCTTGTTTGTAAAACTGTCTCGAATTCTCCCAACCCTCCTCGTGTTTAGATGAGGCCCAGATAATGTAAACACGGAAAAAGTGCTCTATTGCTTAATTGTAGCGGTGCTTCACTCAATTTAACAATGCCTGTTTTCTGCATTGGAAATGTGCTTAATAGTAAAAAGTGAAAGTCCTTCTTTTATGTAGTGAGCACGAGGGAAAAACGGAGTCTGACGATAAAGATCTAGTCTGTTATTATTCGATAAAAGCTTATCTGGTTTTTCTGTTTTGTGACTGAATATAAAATATTGGACTTCTCCCGACCTAAATTCTAAAAGATGGCTTGATTTATTTACATGCAAGACTTTCAGGAAATAGCGCAAGTTAATTTTCCCTCACTGATAAGGATTTTGTCATCTGCACAGTGTCATTGGCGATTTGCCATCCGCATTTTTCCATCCCCATTTTATCATCCCAATTTTCCATCCGCATTTTATCATCCGCATTTTTCTACCCTCCTTTTTCTATCCGCCATCCGCCATCCGCCATCCGCCATCCGCCATCCGCCATCCG
>JAEMPF020036943.1:0-18753 GCA_022496165.2 Catalaphyllia jardinei | reverse complement strand
CCCCCCCCTCCTCGATTTTACTTTCATGATGTATAAGAGCAGCTAAAAGCTACTATTCATACAAATTTTCACTCCGGATGGGTTCTTGGTTTTGCGATACTAATATTACGTTTGAATGTGTTAGCTTTTGCGTGTGATGCGGCATGTTGATGGTGCGGTTATGTTGGTCAAAAAAGTGGCTTATTTCAAGGTTTTTTTGCTATTTGAACAGTTCATGAATCCAAAAAGTATTATTTTATGGAATTTGAGCTGTTCCCCGAAAGGCAAATTCCGCTTTTGTAGCAAAACTCAGTGACAAATGTTTCTGTTGGTTTACGGCCGCCATGTTGGTGCCCATCCAGATGGGCAACAGCATGGCGTCTCCATACAAATCTCTATAAATTTGACTGACAGACTTCTGCAAATAACTCGCGAATGAAAAACAACAGAGACCTGATTTTCGGTGGGGTTCTTTATATCTCAATCATCTATTGTATCCAAGATTCTTTACTTTATTCATTGAACGACAAAAAAGGGCCGCGTGATAGCCTTAATTGCTTTATTGACCTATTGGAAGCTGAAAAACGAGTAACGACGTCAAAGGCTGCTGTAGGCCCATTTTTTTGAGTAAAAAATAGCCGCGTGAACTCATTGGGGGCTAGAATCGCCCCCAGGATCTCACGCGGCGTTTTTCTTTCTCGTGGGTTTCTTTCACGTCTCGCTCGACGGACTAAGGGAAAGAGGGACTACTTGTAGTCTAGTTAATGTAATGTAAAAGACTGCTTTTGCACAACTTCGAAAATTTGCTTTTCAAACTACTTGCCACTTGCATTAGAATTAAATCTGTTAATTGTGAGCAAATCTTAGAAACGTAACCGGAGCATTACTCTGATATGCTCCAGACAAATTGCATTGCATGTCGTTCCATTTTCCTTGTTCATAGCAGACATATATCTGAATGCATTTCTCTTGAACATGACTGGGTTCTCCATTTGCCCATGCAGAATTCTGACCCCCTAGTGGAGTGTCATCGATCCAGTAAAATGTATCGACAGCTTCTCTTCAAAGTCCAATCCATGCATCCAGAGGTTGTACCATCTGTTGCTTCTTTAAAAGTTCAATGTTAATATTCTGTTCTGATCATAGTGAGGTCTCCTCCCAGATTCAGACAACTCGTACGGCGTTCGAGCGTCGCTCCAGTTAGGGGTTAGTTAGGGAGTGTCGATGACGTAGAAACAAGAATTTCCATGAAGAATTCAGTCTTGCGGACAACCTAACCGGGTTAAATATAAAAAGGGATATTATATTGTAAAATAAATTCGAAATATTCCAAGAACAAAAATTAAACTAGAAATAAACAATTTGCTTGGCTAAGCGAACGCAACCGATCACGGACGAGCACGGCTATTGGCTGGTTCAGGAAATACGCAAGGGCCTACAGCAGCCCTTGACGTCGTTACTCGTTTTTCAGCTTCCAATGGGTCAATAGAGCAATTAAGGCTATCTCAACATTACAGAGATTTGTTCAGAATTAACAGATTTAATTTTAATGCAAGTGGCAAACAGTTGGAAAAGCAAATTTTCGAAGTTGTGCAAAAACTGACTTTTACATTACATTTTCTAGACTACGAATAGTCTCTCTTTCCCTTAGTCCGTCGAGCGAGACGCGAAAGAAACCAGCGAGGAAAAAAATGAGGCTGCGCGAGATCCTGGGGGCGAAAAGCTCGGGATTCAAGCTCCCGGTAGGTTCACGTGGCCATTTTTTTTTTTTGCGGTTCTCTTTCGCGTCGCGCACGACGGACTAACTGAAAGATCTATTCTCGGTTTTCACCAGTCACGTGATTAAAACTAAAAATCGTAACCATTCAAAGAATAAAGTCAAGAATCTTGGATACGATAGATGATTGATATATAAATAACTTCGCCAGGAATCAGGTCTCTGCTGTTTTTCATTCGCGAGTTAGTTGCAGAAGTGTGTCATCCAAATTTATAGAGCTTTGTATGGAGACGCCATGTTTGTGTTTGTGCCCTTCGGAGGGACACAAACATGGCGGCCGTACAGTAACAGAAACATCTTTCACTGAATTTTGCTATCGAAACGAAAAGTTATCGCTTTAGACTGGTCCAACACATTGAAATAAATGCTTCTTCTAGTGCAAGTACTGTTTAGTTAGCAAAAGCTAAAGAGAACTCTTCTTTTGACCTCCGCGACAGCCTTCTCGGGCCGCCATGGCATGTCACGAAACGTAAAAGCTTGGAAAACGTGTTCTATTACAATAAGAAGAACCCTGTCGCGCTAAAACATTGTGAAATGTCAAGCTTCTATAGGGTCTTTTATCTGATGAAACTAAAATCTCAGAAGGGAAGTCTTGGTCTTGCTGCTTTTCGTCCACTCGCTTCCGTATGTTAGACTTCAGTATGTCAAGCTTCGTTCTTAGGGTTCTTCTCATGAGGAGAACCGCTGGCACCTTTCCAGTCAGCGCATGCGGTGTCCTTCTGTGCGCTAGCAAGAAGTTTGTCAGCTTCCAGGAGAGGGTTTTCTTTTCAGTCAGTGCCGCGCGAAGAGGTTGCTTGAATGTCTGTACAAAACTTCCAGCGCTTCCATTTGCAGCTGGTTGATATGGAGCTGATCTTATGTGTTTGATGCCATTATTCCTCATGAATGATCTGTATTCATCTGATGTGAATTGGGAGCCATTATCACTAACCAGCTGTTCTGGTAATCCGTGTGTCGCAAACAGCTTTATAAGTTCCTCAATTGTTCTCGCAGTGCTTGAAGTAGTTCAGGCCATTTTGAGTGCTATCCACGACGACGAGAAACATTGTTCCCAAGAATGGTCCCGAAAAATCTACGTGGATACGTTGCCATGAGCATGCTGGCCACTCCCATGCATGAAGTGGGGCGGTCTTCGGATTGTTCTGGGTGAGCTGAGAGCCAGTGCAACCTTTTGCTGTTTGTTCGATTTCCTGTCCATTCCTGGCCACCAAATGTAGCTCCTAGTCAAAGCCCTCATTCTTACGATTCCGGGGTTGGCCTTCATGGAGTTGTTCTAAGAACTGTGCCCGGTACTTAGGTGGAATTATCACTCGAGAGCCCCACATAAGGCAACCATCTTGTAAGGTAATTTCATCCTTCCTTCTGTACAATGGTTCCAATTCTTTTTCACCGACTGGTGCCCACCATTGGTTCGTGTGTTCAACCGCACGTGATAATACCGGATCTCTCTGCGTTCCTTGACAAATCATATCTGTATTGACTGGCAGCACTTCGAGCTGTGACACTTGAAAAAATTTCCGCTGGATCAGCTACTTCCTTGCTCTACGTCTTTCTCAAGGGTGGGCGTGATAATCCATCCGCGTTTCCATGTTGGGTGGTGTTCTTGTACTCAAAGCTGTACTTGAATCCTGCTAGGAACAATGCGTAGCGTTGTAAGCGGGGATACCAAAACTTTTAAACTGGCGTTATTCTTCATCGGCAATGGCTGTGCTCTGCTTTTGTTTACCGGGAACAATGCGTAGCGTTGTAAGCGGGCACCTTTCATGGCTGGTATCCCTTTCTTGGGGTTGAGGATTGAGGTCAGAGGCTCATAATCTGTCACCAGCGTGAAGTGGCGGCCTAACAGGTATACGTGGAATTTTTTGACTCCCCAAGCCAAGGTTAAGACTTCCTTGTCAATCTGTGGATAGTTCCTTTCTGCTTTCGTAAGGGTACGTGAAACAAAGGCCATGGGTCGTTCTGAGCCATCTTCCAGCACATGCGATAGCACGGCCCCGACTCCGACTAGCGAGGCGTCGCATGCTAGGTTCAATGGCCGTTCTGGATCGTAGTGGGTAGGGACCATCTCTGATGCTATGAGTTTCTTCACGGAGGTAAAGGCCTCCTCACACTCTGCGGACCACTTCCATGGCTTGCCTTGTTCTAAGAGCCTCTTTAGGGGGATGAGGGTGGTAGCCAGGTTAGGTAAGAATTTATGGTAATAGTTTACCAATCCCAAGAATGAACGAACTTGTTGGACGTTCTCTGGTCTTGGGCATTGGCGAAGGCGTCAACTTCCTCTTGAGACTTGTGTAGCCCGTGTTGGTCCACTTCGTGTCCGCAGTAGGTGATCTTCGTCTGGAAAAATTGGCATTTCTCGCGGTTTGCTCTTAGGCCATGTTCCTTTAACCTCTTTAGTACTTCCTCCAGGTGGGCGAGATGCTCTTCGTCATCTTTTCCTGTGATTATTATATCGTCTAAGATGTAGCTTGTTCCTTCTATTCCTTCTAAGATTTGATCCATTGATCTCTTTAACTGTCAGGTACTCTTGTGACTCTTCCTCTACCACCATCTGATGGTATGCCTGTCTAAGGTCGATTTTGGGGACCTTCTTGACCAGTGCTGGCTTAGCAAATATGTTATCGATGCGAGGGAGAGGGTTGACTGTTTTCCCTAAGCGATAGTTTTGCTTTGGTGCACTTAAGTGTGCCAATTTCGTTTTGAAACACCTCACTGTACTCGCCCAGGATCTTCTCTAACTTCTTTTGGGTTTTTTGAGTTGGCTTCTCTTTTGAAATAGTGCAGATCTGGTGCCAGTTGAGTTGTTTCTGGTGTAGGCAATCTCTTCTAAACAAGGCTGGGCCTTGTGTCTCCACAACATAGAAAGTTAAGTTCTTAACCTGATTGTTGTGTTCCAAACGAACAAGGAGTCTTCCTTCTGGTTTTATCTTCTCCCCTGAGTAGGTTTTCAACGTGGCTTTGGTGTCCACCAGTGGCGTGTCTGCGAACATTTCCTTGTATTTCTGCAATGGAAGTGTGAATATTGCTGAGCCTGTATCGAGTTCCATTTTCAGGGTATGTCCGTTGATCTTTGGAGTAACCCAGATGAACTCACCAGCTGTTACTTGGTTAACATTGTTTACTTCTAGTGATGCCACTAAGCTGTCTTCATCACGTTAATCAGCCATCTCTAAAGAGTGCAGATTGGGTTTATCATCCTTTCTTCGTCGGGTAGTATTCTGATTTCTTCCAGAGCGGCAAACTCGTTGGATGTGGCCCAGTGTTGCACATTTCCGGCATTAATTTCCTTCTTGAAGTAACACTCGGATGATTCATGGGTAGTGCCACCACATCGATAACAATTATCGCGGGGCTTCGGTTTCACATTGTGTACTCGTTCGTTTTCAGTGTTTATTTTGTTAACTTCAGATTCTTTATCACCCTGTAACTCTACGGTATCTTTTGCCACAGCTTCTATGGCTAATGCAATTTCCGTCGCTTTTGCTAATGTCAACTCTGGTTCGGAGAGCAATCGTTTCGTTTAACAAGTTTATTGTGTAATCCACACACAAGTCTATCCCTTAATGAATTATTTAGGCCCGCTCCAAATACACAACACAGTGTCAACTTCTTTAATTCTGCAATGTAAGTACTTACGGTTTCACCTTCCAGTTGGTTTCCCTTGTGAAAGCGAAATCGCTCTGCGATCAGCAGTGGTTTAGACGAAAGATGTTTCTGTCTGGTTTCCACGATGGTTTTGAGAGACAGGCTGGGTGGTTTGGCTGGAGCAGAGAGGTTTCGTAATAGCCCATACGTTTTGTTTCCCGTTAGGCTGAGTATCACTGCCACTTGCTTGTCTTCTTGAATGTCCTTGGCGATAAAGTATTGCTCTACTCGTTCAACGTAGGCATTCCAGTTGTCGTTAGTTTCGTCGAAGGCTTTTATCTTTCCAATCGGCATATTGTCATAGACCTGAACGCCTCTTTTGTGGGCTCAGAAATCTCCTCGCCAATCTGTTTTGTTTCGCGGATTTAAGTCAGACGAAAGATTACAACTCGACACAAACTCAACATCTATATTTCAACATGGCAGTTCTCTAATCTACAAGTTACGCACGTGGCATGCGTGCGCATATGTGACAGATACTGCGGGTACGGCATGCCCGACATAGCATATACGAGGCCCGGAATTTGTTTCAATGCAATTAAACAGAGAAGCACAATGACCTCTCATTCTTGTATACACTTGATGATTTATTACCACTGGACGAAAAACGGATTTACTCATGTTTGCGAGTTGAGCAAATGTGTAGTAAATTTGGGGCGCTAAATTTGGATTTTATTTGCACTGGGAGGTAAAGCGCAGTAAAACTTATATATTTGTTTCGTGGGAATTTATCTGCAAATGTGGAGTAAATGGATAGGTTGGATTCAAATATTCGTCAAATTTGCCACGTGTGCAAACCATTAGCATTTCTAAATATTTGATCAAATTTACTCTTTTTGACTGCTATCTTTGTTATCTTATTGTAAGTTACACAGCCCGCCTCGATTAGCGATGCTATATGCGGGTTGTGTAAATTTAAAAATCTGTTGAATTTGAATTTTAATAAAATAATGAATAATAATGAATAATAAGTAATGTTTGCTCTTGTTTTCCCAGTACATTCGCATGTAGTTTACTTGTATTTTCCGTAAGAGCAAACCTTATATTAAATTGCTTTAAATTTAACTGTGTACGAAATTTGCACATTTGCAATATATTTAATCATATGCCATTGTGCAAATATGGTGGCCTACATAACCTTTGCTTTACGGACAAAACTGTTTGCATGATGACATTTATTAGACATTTGACTGGTGTACTTTGTGGTAAATTCACAATCCTAACTGTTACATTTCAGTTATGTTCAAGAACAGGGTTTTCTTTGAGGCTGGAGGAGGCCAGCTCAAGGCCATTCCATGTCCGGTACCTTGATGCCAACATTCGAGTGCATGTTTTAAGCATCTTATGGACTTACTGACCCGAGGATAACTGAATAAGCAATTGAATTCTCCAGAAATGGTCACATTACTTTCCTCTTTTTCTTTGCTTATCAAGCGGAATATTTTATTGGTCTCCCTAATTTAATTAAAGTGATTATTGCGTTATCTGATAATGCAATTGGTGGTTTTAAGTAAGCCTAATTATCACGCACAGTGAAAAATCAAATGGCTTACCATTCAATTAATTGAGTCTAGAAATTGAAACATCGTAGAAGAGTAAGAAATAAACAACGTGCCAAGGTTTAGGGGATGTGCGATGTTCCAAACTCGAGTTATTCAGCAAAAGGTATCACTGAAAATTATAGTGTCTAGTATGGAGACGACATGTGAGGGACTCCAACATGGCGGCCGGAAACCAGTGGAAACATCTGGAATTTACTTTGGCTCACTCAAAACGTTTATTCTCTCTGTTAAACTTATAAACATGCGCATAGTCACTTCTCTCAACATATTGGTTACTCAGAACTCGAAAACAAAAGGCGAATCGATATTTTCGTGCACGTAACATGTTACCCAGAAACAATGCCGATGCCACGCACTGTGAAAAAACCGTGTTCAAAGCGGTCTACCGAGCTGAAGACAGGGCAACAGATATATGTTTAAAAGTGACTTTTACCTGATAAAGGTAGAAACTTAAAATTTTTCATTTCAGTTTTTTCTGACGTCACATGAAAACCAATAATAATCCCGGCCTGGCAATCCTCTACCCTGGTCCCAGAGGTTTTTCTTGACTTTGCACCGCATGTATGGGTGAGCTTCGAGCGAGTTTCGAAGCGGTGAACACGAGACGCGAAGCGGCGAAAAAAAAACCTTTGGTTACTTTGGACTTTAATCTTACTTTCATGCCGACGCCAGGGTCAGGATCTGACCCTCGAGCTCGGATTGGTTGATATTTTTACAAACACGCAAATAAAAACATTTGTTTGCAAAATACTGCAGATCTCAGTTTATATAAACGTTCAAGATTCGTCTGTGTTCTACGTTGATTTTGTTTCTGACAGTGTCTTCGAAGGAATTTGACCTCTGTACTCGAGGAGCGTTTTCCAGAGATTGCAAGTCTCAACGAACATCAAAGCCTTGCTTGCAGTCATAAATCGCAAAGATGTGTTCGCCATTCTGTCAACCAGACATAGAAAGTCAATTTATTATAATTCGGTTGATCCCTGATGTCGGCAAATATCTGTACCTGACAGGCTATTCATACCCTCACCGTGTCATAATTTTGGTTGTGTATTCTGAAGTTTCTGGCGGACTCTCGTATTCACGAACTGCGAAACCGTGGCTTTTCAACGAAAAGTGGAGATACTTGCTTCGTAATATGTTTAACAAGCCGAACCTTCGCGATCCTTGCAAATGAAAATGTACATTGTAATGTAATGTAATGTAATGTAAATCTTTGACCCCGGTTAAGTCGGTCAAAAGATACTACTCTTCACCACGCGAGTGGAAACATTAGCGGCTTATAAGCACGTGATTGCTAAGCTTCCATTGGTTCCTTTTTGAATATTAATTATCAAATTGACGCGTTTGACAGCTGGTGTCGGCATGAAAGTGAGATTCAAGTCCAAAGTAACCAGAGGATTTTCTTTCTCGTCGCTTCGCGTCTCGTGTTAACTGCTTAACGGCTCTCTCTCAGCTCTCTCATAGGGTGGAAAATCAAGAAAAACCTCTGGTCCCAGGGAAGCAATCCTCGGGTCAGTAAGTTCCTAAGATAAACAAGAAAAACCCCTCTAGCCTCCTTCAAAATGCTTTTCTACTCAAAAACGATTAAAATAAAAACGGAGAAAGTTTTTAAAGCGTTATGTACCAGTCAAATCTAAGCTTGAACACCCCCCTAACCCCCTCGGGCATAACCCCGAGCATTTGACGTCTCATACTTCCCGGAAAGGAGGGCACTTTATCACCACTCATAATGGGTGGGGTATTTGATCGAAAGCCTCGAATCCATGTTACGAGTCACGCTGATTCCACGTGGGTCAATAAATCGTGGCGGCGACGGCGCGATTTATCGACCAACTTGATGAATTCTAAGGAAAAGATTGCGTATTCGTGGCGGATTGAACCACCTCGAGTGACTGGAAATCCTTGAAATGCTATGGTCTGTGATGCATCTCATCTTCAAAACGATTTCGGTGACCCCCGATTTTTTTTACGTTTTTAATATAATCTCATCATTTTCTACTTGCAGTCAAAAAATCTGTGCCTGGGAAGTTTTGGGCGCGAAGGTCATTGACGTTTAATAGCGTTATAGGCCTCCAGTTTCCTAGTTCAAGTAAAGAGCCATCTTCTCCACCTTTGGATATTAAAGTAATTACCCATCTTCGTTGGTAACAGTAAGTTCGTAATCGCATGAGCTTTATTAACACTTGCAATAAGGTTCTTTTTCTAGCAAATAAAAAGAGACTTTATAGAATTCGGCAGTAAAACCGTCTTCACTGAGAGATTTATCACTTTGGAAAGTTTCTAAAACCATTTTACATTTATCCTATATCAAAGGACCTTCTAGTTTATCGCGCTCATCATCTGAGAGTTTAGGTAGCTGTAGATTCCAGACACTGCCATACGTATCACCGTTGTAAGGTATTTGCAATTTAAGTAGATCTTTGTAGAACGCTTCAATGTGATTTAGGATTCATGTTTCATTTTTTTGTGGTTGAACCATCCTGAAGTCGTAGTTCACCTATAGTCACGCCAACATAACGCAATGAGAAATCTTAAACTTTTCTTAGCCTTCACTTCCAGTGACAGAAAACACGGCCTTGACAATTGATATACATGCTTCTAAATGTTTTCATTGAGGCAATAAGCTTACAACAAAGTGGATAAGAGGTAAATAAAATAACATCCTATATTCACCGACCAAATGCAGTGGCGCCACCTTTGGGGTTTCAGGTTGATATATAAACAACAGAATACACCATAAATCAGATAACCCTTTTTTATTATTAAACTTTCATACACTGAACTCGAAATTTCTTTCTTGAAACTTCTCGTTCATTGTTAGTGAACTCGCGCAGGTAAATCCCGATATTTCACTCGCTGAGGGCGTTAACCTGTAATTACACAATAAAGACAAACCTTACGCGAAAAGTGCTTGTGGTAATTTTTGCATGACCGTAGAATCTCACAAGTTTCTCAGCCGTCCCTTATTACAAACGTACTGTGATCCACGAGTCTTCACGTGATTTATTTCAACAATAACGATTATAACAAATTGCATTTGTTATTGTAACAATTAATAACGTTACTTATAATACATCAAATATTTTCGCTTCCGCGCGATTGGTTTGAACACGTCACGTGACTGAATATTTCTCAGCTAAATTAGAAAATAACCGAGTGACAAATGGTGGCATTGCCATCACATGAGCCCTTTTTGACAGAGGATAACTGGAGCTTGACTTCGGTCAGACAAAATGCAATCCTTGTCATTCCACTTTGCAGGCTTGTAAACACCTGCATATATTTCAGCACATTTCTCCTCAGGGTTATTTGGCTCCTTAACTGCCCATGCAGAATAATTATTCGCTAGTGGAGTGTCATCGATCCAGTAAAATGGGTCTCCAGCCCCTGGTTTTCTGTAAAGACCAAGCCAAGCGCTCTCTCTCTTTACCGTGTTGTTTTTTAACAGCTCAAGAATAAAGTTATTCTCATCCTCAGATCTGATGATAGCGAGGTCTCCTCCCCGCTCCTGACAAGTCGTTCGAGCGTCGCTCCATTTGGGGGTCGGTGTGTCGATGACATAGTAACAAGAATTTCCTCGATTAACCCAATTTTGCGGACAACCTAATCAAGTTAAATATAACAAAGGAGTACATTTCAGTACAGAAATATTTCAAAACTAGATCAATTTTCATGTGATCTGGAAGCTAGGCGTTGACACTCCCAGTTTTAAAGCAGTTGTTAAAAAGCTGACTTCTGCGCCAGCTTTGATGTTGAGTTTTACACTGTCAATATTGCTTGTTTATTCAACTTTTCAGATATGAACTTTTGGCAAGGACCCTATCACATTTTGCAACCGACGCAGAAGGTCGTCAAAAAACTTGTAATGATAGCAATAAATTTATTTACTTTTTAATTGAGGTTTATTACGGTTATGTCATTATTACCCAGTTTAATTTCACATCTGTCTCCAGTCCAATGTGGTAGACACGAACATGAAAAGGTTTGCTTTTTCTTGTCAGGCAAACAAGAACCCCCATTGAAGCAGCTCGTAAACAAACATCCCTGATTAATAAAAGAAATGAGTAAAGTAAAGAGCACAAAGTTACATGAAAACCCAGCAGATGTTTGAAGGAAGCTCGCACTGGCTGGCCTAAGCCACTACTTCTCACAATTGCATAGCCTTGATTCAAGGTTTAACAGGAATAATTTGTCTGGTGAAAAATGAAAGGTGCCATATTTTTGTGTCTGACTAGTTCAAAACCAAAATTATATTATACTATAATTACCTTCAGCAGAATAGAGAAAGTGACTCCATGCTCATCATGAACGTTGGCTTTTTCGTTGATGAGGGAGATGTCGTGCTTGTTCAGTTCACAGGTTCCTTGGCCGTCCTTCTTCTTGTAGTTAGTAGAAGTGCACCAAGCGTTTTCCATACATCTCCGGCTGCACGATGACAAACTTGGAGAATCAAACCGTTTCACAACGTTTCCTTTAAGCCGCTTATTTTCTCGAATTTCAAAGCATGATGAACGAGCTATAGAGTTTTTTTCGGTGGAGAAATCGGCGGTAGATTGTAATAGGAAAAAAAACAAAACTTTTGTACACCCCATGACCAAGAAGTTGATGCGAAGAGAGAAGATTATAAAGAAATTTTTAAGTGCTTGCTTTATTATATAACTAAAAAAGATGCTTTATTGTGATTGGCTGAGAGCAGGCAAATTTATTCCTAAATTTCTAATTCATTTTACCATTGCTTGCATTGTTAATTTAAATACATTTCCACTCTTTTTTTTTCTCTGGCACATCATATCATGATTGAGTGATTGTACGATACCTCGAGTAATCGTGATATTTACAAATTCTTTCAAAATGCACTTTTGAGGCTTCTACCATTTGAAAGAAGTTTCAAATATCACTTGTATTGAAAATCCTAATTGCATTTGCATAATTAAGTTTAACTTATCTATACTTTGCATCTAAGCCCAAAGTAAAACAAAATTCTACTCCCTAAAATGACATTCATAATTGGTCGATTACAGCCAGTTTAATCAACTCGGGTATAGTCGGTAATCTTCGGCTACGATCGTTTAACAAGCGCTGACTTTTCGTATCAATGTCTGATTAATGTATATAACTAATTTAAAGTAAGACACGGCCGATGTTGAAGTGCTCTAAATCCAAAACCAGAGTGATAATTTACTTGCACCACTAAAACTATCACCTAAGCATTATGCTATGAGAAATATTAACGTTACCCGGTAACTTCGGCGACAAAAATCCCATGCACTCTCGACAGAAATTGTTACATCAGCCTCTATTTTCTCTTGTTCTTAGACTTATACCCTATAACTTATTACCATATAAGATTCAAAACTAGCGCAAGGACTCATGTGTACAAGCAAAATTGTCAAATCAATGTGACGCAATGAGAAATCTTAAAATGGCAATATGTCGGTGCAAAACTTACATCCTCCGCAGTCAGTGCCTGTTCCTTTACTTTATTTATATTGGGTACATTTACTGTTTCTAAAATTAAAAAAAAAGGAAAGCAGAGGCCAAAATAGCCGCCACAGTCTAATCTGGAGCTACTGTACAGTTGAGGCTACCCAAATTTGGGTCTTGGACTAAAATTTTCTGTATAGCTTTCTATCCTAGAAGTACAGGAATTAATACGAACAAAGAGCCTTGTCCAGACCCGTCATTAAATAATGGAGCGAATAAGTGTGTCTATGTAGCGGGATTGGGCTAGCTAATTAGTCCAGCAATATGTCTTCGAGGAGTAACTACTTTCATTCTGACTTTCAAATACTTTACTTTAGAGGAGTGTGTATACCATGATGATGTGACAAGATGCGTATTCAATATTATTCAAAACTGGATCATTGGAGAATGCAATTGGCTTAGCTCATCTTATTTTAGTCTTGTTTTCTATATTTTTGGGGCGTTTATAGTAAAACAATTATTTCCACTCGCGCTTGTTGGATATGAGATGATTATAGCCATCTCGGCGCTACAAACCTCGTTGGCTATCTAATTATCATCTCATATCCAACCCGCGCTCGTGGAATAATTATTAAGTATGCTGTATGAGAAAGCGTGTGGGAGGCATGGTGGCCTCATGGTTAGTGCGCTCGACTCCGGAGCGACTGGTCCGGGTCCGAGCCCTGGCCGGGGACATTGTGTTGTGTTCTTGGGCAAGACACCTAACTCTCAGAGCGCCTCTCTTCACCCAGGTGTATAAATGGGTACCGGTTGTTGAGAAAACCTAACAAATCGCGGGGGAGTGACCTGCCATGGACTAGCATCCCATCCAGGGGAAGTAGAAATATTTATAGCCGCTTCATGCTACAGAAACCGGGATAAGCTCGGGCAGCTCTATAGGCCAGTTGGCTCCAAGGCTTCACACAAATGAGAAAGCGTGGTATAACTATTTTATACCAGGCATAGTCAATACAGTGGCCAACACTGTAATGTATCTGTTAGAGCCGGAACCTGAAGTGAACTCAAGTCACGTGACGTGTGATATAGAGAGTAAGAAAGATGCCTGTGGTCAAGATGGACAGCGATTAAACTAGCTAGTTGTTGTTGTTGATACTGTGTGACTTCAGTCAAGTCTTAAAGCTCCTACACCACAAGCACAATCAACTCGACATATAAGCCCCGGCGACGTAGGGGTTACGTGTAATACCGTTCAGTATACAACGGCTTTCAATTCCTGTATTCTGATTGGCTGTAATTCTATGGCGTGGTCAAAATTCCAGCATAGAAGCCTAAAGTTTGTTTAAGGCAAAGAAATGTCTTGCTCGTGCCTTTCTTACCATATAAGTATGAAGTGGTCACGTCTTCATCGCGTCAATCTTTTTTGACAAAAGACATTTGGTGCTTTACTCGTTAATAACGTATCCCTTAAGCTGCTTATTTTCTTATATTTCAAGATATGATGAACAACAAGATATGGAACGGAGAAAACGGCAGTAGATTGTATTAGGAAAATATCAGCACTTTTGTACACCCCAAGGCTAAGTGAAGTTGATACGAACAGTGAAGATTATAATAAACGTTTAAGTACTTACTTTATTATGAGACTGATAAAATAAGTTTACTGTTATCGGCTCAGAGTAGGAAATTTCTTCGTTAATTCTTCATTGATTTTGCTTTGCATTACAAATTAATACATTCACATTGTTTTTTTTTCCTCTGGTTCATCATAACTAAGTGATCGGATGAAACCTTGAGCAATTGTGATATTTAAAAACTCTTTGAAATTGCAGTGGCCTAAGGCTGGCTTGTGCCACTGATTTGAGAGAAATCTTAAATATCACTTGTAGTGAAGATATTAGTTGCTCTCGCATCCACACGACTATCAATACTTTGCACTTGAGCCCAAGGTGAAACGAAATATTACTCCCAAACAATCGCATTTAGGGCAATTGATCTTCGGAAAATCCCCTCACAAAACCTAAAAGATCTGAATCATCAGCTTTTTCGAAAAACATCAAATGCCATTTACCGTCTAAACAATGTCTAACATAACTGATTTCTTGTAATCATTATCATTTGCGCTATTTAAACTCGATCGCTCTCTACTAAAACTTGCCCGTTTTATTATTTGTATTGTTTCCTCCGCTCCTTTCTGGTTCCTCGCCTGTCCCGAAAGTCAACTAATTTTGTAAATATAGTGGCCATAGCAAGCAAAAAACGATTGGATATCTTATAGTATATTTTAAACTGAAACTCTCTCACTCTCTCACCCACTTACTCACTCACTCACTCACTCATGCCCTTAATGCCTAAGTGCCATGTAGGGCAGCAACGTGCTCCCTCCAAATCTGCCGATCCCTTGCCATAAGCTTGATGCCTCCCCATGTCTTCCCTATCTCCTTGATTTCTTTCTCCACTGTCCGTAGCCACGTGATCTCCTGCGTTTCCCTTCTGGCGTCCAATGTAACGCAGTTTTCGCAATGGAAGCTTCTTGACGAGTGACGTGGCCAATCCAACTCCAGCGTCTTCTCATCAGGATGGTAGCCATTGGTTCAGTTCCACACAGTTCAAAGAGATCTTTATTCCGGATAACATTAGGCCAAAAGATGCGTAGTATACGCCGAAGGCTCTTGGTGTGAAATGTGGAGAGTTTTGATTATTCCTTCTCCATTAAGCGCCAACATTCTGAACCACACAGGAGAGTTGTGAGGACGCAGCTGGATAGAATTTCAGCTTGGTACGAGTACTGTACGTGAAGGAGCGCCATACCTTATTCATCATGTTGAGCGAGTTTCTGGCCTTGTTAAGACGACTCTGAATGTCCAGGTCAGTTCCTCCATCTCTACTTATGATGCTACCGAGATAGGTAAATCTGTCTGTGTAAAGAAGTTCTTCATTATCAATCTGGATCCTTTTCCTACTTGGAAGATCTGGATTACGCTGATGATCTAGCCTTACTATCACATACCCAAATGCACATTCAAGAGAACACGCAACGCCTTAACACCTTTGCAAAGCAAGTTGGCCTCCACATCAGCAGCAAGAAGACCAAAGTTATGGCACTGAATGTTAGACTGAAAGAAGCTCTGAATTTCATCTATAAATATAAATTGTGAGAATATTGTGTTATTAAGTTATTTTAATCTTATATAATCTGACTATAGCGAGGTCTCCTCTGAGATTCCGCTGTGAGTCGTTCGAGGTAACAAGAATTCTAATCGGTGAAATATAAAACATGATTATATTATAGCAGGAGCCATAATCAGGGACGGAGACTGTAAGCGCGCGCTATTTCTAGTATTGGGGTTGGCGCCATGATATGGGGCAATTTTTCTATTTTTAGAACTAATAATATACATGAAAAAATTACTCGATTCTGATTGGCTGAGAACAGTGCAGTTCTTCCTTAACAAAGTGCAGAAAAGAGGTAATTGAATGCCAAAAAAGGTAATAAAGCAAGCATTCTGATTGGTCAAGGAACAAAGAAGTTCACAGATAGCCAATCAAATCTTTTCTTTTCAAATTAAGCGCACACCCTGGATGGCGCAATTATGGCGCAATTTTTTCCTGGTTGTGTGATAATTAAATCACCTGAGGTTAAGTGCGCGCACAAAACTGAGAAGCTCAAAACATCCTTCACGCAAAATTTTCATGTTTATATTATTAATAAGTAATTTTAAGGTTTTTCTCGTTCAATTTGGAATTAATTTGCACTTGTGAGTTTTTCAAAAAGCGAAATTGCACTAGCCGAAGCGGCTCATGCAATCGTGCAGATTAATTTTAAATTAATTTTAAATTGAACTCGAAACCGTATGATTACCAATACAAATTGCGCCATCACCTGCAGCACACGCGCGTACATTGCTGCGAGGATTTTCACGGATGTCGCGCAGGGGAAATGGCGTCCGAAATTCTCGAAATCGTTTATGCTATTGGCAGACAATTCAAGGGCTTTATGGCAGTTGGAATATTGCATACGTATTTCGCCGGAAATTGCTCTAGTTTGAGTGAAGACAGTGCCGAATTTAGGTATGTACCGCCTTATATCGCTGACCAAGTTGAGTTCCGCTGCTCTTTTTCACAAGAACTTCACATTAGTCCAATCTAAATTTCACATATGAAGAAGATTATAACAGCTTTTCCACAACACAGAAAAAAAAAATAGTTGGATATATAACAATTATGCCATGAGCCCTTGTTGGATATGAAGTGATAAAATAACCAACGAGCGCGTAGCGCTCCCCACTATTTTCCATATTACGTAAAACTCCGACTATTGGCTCATAGTCGGAGTATTTTAGCCAATCAAAAAGCTAGAAATGCAATAGTCGGAGCTGAGAATTTACTAAGTCTGGATATAGCAGCGTTTAGGCCTAATAAGTGACAATAGGTTTATATCCGTACATGCTGCTTAGTTTTGTTTGTCTGTTGTCGATGAATGAGCCCCCGCCGACGCGTGTTTTGCACATCGGTAGCAAAACATGACAAATTGGACTTCGCACTTTGGTGTGAAAACGTACATCGAACTCGTATAAAATCTCTAGTTGTTGAATATGTTTAAGGTTGATTACTGCTTGAGAACATATTAAAAGCTTAGCGGAAAATATTTAAATACAGCAGAAATAATCAGAAAAGTTACGATGACGCTTTTAATCAACTCGAATAAAGATGTCGATTGAGTCAAAACTCCTATTCTATTTTATTTTCGCAGTGTAAAGTTTCGCCATGTGAAAGAAACACGCAAGATGTTAGTAGCCTCTTGGCGAACGTTGGTGAAAATTGTTGTAGTATTTCAGCACAAAAGACAACGAAACAAATCTTTTTCACGATTTGTTGGCAATTTGAAAACACCGTCTCAGACGGGCGACCCTAAAATACGGAATGGGAGAACTTCGGAACGGTGGAATCACGGAACGGAGGACCCCAAACCCTAAAAGATTGAATCGCGGAACAGCGGAACGGCGGAAAATGACTCCAAATCCTAAAAGACGGAATGGCGGAAAATCTCCCGAAATCCTAAAAGACGGAATCACGGAAAATCGCCCGCTCTAAAAGGCAAATGCCAAGAGCCACAGGTCTGCCAAAATATGTTTCTCACCTTAGCTCCCAACCCCCCCCCCCCAAAAGAAGAAGGCGTAAAAGATAGTTTGAAGAACAAAATAAGTTACAACAAGCTCACATATCCCCTTTTTGTTCCACGGAAATTATCTTTGTTTTTTATGTATAATATCATGTGTAACATCATGTTGAGGTTAATGTAACTCGAAAGGACTGGAATTATTTCTTATTTATTGCAATAACAATCAACCAAAATAGCATACTTAATTGACTCTTTTAAATCTTGTGTACATCTGCATGCTTTTCGCCTGAATTTCCACTGCATAATCTGCACAAAACTGCAGTAATTAATCGAAAGCATAAGTCAGATAAAATTAATATCAACTGTAACAAACATTAACGGGTACTGTTAATATCAACCATGTTAACGCAGGTTTCGTCGCCTGGAAATGTTTAAGAAAATATGCTTAAGAAAATATGCTACAGCTGCTTTATTTAAGCTCAAAGAAATGTCCAGTTTAAATTAACTGGAACTAATCTCAACAATAACTAACACAAGCCATGTTTACAAAGGTTGACGTTTCGACGTCAAACGTTGACAATAAATGGCTTTCAGTGACAAACTATGCAAGAGCTGCTAACCTTGAAGAGACAACTAATGCATTACTAACTTTGAACCACTTTTTAAATCAAACTGTGCTGAGTTTGGGCATTAAAAGTAATTTTGGCCACGTGGTCACGATGCACGTAGTAAACAGGCTACCGTGTAGATCTTCACAAGCCGAATTCGTGAACTCCTCGAAGTTTGCGAAGTAAAGAGGATGAACGGATGTGCTATGGCCTTTTAGTGCAGCGAAGGATAACCGCGGAATTCGCGGTGTTTAACGAAGTAACCACATTATTGATAAACGGATTATATCAAAATTCCAGCCTTCAAAACTGCCTTGTGTTAAATAAGATAAGATTGCTCTGACGGGTATAACTAAAGACGGCCTCTACCTAAATGACAATCTCGTGTTAACTCTGTGAAAATAACATGTCATCTTCACACATGAAGAGATCAACGTCGTTATGGTTACAAAATAAATCGCACCTTTTGCACTATTGTTTATGTGACAAACAGAATATCATTCATGCTCGAAGATAAAATTCATATCCACGCGCGGGCATGTAATATCCCCCGTATTTTACACGGGGTGTTGTCTCACAAACCCGTTCCTTTTTTCACTTTTTCCTAACTCCTTTTTATAGAATTTCGGGGGATTTTCC
>JAEMPF020036942.1:0-23982 GCA_022496165.2 Catalaphyllia jardinei | reverse complement strand
TTCGACAGTGCTGATCCTATCACAGCGGCCTGTCACATATGAACTCACTTAAAATGACCTTGCTCTCGATGAGTTCTCGTAGGTCAGTGGATAGAGCGCCCGCTCGGTGTTTGGGAGGTCATGGGCTCGATTCCTGTCCCACGCTCGTGTGATGTTGATCAATTTACCTTTCACAAGAATTAACGCCTAAGTGGCCATATATACTCTTTGTAACACTTGTGGCGTCATTAGTTTGAATGTCCCCAGACATTCGTAATAAGCAGATGGTAGAGCTATGATAGATCTATCTGCACAGCAGTAGGTTTTGGATATCGACGGCATTCTGACGTAGCAAATTGAAAAACGTCATCTATCACTTTTGGTGCAAAAATGGTGGTGAAATGGCCAATTATACCTATAATAATATACAAGCAACAATTTCTGCATTCTGATTGATTAAGAACATGTCCATTAATACCGAATCAGTGTAATTTTACCAGCGCAAAAAAGTGAAATTGAGTGTAAAAAAGTGAAATTGAGTGCAAACCGGTGAAATTGAAATTGATCGACAGCTCCTACTTTGAGCTCGGACAAACAAAATGGCGGACAAAAACTAAACGAAGATTGAAGCTCTTTGCCTAAATTTCAGTACAATTACCTCATAACAAATTTGATTTCCTACGAAAACAATACACCGGGTTTCCATTGGTGACGTTTAAATGTTGGTGCTTACCGGTAATACGGGGAAAGCGTACAAAGCTCGTAACTTTTTTGTTCACATGATCGACGAAATTCCCGCTCAAATTTTCATACTTGGAGGCTGGGGCATTGCCCGAAACTTACGCATGCTTATTAAATTTTTCCGCTCTGAAGACTCGTGTTATATTGAGCTGGTCCACTAGGCATCGGCCAGGGTCTGGATCCAAGGGACTGATAGATTATTAAAAAATCTGTGCATTTTATTGAAGAACGTTTTCTCGGTGTTCGCGCTTTCTCATGGGAGAAAGACTTTCGTTTTTAAAAAAAACATGCTTAATTTGCTGGTCGCCAAACAAATATGGACTCATCCAACGACAAGAAAGAGTTACTTAACACAAAATATTGTTATAGAAATTTGCATATCTTGACTTACTTAACTGATCCAGTACCCTTCGCAAATTAAATTCTGCACCGCTCAAGTGTGTCATTGAAAATACGAGCTCAAACTGTTTCTTATCGCGATGTCTTGAGCGCTTAAAAGAATGATTTTCGTGTCTCGCGTTGCGGGTTTCTTGTTTTTTATTGCACAAATAACAACAGTTCCTGCTTTTGTGCGCGAGGGAAGTCTAAAGATCGATGGTTATGTAAGTGCTTGTTGCTTTACGTTATTTACATCTTGAAATTCTGTTGTATACGTGCGGTGCTTCAGTTTTCTGTTCCTTATTTTCCTAGCTCACTGCGTCGCATATTTTAAATCAAAGTGGCTAATCTCATGCTTGTTTCTTTTAAAGAACTTTGCATTCCTTGCAAGCTTCTGTGGAAACTCCACTGGACCTATCGTTCAGTATAATATCTCATATCCGCAGGTATTTATGGCGGCAGCCTGTGCATTTATATACTTTGTTTACAACTCTTTCTCCAAGTGGTCAAAGTCGTTGTATAATGTTTGCACGTAAACCGACCTTCTCTTTGTTCGGCCTCTCAAGTTGTGAGCTCGCAACATCGGCAGCAACGTCGGTTACGAGTAAAAACCTTCGATTAAAATTTTAAAACTGCACACTGTTAAATGACCAGATTATATCAATTCTGAACTTATTTTACATTTACGAGCTGAATTGGTCCCAGCTGAAATCATGGCTTCAATTTGTTTAGGAGAAATATAACATAATCTGAATTATTTAAACCAACCGACATAATTTTTTGAGACGTTTTCACTTTATCTTTAAGAAAAATATTTTCATTGTGATAAAAATTCTCTCTAGCTCTAATTTGTCCATATTCTAAGGAAAAAATATACCTATGTACAATCTTCGCGTTTTGGTCTATTCCAGGGGTTTATTGTTTTTATTATGTCATGGCAGAAAATATTAACCAGAGGGGATTTGTTGACTCACCAAGTGCTTGATGTATACATATTCAGGATATTCATACAGAGATATCAAGCTAATTTGATTATTCAACGACCAAAGCATCGATGAAGTTTTCATTTAATATATTAATCTTTTGTTTTCTTTCCAGAAATTTTGTTGTTACAGTCTGTTTAGTTATTTTGAAGATCAATGGTGGAATATATGGCCACATCCAGAACTGGTTTGTTTCTTACAAAATAAAACTCCATTCAATTTTTCCTTGTAAAATTCGGACCGCATGAAATACTAATTGTGACAGATAATATAATGCGTTAACAAGATATCTTCTCTTGGCGTGGGCGAATAACAACCGGACTGAAGATTGGAGCCTGATGAACTATTTTCGCCAAATGTAAGCGGTTATCTGTTTGTAAGATAACAGCAAGATAGGATAACAGATTTTGTTTAATTCGCTTATTTAGGATGAAATGATTTGAAGGGGCTACCCTAGCTCTTGCATGTTCTTGCCAGTCTTCTAGTGTCGTCAAACTGTACTTGTGCGTCGTCTGAGAAACGCGAATTACGATGGCTAAATTTTTGTATTGCTAATAGCCTGAGCACTTTTCTAGAGCCGTTGGCGTACTGCACAGATCTCAGTAGACAGCTGTACTGGTAAAATCCGCGGCGTCACCGTCACCGTCGTCCTTGCTTAAAGCTCACAATTTACTTACCAAACCTCAACTTCATTTCAAAGATATCGCTGCAGTTGGCTTTTGTAACCTGTACAATATTATCCCGCAAACCGTCCCTAATACGTTCTGCTAAGTGTGCTTTTCCGCACATTTAGATTGCGGTTTCGAAATTATTATTGTCAGCTTGCATATCATGATAAAACATTTGAGCAAGAAAACGTCACTTATCTATCTATCTGTCATTACTGACATTTCTACCATTCAGTTATTTTTAACGAGTATGCAAATCGTCTGTGCGCCGGCGCGACGTTAGGGTATTTTGTTCCCAGACTCTTCGCTATTATTAGCGATGCAAGTGGAGCAAAGTTGGGGTAAGGGGAGGGGGGAGAATTGAAAATGCCTGCTGAGTTATTTTAATGTGAGGAGGTAGGCTAGCCATGGATCTCGAGAAAGACTGGCTTACGTTCTAATTGACTGATTAATTGATTGATTGACTGATTTTTGTTTAAAAAATTGAGAAACAGTTACATATAAAGTGTATCGCTGGTTGAAAGTTTTTTGTTATGTTTCAGGACTGTAATGCGAAGACGAGTGTCCTGAATCGTGATGGAAGTCAAGTTCTTAACCTGACGACAACTAACTCCCGCGCTGGTTGCCAGCTTGTCTCATCTGAAAATGCTTCATTTGATATTTCATGTCGAGGTGAAGCTTGCGTGCGCAACGCAACTTGCAAGTTTTAAATTAAATACCAGGAAGCGTGGCTCAATTCATAACGAATATTACACTGATGAAGAGCACAGTCCCGAAACGTCTGGACATTTGTTAAGATTTTGGCACTTTTAGCAACATTCTTAACTTTTAGAAAACAGTCCTAAGAAAGCACGCGCGCTGATTGGTTAAAAATCCTGTTTGTATAACTCGATGTAGACACAGAACTAGCGCGCGCTGTTGACGTAGTGATGGCGCGAGCAAAGAGAATTTACATTTTGATAATCAAAGTTAACAAGTTGTTTTCCTTTTTCTCGTCGTGGTGTTTTCTAAAAGAAATAGAAAACGTGTACTCCGTGTTTGTATCGAGTTATACAAACACTCGTGAAAGTTTGGGAGAACTCGAAAAAGCTGTGGAAACACTCGCCTGCGGCTCGTGTTCCCACAGCATTTCTCGTTCTCCCAAAGTTCCACTCGTGTTTGTATAACTCGATACAAACACGGTACATGTTTTCTATTTCTTAATTAACGTGAAGCTTTCCAGTTACAAGCGCAAGAGAGGATGAAGAGTGGGACAGTGAATCCATGTAGGTCTTACTCCCAAGATAATCCCTTAAGCTATTTTTAGATCATCCCCGGATTTGAAAATATAATCACAGGAAGGTCTAACTATAGCCAATCCTTGTGACGTGGACATTTAAATTGTTCCTCACATGCACAGCCTAAGCGACTTTACACGCATTTCCATCCTCCACGACTGCGCAACGCGCGTACGTGGTGGGGTACCATGTCTTGAGAGGGGTTACCTGGGGATAAGGTATACATGTGTATAGGAGATTCACAGTCTTACTGACCCGTCATCCTGTCTAGTTTTAAGTTGATAAATCTGTAAGAGATGCTCTGATTAGCAGGTAGATAGATCATTTAAAAGTTCTGGAGGGCGCAAAAAAGTAGCCCTTCCATTAGTTTCTGATTTCCGTGTATGACTCGAAGGTTATGAAAACCTTCTGGTGGTTGACCTCCAATTCAACATTGTTTATTCCCATTAGACTACTGCTGCTGCTAGTGTCTTCTTACGCCAATGAAAGTATTTAATATATAATTTTATTTTACTTGAAAACGGTTTTCAAAAATGTCAAAAATTATAAATTATCATACATCCGCCAAAACGAAACCGGTTTTGCTCGCTGAAAGTGTAGCATTGAACCAGGGGCACGTTTCTCGAAGCTCCCGGTAATTACCGGGCCCGTTAAACTGTTTTGTTTTTCTTTCCAGATGGGAGTTTCAAGAGGTTTGAAAACTGTACAGTAAAGTTATAAGCTAAATAAACAAAATGGACTTCATTAGAGGTCAGAACACACCCTACTTTTCTTGAGACTCTGACTTCAAAATATGATTTCGGGCCCGTTAAGTTACCGGGTCTTTCAAGAAACCGGCCCCTGCAGGTCCGGCAAGAGTTTCGTCTCGTTTTTTTTCTAAAAAAGGAGCGAAAAAGCTTCAAAGATTAGGCAGGAGTCCCTCACAAACTAATGTTCATCGTTGCTTATTGAAAATTGAAATAGAAGATTTCTTACAGCAAGAAAACTCAAACCATAACACTTGACATTTTACTGTGCACTTGTTTGGTCACTATAGAATGAAGTGCATGCTATGTTTCATATAATGTTGAATATTAGTGTTTTAACAGCGTAAAATGCGAAATGCTCTTGTGTCAAAAAGGGTACAAAAAATGTCAAGTATTCACGGTGCGAATGTTCTTACTGTATGCTAACAAAGTAAGCGATGTCATTTCTAGGCTTACAGATGTATCAAGTGCAGACTGAAGACCTGTACACACAGAAATGTTGGTTTTTAGCAGTCAGTAAATGTGATTCTTCCCCCCAGGTAAGAGCTTATTCATCTTAAACCATAGTTAATAGAGGGGAATGGTTGTAAAACCCGACGAAGTACTTTTTTGTATGTCTTTGTTCGCTTTTTTGGCCTTGACCCTGCACAAAACACAATAGCTGTTTTTTCCGTACTGAGGAACTAACCAATAGAAACGCTTTGGTTACGTAATTCATGTATAGTTTATGAGCGCAAAAATGATGAAATTGACCAAACTGGTCTTACTCCAGAGCTTAAGGACGTTCGCGCGAAAATTTTCCGACATTGATTTTTTCTGAAAATTTTATCATTGAAAGATGATGAGTTAGTGATGTCAGAATTGTAAAAAAAAATTGGGGGATCACCGACTTCTTTTAGGAGAGAACACGCCCGGAAGAACGCCTAGATCTGAATAAATCGAGCTTCGTTAGCGAAGAAGGCCGCAGTGGCTACAAGTCCCAAAATATTGCAATTAGACCTTTGAATGGAAATGTTCTCTGCCAAATATCGTTTAAATGGACCTATTAAACGAATTTAGTCAACTGTTTATGTTCCCCAAAGAACGAGTTCGCATTTAGCCACCATAGTTTCACGCGCCTTGCAGCCGCAGGATGGCAGGATTCCATGTCCCGTGGACAGAAATCTTGAAATTTTTTTTAACTTCCCACGTTGATTTTTTTCCTCATTTTTGGACAATGTGGAGATAATTGTAAATAAAAACTGTTTCTGAAAAGAAAAGTAAGGGTCACCGAACGTCCAAGATCGTTAAATCCGAGCAAAGCTATGACAATGGCTATCTGCCCTATCATTGTTCATTTTAGCACTTAGCGCGCGCGCTCGATGCATGACGTGGCATGTGAATTTGCGTGCACAGTAAGGATGCGCAGAAACAATTAGCGCGAACGTCCTTAATTACTAAGCTCCATTTTGACAGTGGAAGTTCTTAAATACAGTATAATGGCCTCTGATGCAATTTATTAACGTTTTTAGAATAAATCTTGTCCTCTGACATAACATCATTAGAAACACTAGAAGCTGTTTGCTAAGAGCTATAAGGCTTTTTTAAAGTAGTTAATAAAATACTACGGTAATTATTGACCGAGTAGCTACTTTTTACTCCGGCTGCACCTTATTTAAGAAGAAAAGGATCATCTTCAATGAGCAAGGTTCCAGCACAGAACTGATGTTGTTTTTCATTTTTAGGGATTAGAGCTGGATTATTTTTTCAACATAACTGGTAAGTATGGGCTAAATATTTTTCCTGGCATGAATTTATATTCAATTTTTACTGACCGGCTAATTATTCTTGTTTTTGAGTGTTCTCCTTCCAATTTCTGTTCTAGAAGCAACACCAAACATGGCGCCCGAAAAACTTGACCGCAGAAGCCTCTTAGGACTGGTGTTGAGTTCTGTGATAGTCACGTGGTTTTCGTTAGATGTATAACCCAAAGACGACCAACATGTACAGTTTGCCAGTGCTGCAGGAGTAGACGTGTTTGTGAAAATTGCGTTGAAATATTGTTCATAGTTCGTAAATATACACAATAAAATTGTAATTTTTCATAGTCCTAGAAGAGCAATTTCTTACAGTGAACATGAAAACGTGTCTTTCTCCTGGCCAAACAAAAAAAAAAACACCTTTGAGGCATCCGGCCATGAGGTAGCCCTAATATCAAACAAACAAAAAATACTGGCAGACACAGGAGCAAGAACACCGGACAAAACTAAGAAAAATTGTTCCAATTTTCGTTGCGAGGACGAAATCCAGCGTCCTAACTTGATTACCTTGAGATGCAACGACAAGGTAGTGCCTTGTCGTTCTTGAAAGTTGGTTTTTGTTGACAGTAGATATATCGTCCTTGTTTAAATCACAAGTTCCTTTATCGCAAAGTCCAGTTAGCTGCTCGAAGTTTGTGAAAAAGAACACCATGCCTTTCTCATGCATGAATGGCTACAGGACATCAAACTGAGAGATATAAACCGCTGAACGTGGCCCAAAATTTTCTTGTTTTGTTGAGTCATGAAGAAGGCCGATCGAGATAAAATAATTCGTCAACGGCAAAAACTATGACAAAATTCAAAAGGATCTCTTAAACTATGATACACTAAGCAACGACATCACTTTAACTTTCATTCAGTTTGGAAAAGATCAGCTTTCTATGAGCAGTTTTTGGAAGAGATCAGAATATTAATTTTCCACATAAAATTTGGTTTGAGGTTTTTCTCATGAACACGTGTCTCTCTGCTATCGAGATGAAAGTGACAACTACCGTAAACTCATCAGTAGGGTTTTTTTATGTATACTCAAGCAGTGCACTTAGCGTGTTTCATCCGATTGTAAAACATTTTAAAGTAATTATGTCACGGTCACAAAAGCAGCTAACGGAAAACACTTGCCAACATCAACTCTGTGAGTTTATTTGCGAGTAAACAATTCTGGTAAAAAATAAAATTAAACTCCCGCAATTTAATGAGTAAAGATCACTGAGAAGAAGCAATCATAACTGGGCCTCCATCAGTTCATCCACTTTGCCATAACTACGTTGGAGATACATACAAGTGGATTTGTTTACGCAACTTTGTCATTCGCAAAAAAGCTAACGAGCGAACGAGCGAGTAAATCAGATGCTATACGAAGAAAGATGTAAGCTTATTAAAGAACGGATTTATTTCGAACTGACAACGATACTTCGATAGCCGAGTGTGTCACTGATGTTCTTACTGAACAGGCACACGGCAACATGAAATCTATCTGTTTTATACAAAATATAACGAATCAACAAAAAAGAGATAAAGCTATTTTTAATTCTAAATATTTCAACGCGAAAGCCGGCCTTTGCCCCGTCTTTGCCCACTTTGGTAACAACGAAAAAACTCAGTAGACCATTTGACGTAATCTATTATCTACAATTTATTATATACAAAATGAAGTATTTTCATTTATTGGTTGCTGTGCCGTAGCAAAGGATTGTGATTGGTCCAGGAAAATCACGCCACTGTTAAACCTGGCTCAAGCAGCTCGAGACGGTCTTTCCTCGTGGAAAGGAAAATTACAGCGAAAGCTGAATTGAGCTGCGGAACAAATTTTAAAGAAAATGCTGGAAAAGTCAAGTCAGTTTTTGTCATTAGAGCAGCCCTGTGAGCCGAGACGCTTGGCCGTTGCGTTAAATACTGCAGGAGTTGAGAAAATATTCTCGGAAAACTTGTGGTTGCGGTCAACCTAGAGGCCATTTGATTCAAGTTTTGAATAAAAGGAGCGTTTGTGTGACGGTGGAAATTTTTGTCTACAGTGGTTGGTGGATTCTCAAATCAGACTCAGTTTATATAATGTCGGAGACACATTTTAGCTGCGGTACAATTGGCCGTGCGCTGTGGCTAGCTTTACTTAGTTCGCTGCTGTGCCCTGAAACGGACCTGAATACTCGCATCGCCGGGAAAGCAAGGTTATGTGTTTATTTTAACTGATTTCAAAAGTGATGTTTTCACGTTTCATTCCTGTCATCAATCAGTGGGTCGACAGTTATTTTGAGACTTGCAAAAGTTGAATTTTTTAAACAAATTAATCTCGTAAGCATTTTGTCTATAGGATTTGTTAAATTCGAGATAAAGCAATGGTCATGAGCTTACCAACACCAATTTTGTGCTTGGTTTAGTCTCGCCTCGACTGCCGACTGAGACTGCTAGAGTATGTTTTCTGCTTTTTTTTCTAAAAGGAACGGCTTTATCTTTCTTCTTCCTGCTTCTCAAACCTGTTCCATGCCTTGTAAGACTTTTTTTTGTACCTTATCTTTTGCCCAGCCACGTAAAATGTTATCTGAATTCTCAAAACTTTCCGCCATTTTAAAACACAGAGTCAAAACTCTGTAATGATGACGTCAATCGTGGGTCTGTCCTCTAATAGATCATAGGCGAGAACCAGTCAAAATGCGAGAATAACTTGGGTTATTATATAAAGTACTGTAGATCTATCGATCTTTTCCCTGACTCCTGCCCTGCCACACATTAGAGGTTAAAGTCACCGCCGATAATTCAATATTTATACGAGGCTGCTTGCTGCGCACATCACCAGAGGACCTTTCTGGCGCTGAATACGCTGGCGACAAAAGCGTATCTTAGTCGTTGACCAAAGAGTACTAAACGCTAGTTGTTTTTCTTTTGAAAAGGAAAACGGCATTGTTTTCGTTGACCATCTTTTCCTTTTTTCAGGAAAAGAAGGGTAATCATCGCAACATGATCCCTATCCCTCCCTTGTACTGTGAGTGTACTTGTGTTGTCTAGAAAGACGACACAAGGCTTGAACCCGGCGCTCTACTCCAATAATGTTAATACTGATACATACGTGAGCAAAATCATGTCCAATTTGGGCCCTAGTAATAAGAAGCTTATTTTTTGTAATTGAACTCGAAGCTGTCAAGCATAGAACTTTCTAGGTCATTGCATAAATGTCTTGATATTTTGGAGATATGAAGTTTTCGAGATATGTAGAAAATATAAGATATTTATAAACTGCAAGGTTGATATTACGTGAAAGACGTTACCAAACCTGAGGTGGTTCTGGAAGGGAGGGAGGGGGGGGGGAGGTGGGGGTAGTTGTGACCCAACAGCATAACTTAAAGAGTGAGTAATTATAATACGCAAATTTAGCAAATTTAGAATGCCAGAAATAAGAAAGTTTCCGAGAAGCTCAATTTTAAGAATTATCCAAGGCAAGATGCCTGCCTACCCTTCTTCGGCCCACAAGCTACAGGGGAAGGCCTTCGCCCATCCGTATCTGGAACCCCCTCCTCTAAAATCCTGTAACCGCCCCAGGAGCCCTGGGTTTTCCTCCTCACGTTCTTGGAACAATACTCAAATCTATGCCAAAAACAATCCATTTCACCGGTTTCCGACTTGACGAATACATTTTATCAGGCACTCACATACTCACTAAAGCATCGTCTCTAAAATGGTGGATGGAAATTTTAATTTGAAAACATTTTCGAAAATATTTTGCCTAAGTTTTAGAAAAAGGTTTTGTGATATTCAGAATTTGTTTAGAATTTCCGGAAAGATACTCCGTGACATTTGTGAAAGATCTAGCACTGTGTAAGGATTACACGAGATTTAACTGATCGCCTTGGCAGTAAACACAAGATTAAGACAATTACAATCAAACCTCCGGATGCGACCACTTCTCCTCAGCGACCAGTTTTTCAAAATACCAAAAGTTCATGACACTATATTTGGACTCTTGTAAGGGACCACCTCTTGAAAGCGACCGCGAACACTTTTAGAGCTTAAAGTTTGAAATATTCTTTTGCTTTATTTAACTTCCCTGCGTAAGTGACCACTTGACAGATAATGGAGCGAAAATGGATTATTAGGTGTTGTAACATTAGCGTATTTGTATTCCTTGCTTGTATAAAAAACTGAAATTTCTAAATTAGAAGAAACAAATTTTTTTCTGCGTCCGTCGCAGACAGTCTAAACCACCGTTGTGAAGCCAGGCACACCCTAGGGGACTAGTCGCAGAGACTTGACGCAGGGACTTATCCCTTAGTGTGTACACACTAGAAAATTGACCGATATGTGGGACTATTGGTCCCTGGGACTAGAATGTCGATGCAAAATACGAGTACACACTAGGGGACTGGTTCCCGAAGCAAGTCCCTGCGACAAGTCCCTGCGACAAGTCCCCTAGTGTGTGCCGACCTCCGGCTCTGCATTGTATCGGCATTGGCGCATGGGTCAAGTCTCGGCAGTTGTCATATTCTAATGGAAAATTTTTTTTTTACCCATTATGGTGTAGACTTTCATAAGTGACCACCTCCCATAAGCGACTAGGGACGCTTAGGGAGGTTATTTCTCTCTTAGTCTCTCGTCACAGTGTTCAAAATGCCGATCTGACGAAATGACAATGAAAACTTGATTAAAGTGGTACTATGATCAAATTTTTACCCCTTGATATTTTAGGTGTATCACGAAGAATTCCATGATAGAATCTAAACGCCGTTTATCGTTTGCAAATATCTACATTAGTTCCGGAGACATTTGAGTTTTAAAAATGTGCAAAATATGCAAATGAGATGACTGATGACGTCATACACTCACCCACTATTATCTCAAGTACATAAATAGAGCTAACTAGGCCAATTTGCGGCGCATGCCATTGAAACTTGGCAGGCTTATAGTTCTATAGGAAGCACACCTGCGGCTATAAAAATGCTGTTTGCATGGCCACTCACTCTGTACCAGTCCCCACCGACTTGATTTCAATATGTTAGTGACAAGCTCAACAAGGTCTTAAACTGGAGCTAACATATATATATATGCCTGCTGGATCATACATACAAGGCACCATTAGCAAATATGAAAATGGAACGCCAAAGGTGGCCAGAAATGCCTTTAATATTGGGGAGGCCTGGAACCCAGTATGTTGCCATGATAACAAAACTTTTAAGTTCGTATTGAGGAGCACCTTTACTAGAAGCTTTCTGCAAAGTATCAAACATTTCTGTTACAAACTGGCTGAGATATCTTTTCTCATCATATTTGATCAAAATTGGGTTAAGTATATGACGTCTTCACTTGGCTAATTTGCATATTTTCAAAACTTGAATATCTCTGGAACGAAAAGAGATATTTGAAAATAGTAAACGGCATATTTCTTCTCATACAGACTACTTTTTTATGTTTTAAAATGGCTTCAATAGGAAAGATGCGATTTTCCTCATAGTACCACTTTAAAAACCACCTCGACATGAACCCAGGAAAGAAATGAATTTGATAAAAATATCACATAAAGGTTCCTTTAATTCTTTTTGTAATAATCATAGCGCGATTGTTTATGTTTTGAACGCACGACCCAGACCTGCGTGACGCCAATGTCGCGTTTCGACATACTACGTCACACCCGATTGCGTTTGCGTCTGACAAGCTGTAATCTGTGTATTGTTTACCAAGCGATCTTATTATCTCCGAGTACTGCAGTAAGTTAAACACAGATTGTGGCATGGACGGCATCAGCTTCTGTCTAGAGCTTCGTCGGTAGCAAGGTAAGCCACCGAGTACAGTCAGTTGTACTCTGACACAATTGAAGTTAGTTGGTTTCAGACAAAAATTACGTTTGAACTAATTGTTTATGGCTACTTGTAAATTTGAGAGATTATAACGGATAACAAAAGCATAATACCGTTCAGGAAAGTACGTATGAAAAGTAATACATAAAGGTTTAAATTGAAGAGAATAGTTTTAAACGATGTTGGTTTATAGTTGATGGCCCGAGTTTGCGAATTCGGCAAACATTTGTTTCACACGTTGCGCGGGTTCTGTATTTGGAAGCTACGGTCAAGAAACCAAGGGTTAGATTAATTTATAGAACTCTGTTTACATTGATTGCTTGCTGAATAAACCTCCCAGCCATAAGGTTTAATGAACGCCAAGGAAACACCCGGCAGGCCCAAACGATATTGCACCCGCGTACTCTCCAATGCCGAGGGTGCGAAGCAGCCGGGGTGCAGGTAGATCAAATAACTGACTGGTCAGATACAACATTTACTGGCATGTCTACACATATTTTTTTACTCTATTCTATCAGCAATCTTAAGTATTACTGTATCACGAACAGAGTGGTTTTATTTAACACTAGACTGCATTCTCTTTCTTTACGTGACCGCATGCATTTCGATTGAAAACCATGCTTGGGGTCAGTGACTACGTGATCATTTGTTATCGTGGAGACGGAGGAATTTTGCGATATGAATCCTTTCACCGGAAAGAAAAACAAACATTCAGCTGTTAGAAGTACCGTTCAACAAATGGCTTCGTTTACTTTTTATTTTTGCATCTTACGAACTAGGATACCAATAGTCAAATATATATAATTGAACAATTTGGAGTCAAGGGAGTTACAATAGCTGGAAAAAACGGATAGGCGCCATCAAAGAATTAATATTTAATAAACGTGATTCATTATTGGGTAACTAAATATTTAGAGTAAAGATTGATAAAAGCTACGTCCAAAACTAAGGCTTCTGGATCTTTCTTTTTCTAAACGAAAAATTCCGACACTTAACTTCTGTAAGATGAAGGCAAGTCCGCCAAAGAGACGTACTGTGTGAATCTACTAGACTCTTTTTTTATAACAATATTGTTTGCCGTTCCATGCTGAATTTTCTTATTTTCTGCTGATTTTCAAGGCTGAAAATTGTCTTGTGAATAATCTTAGATTACAGTGAATGACGTGCATTGGGGTATCAATTACAGGTGTTTGTTGTCCAGAGGGAGTTAAAGTGAATGTGCAGCCAGACTCTGGGCGACAAAGAGGGTCGTACGGGGGACACGGTTCACGAATAGAAAAAAATAGAGGATTACGGATATAACAATTTCGTTTTCCCGAATCACGAAAATAAGCAAGTAAAATAGTGCTCTTTTTAATGACCTGCTATTACACTAGAAACAGTGTTTGAAGAATTAAGCAATAGAGCACTTCTTTCCGTGTTTACATATAGCCTCGTCTGAACACGAGAAGACCCTCCCAACCCTCCGAGTGTTAAGATGAGGCTATGTAAACACGGTAAAAGTACCCTATTGCTTTTATAAAATATTTGTTAAAAATACGCCCAAATCTGAAACGTCACAACCGTGTTTAGATACTCTCATCTAGACTCACCTATTGACCAATGAGAGCACGCGTAGTGGCTCAGTTATTTTATAAAGCAAAATCGCGAATGGCAAAGTCAAGGCTCCATATTGCAAATCACATAGCCAAGTCACTCTCGATAGGCGACTTTAACCATTTGGAGGACTTGCATCTCAAAATCACGTAGAATAGGGTGGTAAAATCACGAATATCGGTTAAAAACTCAGGTTCTTCACGAGTCACGCAAAACCTTCAGATCACGAATCACGAAAAATAATTTCCTAAATTCACGTTTCACGGAAAATAAAATCAGCTTATCACGCATCACGAGAATACCCCTGTACGATCCTCAATAAAGCCTGTAAACGAGCCTACGGGTAGTGCTGTTTTATTAAGTAGTCGTTTTTTGGTGTTGTATTAACAAATTTTCAGAGCACAAAATTATATTCTTTTTAAAATAATCTAAGTTCCGGGTTTATTCTTAAACTATTCTTGAATTTTCGCACATTTTAGCCTCGATATTCTTATAAAATATGCTCTTATATAAAAGGACTGTATCCAGATTAAGAACTTAAAAAGTGATGCGCAAATCAGGTAATGAACTTTATTACAAAACCTTCATCAGAGTTTCAGCATTAAGCATCTGTTGTGAACACCTAACGTATACCCTTTTATATATCAGTTTTGGCAGGAAAGGTAATCTTTTGATGTACCTCCTATAGAAATAGGTAAACCCGTTTATGCACTTAGAGTAGAAGTGTTGCATCCCGTCTCCAATTAAATGTTTCGCTAGGGCGACCCTAATACTACTTCAGATACTTCTTTGATGACTCAACTGTTAGGTGTGTTTATTCAATATATTTTAAGCGGCCTCCTGAAATGCCTAAGTGACACTGTTTCCCACTTTATGCACTAAGCCTTTCAATAACATCCGTACAGTACTTAAAATTCAAAGCTCAACCTACAAATGCGTTTTTCGCAACCGTCAATCAAATGTTCGGCAGCTCCTCACATCTTCCGACCATGTTGTCTGAACTGTGCTCAACGATTTGATTTGATAACCGCGCGCCCGGTAGTAGTCGGAAGCTGGGAGAAGCAGCCGAACATTTGATTGACGGTAGCGGAAACGCATTTGTCGGTTGAGCAGAGTCCGTATGTCATTGTTAGGCGCAGTAAACTGGTGAAATCTTACCCTTTTGTTTAAGTTACCCCTTTGAGGCGGATCGTTCCCGTATAAAACATTAAGCATAATATCCTTTGAATTTTAATTTCTACTGACCATTACGCCCCTTTTCGACCCACTTGGTTTTTACACATATCACCATCAAATTTAAATTTCCTGACGAGGTTGTTTGCCCACATCACAGTTTGTTTCACAGGCTGGCGATTAAACTAAAAAAAAAGTCAGCTAGGAGATATATTTCCCTTTTTAATTTAAGTTGCCTGAATCTCTTCTGCAATAACATGGAATAACAATAACATATACTGAATTTTGAGGAAGTACTAATATTTTGGCCACCAGAGCAATTATCTAACTACTTATTAAACTAGAGTGAGATTTTGAGATCAGTTCCCTCGTAAAGACCGAACGTTCGAGGTTTATAAGGAAGCAAAAGCAACTACAGGAAACTGAATATTTAGGGACAAGTAGATCATATACACCATAAAATATTGATCGCATACCGGCTCTTCAAGTCTTTTTTCTGTCACAATAAATTCGTAATTGAATAAGATGGAGGAGGTCTATCTGATAGCTGGAATTGAGAAATAGAGGAGTTTTTTTTCTGATATCAACAACACTTAGCTTTAGCTGTTAGCTGGGAAATAAGCTTAACGTTTCACTGAAATCGTCCAAAATTCAACACTGATGATGGCCATTTCAGCAACTCCACCCAGGCTCTGCTTTATTCGTTTACTGGATATATAATTTTTCCACTGTCAATGTTTACTTTGAGGCATTTGGCTTATTATTGCAATCATTTATAATATTTAAGGTTGTTGCTGAGGTATGTTTAGACCTGCCATACCAAAAGTTGACCTTCGCCGATTTAGTCCTTCGCTTACCGATCTTCTTACGAAGCGAAGAGAGAGGCCGATCTTATAGAGACGAAGTCGCAAACTAGAGCGACCTAAGGTCGGCTATTTCCAAAGGTGAAACAAACCGGGTAGGGAAGAAATATTAGAAAAAAAGTTTAGAAAGTCTAGGGGATGTTGTTTCTCAGGGTAAACGATTCCTAGATTAACCAGGAGCCCATTACTCCTGGATTAACCCATTGACTCCTGTGTGGGAAGTAATCGGCCGTGACGAGCCTTAGCTTTTCACCTTTGATCAAAATTGGTATCAACGTCTGCAGCAGGAAAAGATCTTTCGAATGATTCCAAGATCAGAGTGAGTCGGCCTAATGGAGCCTGAGATATGCACGAAAGTGCTCAAAAAGTTGAGTGAGAAATTCGGAGCAAAATTTCCTGTCACGTTAACAAGTAGCATCATTTTTGAATTTTAACAGCTAGGATAAATTTTTATCAGACCTTTGACGACTTCAATTCATCGTCAATGCCTCTCTTTCTGACCGTGTTCCATTGAATAGTAAGATTTTGCTTGCCGTTTATTGTATGGCATACGTACTTGATACGACGTTGATTATAAATTGCTTCTCTTTTAGAAAAATCTTAATCTTGTTTGACATTACAATTTTATTTTCAATTACACGTATGTTTGTGTTGATCATCAACCCGGGATCATCACGTTTCTGAGCGCCTGTCCATCAGTGACATCGGAACCTCTTTACACAGCTGCGCGCACGAGGAAAACAAAAAAAAATACCAATAATGTTACAGCTTTTCACTTTTTTCCAGTTGTCATGGTGATTTTATTCGGCCTACAACCATTCAAGGTGTTTCTTAACCAAACGAAACTCGATAACACGCTTAGGAATTTGTAAAGAATGATTTACTCGTGTCGACGCAATTCGATGACATTTTCGCACTATTTAATCCTGAAACAAACAAAGAACATCGCCGGCGATTGAACGGGTTTTGGCGACAGAACAGAATTAAATTTTGCTCAATATTAACTGCAAATGGCTCCTGTTCTAAGTGTACTGTGAATTGGCAATGTGAATGGTCCCATGGAAAACTAATCCGGTGTCTTTGCAAAGCAGTATTACCATATCTAAACAGATATTTAGTTTTTCTGATTCCAAAATTTAACCTGTCATTTAGCCACAAAAGACATGTCAAAAAATAAGTTTAAAAAATTCATAAAGCGCCTTTGTGATTTAAGATTAAAATTTGCCAGCTTTTTCCTATAAAGGGATTTGCATCGTTTTGAACGAGCTCAAAGCGTAAGGACCTTTGAAATCAATACAGTTTTAAGTATTTACACGACACATGAAACTGCAAACGATTTGAATTAGAATTGTTAATATATTTCTGTATAATTTTCTTTTACAGGTGATGGCAAAATAGAATATCACTTTGGTGGACCACCGCATAATTTGTAATGTTCTTCAGTGGCACAAAATGTCGAGTACGAGAGATAATTTTCAAATCTTTATTGCCCTTCCGTCGGATGACATCTGCACGGTCAAAGAGTTATCTCGAGAGATGCTCGTCTGTGAACTCAAATCCAGAGTGGAGCTGAAAGCTGGTATCCCGGGAAACATTTTCAATTTGTATTTCATGAACATTCGACTGTCTGATCAGGATTCTCTCAAAGTATACAACCTCAAACACGGCTGTATTGTGAGGGTCAAGATAGAACAGAACTGGATAAGCCTCTTTGAAGCCTGCTGGCGAGGAGACATATACGACGTTTTCGAAAATGGTGTTCAGTTTTTGGACGAGGAGAAGCTTCAAGGTTATAACATTTCTGTTTGGAATAAACTGGTCATTCAACGCGCCACCTTCGCCTTGTTTATTTCCTGCCACCGTGGTTACCTCGGTCTGATAATGGAACTTATTAACCGGGGAGCAACTGACATCAATGGTAAAACCATTTTTGGACGAAGCGCACTACACGTGGCGGCTTATCAAGGTTTTGTGGGCTGTGTCTCTTTGTTGCTAAGCGAAGGCGCCATTTGTAATCAAATTGACATTCAGGGTAAAACTCCACTCGCGTTAGCGAGCGAAAACGGTCATGTTTATTGCGAGAGAAGACTTTGGCTTTATCAGTGGAATTTACAAACATTTCGTCGTCCGTCCTCGAGAAGTTCAAGCGGGGAATCAGCTGAATTTATTGAACATGAAGCAAGGTAAGAATTGTCTCTATTAGATTGCTCGTGATCAAAGCGTGTTGGAGTGTCAGAAAAACTTCGCACGAAGACAATAGGTACGCTCCCAGTTTGAACATTCAGTAAAGCACTGTAACGACTGATTATTGAAAGGCAAACTAACTGAAAGAACACGCGAGAAAAACTAATGAAATAAGCCAATGATGTTTCTTTGAAGAGGATTAACACTAACTTTACGGATAATTGATCTTTTTCTGATTACTAGCTTCCTATTGTTCGTTTCTAGGTGATTCTGACGGGCGTATGATGATATTATACGGCCCGTCATAAAAAAAGCGAAATGCGTCATTCAGAAGTGCAAGTGAACTGTTAAGGGAAAATGCTATCATGTGACCTACGATTACGCGGCAAAATTCTCCCCGAACATTGGTTAATCTTCGAAAGCCCTCTTTAGTGATCTTGCATGTCCTGAAAGATTTCATATAGCTGAAAACGTTGGATAAGTTTTGCATGTTTCGCCGTGACATGCATACGCAAAACAAAAGCGTAAACGCTGGCAAGATGACGGCATCACAAATCACCACACAACAAGGTAATAACAAGGTGTAATGGCTTTGTTCTTAAACAAGGAGTGCGGCTTAACGTGCACGCAATTCGGGCTTGAATGAATTAGATTATTTGCGGCTGATAGAGCAAAGATTTAGAATAAGGGGAGCGTTGCGTGACATCCCAAAAAACGGCTGCGAAGGAGACTAATCCAAGAGCTGATGCTCTCGTTGATTCATCTTTTTAGTCAATTCCCGAATTGTCCTACAGAAAACTTCAAAGCTAAGTAAACTATTCTCAACAGAAAAAAAGATCAGAGAAACAAAGAATGATTTTTTAAGACTGGCAATTAACAAAGATCCTTGTTCTGAGGGATCTATTGAGAATCTTTTTTCTATTTCAGAAAATATAGCAAGTCTCCGGAATCTGCCAAGTTACCATCCACTAGAAGAACATACAAACAGCCTGATCAGAACAACAATGAGAAACAAACTTTGGTATTTCGTTTGCTTCTATTGTCTAACTTCGTGTTTTTAAACTTACAAACGTACTTGCTTCGCATTCAGTGGTGGATCCGAGATATTATAATTTAAAATAGTTTTCGCCCTGGCCGGGAACAATGTGTTATGTCCGTGAGCAAGACTCTTTGCCCTCATAGTGCCTCTGTCCACCCAGGTGGATATTATTGCTAGAAAATAAACCTGGGATGGATTAAAGTCCTATCCCGGGAGGTGTAGAGATACTCCAAGTCGCTTCATGCTAGGGAAACCAGTGGTAAGCGCCGAGCTGATCGGTCATTTCCCTCGTTTGCAGAATTCAACCTTTTTTTTACCTTACAGTTCCCTTGATAACTTAAGAGCGTGGGGGTGGAATCTCTTTCCTGCATTTTGGGAGCATTTGTGTCGCAAAATGTAATCATGTACGGCTTAGAATAGCAGATTTTAAATCTCGAAGACGAAGAAGGGAAGAGGGGCTCGCCCCTACACCTGAATCCGCCAAAGCCTTTTAGTATCAGACAGGCTGCCACCCTTCCTTCCTTTCTTCCTTCCTTCCTTTCTTCCTTCCTTCCTTCCTTCCTTCCTTCTTCCTACTGATTGACCACGAGTTGAAACTGTGACGAGAGAGTGTTGTTAATGAGTAGTTATTTCTTTCCCACAGAAATTCACTTTGTTGTTTTCCTTCAGTCTCACCAGGCAATTCATTTCCGTCTTCCTCGCGTTGCGAACAATGAGGACAAAACGACGCTGCGTCGAACAAAGAGCCATGAGCGACCTCGGTCCAGTCTATCACCATTTCCTTTGATGCAAATCGCCGAGAAATACCGCAAGGAACTTCGGGAGTTAAACGAGGGCCCGCTTCACCTACCGAAGCATGCGCCGGGTGATTCCAAAGAGGAGAATCCGACAGCGGGACCAGATACACCACAGTTAAAAGATACTTGGAAAGATGAAGTAGAGGTTGTGAAAGATTCAAATGGCGTGAATGATTTGGAAAAAGATGAGCAAAGCACAGTCATTGCAGAAATAAGTGAAGGTGAGCCAATCTTTTTATTACGTGAGCGGAAACTCCATTGTTTATAATTACCGCAACCAAACTCGCAGTAAGCCAATCATAACCCGTGTGTACTGTCCGGATATCTCACACCTACCCCAGTTGTTGAAACGGTGGAGAACATCATTCATCAGATAAATGATAACGATAACGATAATGATAATGATAATGATAACGATAACGATAACGATAACGATAACGATAACGATAACGATAGCGATAGCGATAGTGATAGTGATAGTGATAATGATAATAGTAATAATATCTGGTGGATAGTGTGCTAGTTTGTTTTGTCAACAAGCTATTTACGCGGTAGGTAGCGTTATCCACCTTTTGAACAATAGACCATTTTACAGTTCTCTGCTCGGTGACCTAGCCTTTGAATAGAAGCGAGGCTGAAGGTGACCTTGCTTTGATACAGACCTCTCTTCTTTTGTCATGTAAATGAACCCAGTTAGCATAAGAACAACTTGATTTACACAACAAAAGCAGTCAGGTCTCTATCAAAACAAGGTCACCTCCAACCTCGCTACCATTCAGAGGCCAGGTCACTGAGCAGACAACTGTAAAATGGCCTATTGAGTTACAAGACAGATCACTAGGTCTTATGATTATGATACTAGACTATCTAAATTAAAATTGTTGTCATTATCAGATAGGAGGTTTATTAGAGATGTTACATTTTTGTTCAATGTAATTAGTGGACATAATGATGTAGACGTTACCAATAAGCTCATATTTTGTAAGGACAGAAGCACGCCTTATCATTTGAGGAAAAGTGACACAAAGGACCTTGTCCCAAATTTTAGCAGAGCTAACGGTCTCAAATATAGATTTTTTAACCGTACTGTTGATGAATGGAATAGTTTACCCAATCATATTAGAGAATCAAATAGTATTGAAACTTTTAAAAAGAATGTTTTTAAGCTTTATTAAGGATAACTAGAACATCTATTTTTATACTTCTGTATAACTTTGCTGTATTTTAATTAGAGGGGGCATCCCTTGTATGGTGTATCAGCGCTTTTGGTTGTCTCCTCCACAATTTTTCTTCTACAGTTTCCATTAATTTTAATGTAGTCTATTATTTTTTTGTATTCTAGTGGAGTTAATCTGTAATAGATCAATCAATCAATCAATCAATCGATCGATCGATCGATCGATCAATCAATAAATAAATTGAGACCTGGGGCCCGTTTCTCGAAGCTCCCGGTAAATACCGGGCCCGTTAAGCTGTTTTGTTTTCCATTCCAGGTGGGAGTTTCAAAAGCTTCGAATATCATACAGTAAAGTTATTAGCTAAAGAAACAAAACGGACTCTATTAGAGTTAGGAACACACCCTACTGTTCTTGAGACTTTGATTTCAAAATCTGATTTCGGGCCCGTTAAGTTACCGGGTCTTTCAAGAAACGGGCCCTTGGTGCGGATATTTTTGTCATTTGGAATGATTGCTTGATACGGTTAGGTTTAAATATATACACATGCACGTATTTGTAATAGCAAGGTATTGCAAGAAAATGCCATGAAGTATTAGTCGCCGAATCTGAATATTTCTGTTTACCTTGATTTTTCTACAGAAACAAAGGACGGTGATTCTAGTCAAGAGAAAAGTGAGGATAACCGTGATACTCCTGTAGAGACTGGGCTCCAGGATTTTGATAGGTAAATTTTTTACCGTAAATCATTGAATTACTAGCCCGGGGCGCTTATTTTAGACGCTTATTTAAGACGGGGGCGCTTATTTAATTTTCCCAAATTTTTAAATACATCATCTGCGCATAAACAACAGCATAAGCCTTTTATCGACATAAAAAGCTGATCCTAAAGTTTAAATCGGGGCAACGTTTTCACTTAACGTGGTCACAAACTGAAACAATGTACGAATCTAATACTAAATGACGAAAACTATGCATCCTTTGTTGTCTAATTATTCGTCCACAAAATGGGGGAAGGGGAGGGGCGCTTATTCCAAGGGGGTTATTCGGGGATTTATGGTATAGTTAGTTTTCCTTTGAAATAAGCTGATCATTCAAAATTTGAATTTGTCGGATTATAACACGTTCTTTTTATTGTTGTAACTAGGCCGCCTTCAGGAAGGACAAATGGAATCCGTAAACTGGACATTGTGATGGGCGAGTCAAAAGAAAAGTGTAAAATGGAATCGACTTTACTAGAGCGAGAGTCTGGTGGATACGAGAACGACCAAGCGATAGAGCATGACAACACATTACTGGATCTACGACAAGAATACTCTGGAAAGAAACCTGCTCAAACGTTTGAAAATTGGCTACAAATGAAACAATCGCAGGAGAAGACCAGACCCTGTACTGCGCCGGCGCAGAAGAGCAGGCTAGGAAAGAGTATTGATCCAGAATCCTTTAAGAGATGGTTGAACAGCAAACGACTTCAGCGCACGCACGCGAACTCCGAATCTTCGACGTCGTCCAACAGGAAGAATTTCGTTAGTTCTGGAGGGCTGACGTTTGATCGCTGGCTTGAAACAAAATTAACAAGACGGCCTATTAGCGCTATGGGTTACGTCACAGAGTCACGCGATGATCATGCTTCGGGAGCCAGTAACAAAGTTCGAAGACAAATCACTTCCGGTAAACCATTTGAACTGTGGTTAGCGGAGAAGAAAACAATTGCGCAGGCGATCCATGACGGGGAAAACAACGACAAGGAAGACAAAAATATGCCTAAACTGAGTGGGAAATCTTTCGATGAGTGGTTACAAGACAAAACCAAACAGAAGCAAATTGAGCTCGTGCAGAAAATCACGACAGAAAAGGAGCAGCAAAGACTGGCAGAGATCGATCAGTTGTCAAAATGGCTGAATCCACACTACAAGACCTACGAGGATTGGTTGGCGTTAAAAAATTATCAAGCCAATCTACACCGCGTGCGAACACAAAACGAACCGCAAGGACAACAAGAGGAGATTCCTTTCGAAGAGAAAAGAAAGGACGCGAAAGTTGTGTATAACATCTGGCAAACAATGAAGGCGCTTCAAGACCTAAGTGATGAGGAGAGAAAATATAATGAGATGAAAGCAAAGTGGGCCGCGAAGGAACGGGAGAAGGAACAACTGAAAAGACTCAACATAATAAATAAAGCTAAGAAACATAACTTTCTTGTAAAGCCGGCGTCAGCAAAGAGCTAGAGAGGACTTCGTCGTTCACGCATGCGTTCACGCATGTGTTCACGCATGCGTTCACGCATGCGTTCACGCATGAGTTTACGCATGTGTTCACGCATGCGTTCACGCATCTCTAAAGAACAAGTGATTGGGTCTCTTGGTTCTTTTGTTTTCACTATACATGTACAATTTCCAATAAACATCCCATATTGAAAGTGAGTTTTAAGATAATGACTAATTACGGACTTTCGCCCATCGGCGAATAATTATTAATATTGTCTGCTCTCTGATCGTATCTGAACATAATTTTGAACGCTGTGACTATCAGAGAACTTCTCTGGCAGCTCTGGATTAAAGGTTCTGTAGTTATTTTTCCTTTTCAAAAGTGTTGTGCTCCCTAGAGAATCCCCATGTCAACATTGACCGCTCGCCCCTCTCCAATCTGCGCTTTTCCAAGTAATTTTGCGCCCAGGGCCGGGTTGTTCGAAAGCCGGTTAACATTAACCCCGGAATAAACGTTAACTGAAGCATTATTTATTTTGTTTAAAAATGTTTTTCGCCTCCAACGTTTGGTGTAGTTTGAGATTACAACAGTTCAAA
>JAEMPF020036941.1:0-23992 GCA_022496165.2 Catalaphyllia jardinei | reverse complement strand
TTGCTTAAATTGGAAAATTTACTGCGATGATCACTCTTCACTTTCATTAAGTGCTGTGTCGGGAAAGACAGCAGACATAGATGCAACAGGCTTTAAAGTGCATATGACCCAAAAAATAAGTTATTTAAAAAATGCTTTTCAAAGTAGATTCAAATGGCGTTTATCTTTTTGTGATATCTTTCTTTGTTCCAGAGATATTCAAGTCTTTCTATTATGCAAATTTGGTCCCTGATGACGTCATCCGTTGTGGAAGGACTGTGGTGTGACACAAAATTAAGAATATCTCCGCCAATAATGAAGCAATGCTATTGAAGGTTTCAATGTTATTGAAACTTGGCAGGGATGTTGCACCTTACGAAATATACTAGATGGTATACATTTTGATGTTACTATGGCAACATGCTCGGTTCCAGTCTCCTGCCTCTTTAAAATTAAATATTACCATTTGCCACTCATCAAGGCAAATACCTGGTCTTATCTAAGACGTATGCCATGCCAGTCCCACCTTCATTGGGTCGCCTCTTAAACATTTTTAACTGTATATTATGCCCCGCGCAGCTACAACCTGGAAATGGTAATATTTGATTTTGAAGAGACAAGAGACTGTATACGGTAACCATTGTCATGGCTTTAGAAGCAATGTAGCTCTGAAATTTGACCAAAGCTAACAAATAATAAACAAATAGCATGAAAAAAAGGGTCTGATCTGTTAGACTAAAAAAGTACAAGAAACGTATGAAACTTAATTGGAATATTTCCAGAGGGGTAGGGGGGGGGGGGGGTGGCTCTTAACTAGGCCGGGAAAAATCCCTTCTGTCTGCACATTTGTAATCTTTTTTTTTTCGGAATGAAGTTGCTGCGAATGCTCCATGGTGGGGCTAGCATATAGCACAGGTCTGTTGTATTTCTCTTATAGGCTGTTGACTTAGTTCCACACAACAGCTCCTCATCGATTACTAGTTTACTGAAATGCTCCTGAACTTGGGCTTTTTTAGGCTTCACAGGTAGCTTATTAGACATTAATTTCTTGAAAAAAGAAATGGCTAAATGCTCGACTTCGGGGCCTTGTAATATCCCCCAACTGGAGGGGGCTGATTCACACCGGCACCGGGAAGGACCGCGCACTACCTTACTATAGGAAATTGACAATGCACTTTTATTAACGCGATTTTACAAGATTCGCGTCAATTTAATGTATCTTAATTAATACAGGACGTCTTTGTTTAAAATTGAGTTCAAAATGTTTTTTGATTGATCTTTGAAAGGTCGTTTGGATTGACAGGGGCTGTGTTGTCACGTTTACAAGCATACAAGGTTTTGTTCCGAAAGAACCACGAACCGCCCGTCTGGAAAATAATTTTACCAGGTTGTTTGGCAGGCATCTGTCACTACACGCGATGCGATTGGCTGTGGTATTCGTCGGGACAAGTTAAACCATCTTTCGAGGTAGTATAACTCTGCGTGAGTTTCCTGTCGTAAAGGCGAGAAAACCCGTTATTTTTCCCTGTGAAAACAGTTGGCATTGTTAACTCGCTAAACACTAGACAAAGTCTTTTCACTGTATTTTTTTTATCTAGCTAAAATTGCGCTAGTGAAAACACAGCTCTCTTAATGTATTTAAATCCAAGTTAAAAAACTATGATTTTGATAGTTGATTTACGTAACTTTAAATTGTGCCAGTGAAAACACAGCTCTGTTAATGTATTTAAATCCAAGTTAAAAAACTATGATTTTGATAGTTGATTTACGTAACTTTTAATTACACACGGCTTCCTTGTAAAGCACGTTTTTATCATTTCTCTTATTGTAGTAGTTGTTAATAATTTTAGTTAGGTAGTTGGATTAATTCAATAATTTTAAGTCCTGAAAGAAATACCGTGTCTAAATATAGATTTTACCTTACCTTACCTTTTACCCTAGTTAGGCTTCAAAACCAAATTTTCGGCTTTCAACTAAGAAACATCTATGCATTTGTCTTGGAAGGTTTTATTGACGGAAGCCAAAACGCAGTTTGGCATTCAGAAATGTAAAGTGCAACTTTGCAGAATTATGAAAATCAAAGAAAATAAAGCAAGATGCTTATCGAAAAATTCGCGCTAATTTAATGCATGTCCCCCACTTCCCCCCGCACCCCCCGCCCCCCCTCCCCTTCTCGGGATGCCTGGACCTAAGAAATTTGGCTTTGTACAGCGGTAAATTCACAACCAAGTTTACCTCTCGTGTAAACTCTTCGTTCTTGAAGTCAATTTGTGAGGAAAGTACTCAATAGATTTTAGTCTCACTAGTAACTTAATTTTTTGAGAATGTTCAAGGCAAATCAAGTTCTTCTTAGCAGCTGTATTAATGTATGGCGCTCTTGCCACTGTGGGAGGATTTCCACAAACAATATTACTTGCACCGCGGGCTTCTCACGAACTTCGAAGATGCTCTCCACTGCAGCTGGTTTATCAAGGTGTTCTTCTATTTACACGTATTTCTACGGAGATAGAGACCAAAATGGTGAGTAATTCGTATATGTTGTAAAAATAGTTATCGTTAGTATAGTGACGGTTAGGCCAGTGTCCAGTTTTTGTTGAAGCGTTACTCTTGACCTGTCTAAAAACTCGAAAGGCGCTATTCCTTCAATTCTCCATGGGAGGGGAAGCAGATCTAGAGAACACTTTTATTATAATGGTGTATGATAAATGTATCTACCATAGGACACTTTTCAAAGGCATTTCGAAGCTGCTGTTGCAGCTACACTACATGCTTGTGACTGTCAGACTATCTTCAGGTGCGGATCTGTCTGCTTGTTAGCCAGAGCTGGCCGTTAGAGATAATATATCGATGATCAGCTCCATTTTGGGTCATAACAGATGATCATACAATGTACATGAAAATAAGGGGGCTGAATTAATGAGGTGGTCGCCAGGCCAGCTTCTAAGTACTTTATGCAGGTTCATGTATTCATGGTGTGTCAATTTGATATACTAGGCTCTTTCCTTCTATTGCGGTGTATTGGAGTTAACTTGCCTACTTACCTAGGTGAATATTTTGCGTGTGTAAACGTCAACTGATACCCTGGTAAACACTGCTCAAGACAATAGAAAGTTAACTAAGGTAAAAGTTCAGTTTGCCCTGCCAGCAGGCAAGGTTAAGGTCGATAACCAAGGTTTGGATGACCGATTCATCCACTTGCGGTCACATAGAATTTCACATCATGTGGTGTAGGGATTGCATCAGTCTCATTTGATCACGTTTTCGAGACCAGGATTTCTAATCTGGACCAGCCAATCGGACAATATATTCAAACGTACGTCTTGATATTTTAAAGTTCTCCTTCGACCACTCTTCAACAAAATTCCCGTTTAATAGAGTTTCAAAGCAGAATTGGTTTCTCAGCCACGGCCACGCACATCTAACGCGCCTTGTCTTGCAAAGAACAATTTGCAGCAGAATCAATCGCTTTCGCCTCAACTTTTTTAGGTGCTGCAAATGTAAGAGCTGCTGCAAATCAGTTCCTGGGTTTGCTGATCAAGAACAAGAAAATAAAATGCAGGGACTACATGTACATGTATAAGAGCTACAGCTTCTCTTTTACGCATTGATTTAGAATCTGTGGCCAATTCGATTAGATTGTGATTGATGACAGATTTACCTTAGTTATTTGAACCAGTATAAACACTGTACAAATGCACTAAGGGTTAGTCAGTTAATGTTTACCTTGGTAAATGCTTGAATGTAAACACAGCATATGATTTATACAGAAAGATGCATGAACAAACCAGTGTATGGTTTCACTACATATAAATTATCTGATCTAAATCCAGGGTTAAAAAGTAGATCTTATGCACAAAGTTTGCAAACTTGATGTACATTGCAGCAGTGCAGTTGGTACCAAAATATACTACAAGCACTTAAGGGAAGTTTCTAAATTTGTTTTAATATTTCTTATAGTCAACAGGCTTTAAAAGAAAGATAGGAGAATCACTTGTTTTATATTTCAATCATCAGGATGTAATTCCTCTTTGTACACACCTTTGTACCATGCAATTTTATGCAACAGCCAGTGCTACCTCGGTGTTTCTATATTTCAATGATATGATTGTGAGCTTGAGATTATTATCATGTGATAGTTGATAAGAGTGTATGTAGCCTTCGTCAACTATCAAAGTCAAGGGCAAATAATTTAATTGTTTTAGACAGTATAAATCTAACAAATTGCCTTTATAGACACTTGATAAATTAAAGCAAAGAAGTTTTGACCATTGTGTTGAACTGCACAAATGCTAGGATAGTCACTATATACATGTATCTACAACAGATTAGATTCCGAGTATCATAGCCAATCAGAGAACAGAGTATTTATGACATGCTAGTTAAGATATATGGTATTAATGAATTAGAAAAAAGGCTTCATCTAAATAGTGCACACTGTCTTACAGAACCTTTGTAAATAACACCACATCATTGAGCTTGAAAGTTGGATGTGCATGTACCAGTAATTTTCCTTCAAGGTTTTCTGATGGCATAAAACACAAAGGGCAATTTCATTATCTGTTAAAATATTTTACTGTTGCAGCCAAAAGGTGCTGGAAAAGATCAAAGTCTAGCTCTTCATATATAACTCCTGGTGGAGTAACTTTTCATTTTGATACCCACAAGCTGGTTAGAAGACTACAAGAAAATGGTACAGTGTACACAGTATTTTTCAATACTATTAGGCTCTAATTTATACACACCTTATAATATTTATAATTCTGCCTTCTGACGAGATCTTGAACAATCATAGAAAATGGTAGTAGTGTTAGTAACTTCAGCAAAGGACCTATTTCCTCGTTATTAAACTAAGATTATGTACAAGCAAAATTTAGCCATATTAGAACAAACGATGTTTCAGAGTTGTCAACTTGTACTATTTTTGATTTCTAACAAATATTGGAAAATACAGTCATGTAATAAACTAACAGTTTGCTCCTTGTTATTAATTTCTACTTGCTTGTGCATTACAAAAGCTTAACTAAGATTATGGTTTAAATTTTTTTGGGACAGATGCTGATACTGAAGGTCATAGTCAGTGAAATTTATTGGCAAAGAAAAACCCAGAGCCAACTTTTTTTTTTAACAGCAGATGTCACTAATGTGTTTACAGGTTTTACTGAAGTACAAGCTGAAAGTTTAACAATGTCGCTGGTGGAAATAATCACATCAAGTGTCCTTAATGTTACTGACAGCACTGTTTCAAAAATTGATCAGGTGTGTAATTAACTACTGGAAAGATTTATAAAATAATGCAAAACTAAACATTCAAGCTTACCTTTGATTTACTTAATTTATGAATTAGATTAGGCTAATCAAAAGGTGTGGTTCTAAACAGTTTTACATTAGCACCTAATTTACTGTTATGTATGCAGTAATGCTGTATATTGTATAATTTAGACTACAGTCCTATGAGTCCTGATTGTTACAAAGCATGTTTCTATAACTGGATAGAAAGACAGAACTAGCATGAGGTGTTGAGGTAATGATGGTGTGAGCAAAGAGAATTTACTCTTGGGAGAACACTCACCTGCAGCTGGTGTTTCCACAGCATTTCTCATTCTCCTAAAGTTCCACTTTTTTAACAAATAGATTCCATGTTGCCATGCATCTGTTCAGTAATAGATCACAAATAATCTATTACGGAACAGACACACTGCAACATGGAATATATTAATTTTGTTTTATATTATAATAACAAAACAAACTACTACAGATAAAGCTTTTTTATTTCAGAATCTTTCAACTTTGTTAGATTTTCCCATTTTAGGTTCCCTGTTCTTTGTAGAGCTAGTGTCACGAGACCTGTTTTCCATATTTGTTATTGTACACAAGGTTTTAAAGTTCGGGCATGAAAACAGTTCTTACCGTCATCTTGATCTGGTTTTACTGTGTTCCCGGCCTTGTATTCGGAATACACAACAATCATAACTCAAAAGGCAGCAGTTGGCTTTACTTTGGTAAAACTCGATAGAAACATGTTTTCTATTTCTTAACTGAAGTGCACCTAACCCCAGAATATTTTTTTTCTTTTAAAAAAATCCTTGCACCTGTATTTCACCTTTTTGCCCCTTTTTAACCGAGCTTGTGACTTTTTATAAGCTGTAAACATTACTAAATCTCGGCATCATCTGTTGCATGACCAAGCAAGTAAGGAGCATGGGTCTACTCCTGGTTTGAAGTAATAAACTTCTTTGCATGTATGTTCACAAAGACTTACTACGATGTAAATCCGTCTGTAACTTTAAACCAGGAATGGACCCATGCCCCTTACTAGCTCGGTCGTGTGTTAGATGATGGCTAGATTTCGTCACTTTTACAGCCTGTAAAAAAGGCAAGATTTAGTTTAAAATGGAAAGTGCATTTCAAACAGGTGCAAAGATTTAAGTGACAAAAATATTTTGGGGTGCACTTTAAATATTAGAAAATTCCCAAGTCCCTAAGGATGTAAGTTATACAAATGTATCTAAGAGAAATTTATGAATAAGATTAGACTAATTCAAAGATAACAAGATATTTGTTTTTCCTAAGCACCACCTATGAGGGAGTCTGCAGGATTCAGTAGTTTTTATTTACTTGTCAAGTCACTTAATGGAAATTATATCTTTAAAAAAATCTTTGTAGGAATAAAAATTAATTTTGACATGCATAAAAACAGCAACATTGAGATAATGATGTTGAATGGCATTACTTATTTTGTTGAAATTCTGTCAGCAATATGGAAACTTAATGAGGACCCTGAGGAACTGCGACAAGAAAAAATTTCAAATTTTTTCTTGTCACAATTTCCATAGGTCCCTATTTAATTCCAAAGGACATGCATTGGACCTCAAGAAAAACTACCCGGTAAGTAGTGAGACATCATAACCATCATTAAAATACACTGTAGTTGGTGATAACTGTTACTTTTATAAGAAGCTTTAATACCAAGATCCTCACCAAAAAGTAAACCTTTTATACCATTTTATTAATTATTACTTTCTGTAACTTCAATTTGCACAGGTCTATGCATTTGTTAGAGAAAGGAGTTGTATCAAAAGCTTTTTTTTAAAAAAAAAGAAAGAAAAACAATCTGTATGCAGTGGGTACATGTTACATGTACCTCTGAGTCTCATCTCAAAAATGCTAAGGCCCCTTATCCTACCCACCCCTACCTATTCAGTGAACTCCTCCTCCCCCCCCTCCCCGCCACTTCCCCCTTTCTGCAAAATAGTCCAATTTCGGTATATTAAAATTTTAACATGGCTTTGAGGCTTGGGAGAATAAAGCAAAAGAACTAAATTATTGATCTTTCAACCTTGATGTCATTCCTTATATATTTATTGTTTTACAGGGTTTGAAAGAAAAGTTAAATTACAGCTTGCCCCAGGACAAGTAACTTTTAAATTTTGCTTGCCCTGGGTAACTTTTTGTTACTTTTAATGACTTAGTTAGAAGACAACTTCACTGATCCCTTGTCCATTGGACAAGTAAGAATAAACCTTAAGTTACCCAGAAGGAAAACCTACTTGCCTCCAACAACTGGACAGCACTTTTCTTGAGCCCTGGTTATCCACCCAGGCTTTAGAGCTTAGTGAGATTTTTAATATTATGGTAAAAAATGGTGTATTGGGAAGTGCATTCATTTAGCAGTGTTGCTGAGGCTGCTGGTGGCCCTTGAACACTCAAGTACATGCTGTATTTATACATTTCTGTGGATTAGTCTATTTTAATGTATTTAATTCTCCTTTCTAGGAGCGGCTTGAGGTTAAGTTTAAAGGCCTGGTTGATTCAGTTAGGTGTGAATGGAACTTATCATTTCCTAATATTAATTTGTGTGTATTATCATGCAACATTTATATTTATTTAATTAGTGAAATATGTCAAAAAAAAAATAACTTGAAAAAAAGTTGTAAAAAATGCACCTTAAATTAAAAGTTAATGCTTTATTTTGTTTTACAGAGGTTGGCTGTATGTTTTTTTTCTGTTAACAGGAATTACACAAACATTTCAATACTTTTTACCTTTAGAAATGAAATGTTTCTTCTTGAGAAAGGAAAATTTACCCAAATTCAAGAGGAAAATCAGGTACAGTAACATGATAAAACACGATGAAATACATGTAATTAAAAATAGTACTCCTTAAAGGAGATGTCTACACTGCACTTTAACGGGAGGTTTCTGCCAGCAGTGGTGCCTGTCGATGCCTTAGTTGAACTGTGGGCAGAGACATACAGTATTTTGGCTTGTCATGCAATCTCTTCAAAGAGTGCGTGATAAGCTGAAAAAGCGTCTGCATAAACGTTTAGCAGAGTTATGAATGTTCAGTTAGCAGAGGTGAATGTTCATCGAAGTCAAACAGTTAGACGTATAATTATATTGTTGTTTTCTTTAATAGAAATTAAGAGATGAAGTTAAATCACTTAAAGGTATTTTGGAGGTAGGAAATCAGAATTTGTTCATGTTATTTCAAATCAAACTTTTCGTAACCGTTTAGCCATTGTTTTGCAACTGTTTTTGCCAAGAAGCGTGGTGTTTACACATGCATGATTTCTATTCAACTCAGTTTGTGTTATTTTGCAGGATGAAGTAGCAAAACTCCGAGGTGGAATGGCACTAGACTTCAGTTTGGAAAAGAGTCGAATCAAGGAAGAGGTTATATAATAAATTCAGTTATCTTTCTCCTCTGATTAGGGATGAGTTACATCGTACTGTTGTCACTCCGAGGAAGTGTGACTGTTCTTGACAATTGAAGGCCGTCTTTCAGAAGCAACATGTTTGCAAAGCCACGATAATGAATAAGAAACGTAACTAGCTTCAGTGGGGGTTTCTACATGTGAAATTGTTCTTGCAACATTCAGGTGATAAAATTGATTTTAGAAACGTGTCTAGATTAAAGACAACTTCCAGAGGTAGACTTTAAGAAGCTAAAAGACACCATGGAAAAGAATTACAATGAAGAGAAATAAAAGAAAAGTAATTTTTTTTTGTAACCGCATGCACAATCCTTGTTAGATAGATTGTTTAGTTCAACTTTGTTATTACTTGATATTTTATGTTCCTTTGTATCGTCACACTTGTGGTAGCCCAGTGATGTACGATTATTGAAGAAGTGGCGCTAATCCTAGGGGCAGCACTTATTAACTGAACGACATTCATGGGGAGCGCTTGTTATGAAGGTGGCGCGTATTTGATCGACGGCACTAACTCGAATCACCACGGTGTGTTTAAACTGAAAACCTTTCGAGCAGACGAGGAACATAATGAAAAGATCAACACATACGGATGTACAAGGCAGGAATTAGACTCGCTCTGAAATCACTACTCACTTTTCGCTTGGCTCTCTTTACTCGAGTGACTGATTACTGAAATACACTTAAAAATAATAATTATTGTTTTCTAGTGTTTATTACCAGGGCCCCTCCTGATACCAGCCATGATGCTGAATGCTCACCCCTCCCCCTACCCCCGGGGCGTAACTGTTAAAGTTTTACTTTACTTCTTTACTAAATACAGACTTTCGAAAGGTTGGGCTTACGGTTTTTCGAAAATAAGTTGAAAGAGTAATATTATAGAAGACTTAATGAACTCACTTGCTGTTTATCTTTTCATTTTAGCTCGCAATGCGGGATCAAAGAATCAAGGATACCGAAAACAGAATAGAAACAGAGGTGAGAGGCTGTCACTAGAATATTCGGTGTGTATCTTGTTTTTGTAGAATTTAGGTACTCGGCTAGTTGATCGTGCACCTTGATTTCTTTAATTTGCAGTCACTGTGGTATTTTATTGTTTTCTTTAGGTTGCTAAACTGGGGACGCAGCTTGAAGCACAGAAGCTAGATTTAATCAAGTACTTAGTCGGTAAGAAGTTCAAAACGTTCGTCGTCAATCATTACAACTGCGGGTTTTTTGTAGTAATGGAGAGATTTGAGGCGACTGCATTCAACTCGATTCATCACCAATCTCTTCGCGGCTTCGCCACTCGCGTTTACAGACGGTTTCCACGCCAACAAAAAAACATTCGTACGGCTTAAATTTAATATTTTTTTGACCAAGGTGCAGAGGTCGTTAACAGCCTCGAAAAATTGGCGAGAAAGATAAGAGTCTTAGAGCCAAGTAGTTTACAGTACGTTGCTCAAGAAAACAGGAGCACGTTTTAACTAGTTGTGTTTCATTGTCACATGCAAGCCCCAGTGGTCAAATTGCGAGGTTAATGTTACTTCTCTCGGAGGGGAGTATTTCCATTTAAAAGGGACCGGGATGTCGTCGGAACTCTAAGAGATATCAAGATCATGTTTTGTGGGCATGGCTTCAAATTTTTTTTCACCCCTAACAAGTACGAGTTCTAACACAAAACACTATCTCCTCTCATACATGTATATTTTTGGCTTAATTCCCGAAAAGGTACCGTACAAACTCCCGCTGTGGACCTTTTGTGGTTGGACACCCTAACAAATACCAAAACCGCTTTTTATACTCCTAAACGGAGTCCCTAAAAAGAGTTCGAAAAAGGGGTTCCTAATAGGGATCCCTAAAAGGGATCCCTAAAAGGGGTCTCTGGAAGGAGTCCCTAAAAAAAGGCCCCAAAAGGAGTCTCTAAAAGGGGTCCCTAAAAACACTCCCTAAAAGGAGTCCCTAAAAGGAGTCCTTATAAGGAGTCCCTAAAGGAAGTCCGTAAAAGGTGTCCCTGAAAGGGGTCCCTGAAAGGGGTCTCTGAAAGGAGTCCCTAAAAGGAGTCCCCAAAGGGAGTCCCTAAAAGAAGTCCCTAATCCTAAAAGGGGTCCCTAAAAAGACTCCCTAAAAGGAGTCTCTAAAAGGAGTCCTTAAAAGGAGTCCCTAAAAGCAGTCCCTAAAAGGGCTTCCTAAAAGGAGTCCCGTCAAAGGTACGACGAGCACCCGTTTTCTTGTTTATATGGAAGTTCCTCCCCCGGGGATACTTCATTCCTGCCCTGAAAAAGAAATAGTTAAATCTTTTTTTTTTACCTTTCTTTCTTTGTAGGTAGTTTGCTGTCTTGCTTGACGCTTTTCCTGGCTGTCTGGCGATTTGTGAAGACTTAGTAATAGATACAAACCCTGAAGAATTATAAACCGATCACAAAAAATTTCTAATGTTTCATTTTATCGAACTTTAAGCCCAGGCTGTATCGTGGAACAAATGGAAAAATATTTTGGAATAAAGTATCGGAAATGAGCAGAATATAATACAATACTTCAAACTGTCAATTGCTGCAATCCGAAATTCAGCTGTTGATTAGGTTTTGGTTGTTCAATATCTACCAGATAAAACACTATCCAGTGTATAGAGCAGTTTCTTTTGCCAACTTTTATATCCAGTTGATATTTATTTTTCCGTTGGACAGTGTAATCCATCCTTTTGACGAGTAGACCACTGACCAGAAAGAGTAACGATTGTTAGCTATCATGAAGGTTGCACACGCGCGCTGGTAATTTAGAGGGCGCCATAAAAATACATCATGTTAAGCGACGTGTGAAAAAGGCTGCGAGCCTGGTCATTTCCTTTTCCTCCTGGCTGATCAGGAAACGCTGTGTAAATACTGAGAAAAATAAAACTTGAAGTTTTACTGTCACTCGATGTATTGCCCAATAAACACGTTCTTCCTATGCAACTCTAAACTGAAATTTGGAGTGCTCTTGATAGCTTAGACCCTTGAGATGCTCGGGGTGTTGCACTTCCAGCCCTCTTTCCACGCCTTTCATGCGGTTACTCTACCGTACTCAGGCCTCTTGATAAGGGAGGTGGTGGTGGTTGTTAAGAGGGGTGGCCTTCTGGGAATGCACATGCACGTTATCTTGGACTCGACTTCAACTCATCTGTGTTCAATCCCTAAATAGCGCGGAGAAGGAGGAGTTCAGGAACTGGACTATGAGTCCCCACGATCCACAAGCTGTAAAGGCTCTCATTTTGGTTTTAAGGCAAGCTTGCCGTGCAGGTAATTTTTCATGGTTCTCCAGAAAAAGGATAAAAATGGTGTACCACTTAATAACATGGGATGCTAATTTTTCTTACGTTGAATGTTTTAAAAAAGCAGTTCGCCATAACTAATTCGTAAGCGGTTAGCGCGCCGTATTGCGAAATTCGGACTGCTCAAGCCCAACCAATCACTCTTCTCCTTTTTATCGAAGACTGACCACGTTATAATTGCAATTGTTGTCAATAAACTAGCCTCCATATTGAGGAAACACCATGACGATCGAAGCGGTTCGTATTGCAAAATTGAGACCACTTACGACCTATTAAAATGCTTCTTTCATTTTGCTCCAGTTTGCACAAATTTCAAGGAAGAAATTCAAGAAAAATGAGACCAAATAAACAGGAGCCATGATCAGAGGATCATAAATTATAATCGGGGGCATGATCACTGAAAGTGTTTTGGGCCTAAAGAAGAAATATTCAGTATAAAGGCTGGGAAACCAATCAAGTGCGCTGAGCACGTGAATTTACCGTTGGACCCCTCGGAACCACAAAGTTGAAAAACTAGTGTTGCGTAATTGTTGACTATAATTAATAACTTGACATAAATATGCATGCTCAACAAATTAACGCTTGGAAAAAAAAGTCTTTCTTTTTAAGGTCGCACCAAGCGTTATTACCCAGTCAGGCTGCTTCAAAAACGTAAGCTTGCTGGAAGCCAATCAGATGTTACAATTGTGCTATAGATATGAGATATAATGGTATGAGGTTTTTGTTTCATTTCTAAAACCTCTTTAATTTGACTTTCAGTTTTCATTTCACATACCTGTCAAAATTATGTGTTAATGAAACTGAGAACCATGTTTATGTGTTGTAAGGAAAAAGGTTTATGTTTAGTCAGTATATGTCAAATTGTTAATTATTGTGAGCTATATTTCCCATATTTGCGGAACTAAAAAGTTTTATGTATCACTGCTACCCGGGTAACCCAACTCATGTGGAAAATCGCACGATTTGTTTTAGACTTGGAAACACTTGAAAATTTACTTCAGAAATTCAGTCTCACAAAGTGAACTTAACAGAGGTTAACAAGAGCTATCACTTTGAAGGGGCTTTATCGATCGATCGAAATCAATTTTAGTTTGCCGCTTTTTCCGGACAACGGGATAAGGCGGGAATTCATCGACAAATCGCAGCCTCTGAATGAAACAGACTGGAATCTTGCGAAATAAAGGAAGCGGGTGTACGTGATTAGAATTGCGTTGCCTAGACAACGGTCATGCCCTCTTGGAATATTGCTAGTTTTTTCCAAGTATTTTAACAGTTTTAATTAAATTTTGGATCTATTAACGCTCTGTAAACTTGCGAAAGAATCACAGTGTTTAGCGAGTGATTGCGGTGTTTTGACAGTTTAATATAACATGGCTTACTTGGTGACATTCCTAACAATTGGCTAGTAAACATTTCGTTAATTGCCATTCTCTAAACGACGACCGTCCACCTTTAGCGGCCGGTTGTGTTCGACTTTGTCTGACGCGCAAAAAATTTGAGTTAAACATGTTAATTGACTTGCGTCGTGACGCATTCTTTACTTGAAAAGCATCAGTTTCGTCCTATCAATGCCAACCACCGGGGCTAATTAGCTAAACACAGTTCCTTTTAACCGGTAACATTAGTGTACTTGTATTGTGGTTTAGATTCCCTTGGCTTCCCTTTTGGTGCTGTTTATCGACTTCCTTTGAAAGCTTTGGGTGAAGAGGGTCACACGAACTCGGCCAGTTCGGTAAAGAGGTATGTGAATCTTTTACTAAACAACCTTACAATCTCTGTAATTCGCTTTCTTTTGAACGCTTGAGATAACATTTCCGTGCGAGTTTTCGTTCTTACTTATGTACAATAAGTTTTCTTTTTCAACCCAGTAGTGATTGCGGGTAAACGAGTATTTTCCTCTGTGGTAATTTTTCATTCGCTTTCAATTCACCGACTGTCTAAGTTTAATCAAATCAATCTCTCGACGTCTTTAGCTTCACTACATCAACAGAAACCTTTTCCTTCACTAACCCGGCTTCGTTTTGAACTTGTAGATCACACAAAACTAAAAATCTCAACCTTCAATACATCCAGCTTGGAAGAGCTATCGTTGAGATTTAGCAAAGGCAGTTTTGCTTTCATCACTGTATGCGTATCAAAGATAGGAATGTAAAATATCTTCCTGTATCTTCTGTATTGTGTGTACTGATGTAAACCCATCGACAGTTTCACGCCAAATTCTTTCTTTTGACAAATCTGTTTAACCCGTGAAGGGATATCTAGGTAAATTGGTCGGCTCATGTTGCTGTGTTAACATTCCACCCAGTTAAATAATGAAGAAGACAAGTTTTGTCAGAATGAAAATGTGAAAGACGTTTATTTCATTGAACTAGTTTTGTTCTTTCAGGCGACAAAAGAGACACCCACCTAGAGACATCATCTTGAATCACAGGAGAGGTTAGTCTTCGCTTGTGTTCTTGAAAAAGGTAAGATAGTTTGTTTCAAAAGCAGTGTTTATCGTAATCCTAGAAGTTACGCATAGAAAGGGTAGAAGTAAGGCAACTATGTTGTGTAAATCATCAAAGAAGATTTTAGTGTTTGATATAAATACTTCGAATATTTCACATCGGCTCACGAATTTTGAATTGCGTGATCAAGTGAATTGTTTTTGTTGAATCGTTTCACTTAACGTGGATTAAAAGATTAAACATAATTGCGTCTGCCAACTGAACGCTCGCTTGTAAGCTAGTTTAATTCCTTGTCCAACGACCTGCAAGATTTGCCGACTCGGAAGGAAGGCAAATTTGAAGCAATATCTATGTCGCTTTGGGTCGATAATTGGCTCCAATTAATTTAGCCCCCTTCACCTTTCCACACCGCTACTGCCAAAATGTGTACACAAGTATTAACTGCTATCAAAGAAAAATTCTCGTTGAGGAGGTAACCAAAAGAGATTTCTTTGACGATAATCGGCTTCTTCCCCAAAGTATCGTTGTATCAGTGCCTGTTTGCTATGCAGACATGCTGTTGAAGCTAGAGAAAGAGAGAAAGAGAGATCGAGGGAAAGAACTAAACTCTTCCCGACCTAAATTTAAAATGGCTCATTGGTTGAATACCTTTCATTCCCAAAGTTGAAGTAACAATTCTCTAGACTTGTCCACCAGTATAGCTGCGAAATGCAAGCGAAATAAGCGAGGTTTGAGCGTAGTGCGAGGTCGTTAGAGGACGGAGCTCAGGGAGCTTTACCTACAATCGCGTCACGGCCTTTGAGGAAGTCCAAAAATTCTGTTGCTGATTCGATATTGTTCTCCATTAAAATTCTTTGATTGTTAGCGGCTGAAAATTGGCAACGCGTGCATGGATAATTGGTACAAAATCATGAAAAAGTTACCGTAGTTAATGATGTTCTTTATATCCTTCTCTTTCTCTGTGTATTTGACTCATGTTGTTGTAATTATGACTATGAATTTCATTAGCCCACCACGAACAGAACAATCCCGTGACAGCTTACGCATGTATAACGTAAATCCTCTATTAAGCCCCCCTCTCAAATAGCCCAGCATGAGGAATAGCCTGCGTAGCAGCGGTTTCCTTTCCTTTTCCAGGCCGGAGATCGAACAAGCGAGTGAAAAAGTGGGCGAGCGAAGGAGCACTCCTGGGGTGAGCACAAAATTGGGGAGAAGTTGGGAGGGGTGAGCGAGAAGGGAGCGAATTTGGGCACAAAGCAGGCGTTTCTTTCGCTTGCCTCAGTCATCCCCCCCTCCCCTTCTCCCTCTGCTCCATATTTTTTCGCACTCTCTCCCAGTATCGTTTCCTTTGCGTAAGTTTTTTTTGCACTCCCTCCCAGTTTCTTTCCCTTCGCAAGGCAGAAAGTTGTTTTAGAAGTCCCCACCCTCCCCCCCTTATTCAACACAATCAAGTACGTTAATAAATGGTAGACTGTTTGCAATGTAATCACGATTGGACTGATCCGGTATGGTTTAGTAATGTGCTGGAAGTTCGAATTTGTTTTTGACCGTCGGCTGCATGACCTCCAACTTCATGTGCTTGAATTTTTCCACTTTGCGTTCTAGCCGGTCCAGATCTAGAGAATTGATAACATCTTCTGACTGTTTGTTCAAATAGCCCCCCCCCCCGTCTCTAATAAACCCCTCTCCCCCTTCAAAAGTGCTTAAAATAAATAAGCCCCCAGGGGAGCTTAAGAGAGGAATTACGGTAATACAATATCAACAGAAACTCTTCTTCAATAGTCCTGAATCGATCTATTTTTCTATTCTGCTGGGAAATAAAGACCGAAATAACACAATTGTTTAATTTCGTCCCCGAAGTCTTTCGACGCTGATCTCTGCATCTGTCAACCAAAAATAGATAAGTACAAATGAAGTTGTGTTCATAGTGCTGCGCGGCACAACATTCATATGTACCCTTACTTTCTCTTCGCCGCGATTCACCATCTAAATCGACCCCGACTTTCTCTGTCCGGCCTCGTAGCTCAGTCGGCAGAGTGACGGTAGATCTATTCCGGAGGTCGTGGGTTCGATTCCCACCGAGGTCAAAAGATTTTTTCTTTACCTCGTGTGGTTCCCTGATTCCCTTTACTAGGGCTAACGCCCAGTGGGTTATTCATGGGTTAAATTAGCACTAAAATTTACACTTCAGAGTTAATTCTCTGTTACTTCATTTGTGTAACGAAATTAAGCCTTCATGAACATACGCAACGCAAAACTCAGTTGAATGTCAGTTGACTTTCTCTAACATGTAATACTTGTTTACCTTTTCCAAATCTTAATCAGTGATGTATTCAGGACCTACATTTTCGTTTCAAAGTGTTTTGCACTTCTCAAGAGTCCAGTGACAGTTTTACTGAGAATTATCGATCCTTTGTCCGTCTTAGGGAAGTGTCCACGTTTGGAGCCGTTTGTTAAGTAAAATGACTATCAGAAAAATCAGCAAGGGACCTTACACCAGGTATCCAGGTGTCTAAGAGAGGTGTCCGCTAAGAGAGAGCTCACACTTGCCATGTAGTTAACCTCTCTTGGAAGTCCATCATGCTCTCTGTATCTTTCATTTCAGGGTTTCAACAGGGCCTCGGACAGTCACAAAGATTTTTGGTTTGACAAATTCATGACGGACAGCAATGAGTGGTAACAACACAACATCCTGCATCATTACTGAAGATCAACTAGCAGCTAAAGTCTGCAAGACACTGGCTTACTGTTTATTGCTAGTAGTATCACTGCTTGGAAACACTTTAATTGTCATGGTGGTTTATCGGGACAAAAAAATGAGAACCACCACAAACTTACTCATCTTAAATATGGCGGTCTCTGACCTCCTAGTTCCCATATTCGCCATGCCTCGAGCCAACGTCGAGATACTCTACGGAAATCTCCGATGGCTTATCGATGGCGTATTTGGAGAAGCCCTGTGTAAGCTCACTGCATTTTTCCAAGACATCTCAACGGCGGTGTCTGTCCAAACCTTGGTCGCGATTGCCGTGGACCGCTTTTACGCCGTGTGGTTTCCTCTAAAGGCGGCCCGTATCAAGCCTAGAGTGAAATACGTGATTTTACTGATATGGTTGATATCGACACTTATCCACGCTCCGTATCTTTACGGTTTTAAGATTGGCACGTTCAGCGGCAAAACCTACTGTTTCGTGGGCTGGTCTCGCTCCGTCACAAAAATAGTCTTTTTGCTGTTGATAATTATAATATACGTAATACCTTTGATGCTGATAACAATCCTGTACAGCTTAATAGTCCAAAAGCTTAGAAGACAAACTCTATACGGAGTGCGGAATTTGGTCGTTCACTTCAGTAGTCGCGAAAAGAGAAATCGAAATGTGCTCAAGATGTCCTTAGCGATCGTTGTTGTGTTTTTCTTATCAATGTCGCCTTTTGTTGTGTATTTAGCAGTTTCTCTATTCAGCCCTGAAGGAAAATTTTGCCTTTCAAAGGATTTTCGCTTTGTTACACAATATTTAGTCCACGCAAATGGTATAATGAACTTTTTTACGTATTTCACATTTAACCAGAGTTACCGCCGTGGCTTCGTGTCAATCCTTTCACGTATTTTCTGCTCTTGCTGTTCCATATGTGGCTGGAGGAGAGAAGTGGAGGTAGCGTCACGTTTTGGACAGGAATCGCACGCAGCTTCACATGGAACCGTGAACTTTGGAATGGACGCTGACACTAAGGATGTTGTACTTACAGGGGTGCGCTCAGTAGAGAGTGCTGAGCTTAAAGTGGTTGAGAATGGTAACATGTAGAAAGTGAAAAGTTCTCCGCTAGGCCAAGTGGTTCATACCACACAGGAGGTTTATCCCAGTTTCTGTATCTGATTACGTAGCATCAAGCGACCAATGTATTACTACTCCCCCTTGGATTGGGTGGGGGTTACTCCCCCCAAGCAAAGGAGGGGCTTCAGAGCGGAAAAACGTATCGCGCGCAGCTTTCTGCGTATCCCCAGTAGCCCTGCTTGCGGGCTCAGGTTCTAATGCAAGGTGCAATGGTTGGAAACTGAGTTGCGAACTGTAATAAGGTGCGCGAGGATGTCGTTCAGTTGATTTATTTATACTTGGCAAACATGACACTTTTTCGGCATTTTACTGTTTAAAAAACAAGTCTCCCCCTGCGTGCTGAGATGTTCTCTTGCTTGTATATCCAGTGGGCTGCTTATAAATATGCAATATGTAAAGAGTGTTTGTGGTTAAAATCTCTTTTCGTACCAAAATTTCTTGTGTACCGCGGGAAAATAAGAGTTTGCGTCAATTTTGTACGAAAAAAAATTGATTCCCCATGAAAACAACACACCAGGAGGAGACTTTCCTAAGTTACTAAATAATTTCCCCCCCCCCCCCCCGTTGGATTATATTCTCGAATTTGGAAAGGGAGGTCACTTTTCACTTGCTAAATTCATTTCTCTAGATCTCTGTTGAACTAGCTACGTGATCAGTACTTGTGGGATAAGCTGGTCGCGCCTTACGCGGGACGATCGGGTCGCGTCTCGCTTGGGATGATTTTACTAGCCTCTGGGTTTCGTGTCCTGAAATGCGAGAGAGATGTTATATCATCTGTTGTGGAAACTATTGCTTTCAGAAGCTGTTGTAGTTTGGTCATTGTTTGCGTTACGAGTTTTTGTATCTGTTTTATGCCACTGGTTATCTCAACAAGATAGAGTCACATGCTCTCTCAAGAGACCTTTTTTAAAAACTGTTTTCAAGAGTGTGTTACTATGCACTAAACCCTGTGAATTTGCCAAATATTTCGGACAAGCCCTAGTTAATGACAATGGAACAAGTTTTTCTCCCGAAGAGACCAACAAAGAGGCCGGTTTGTGCATCTAGATACACATCTAGATTTATGATAAATCTAAAGTACAAAAACATGAATTGCTTCTGTTTACATTGTCTTGAAGAAGTTACACGTTCCACTTTTTGCTGAAAAACAACCGTACATTTTAACTCCGCCACCCAAACATTTGAACTTGACTCAGTGCGTGGCCAAGTAACTGCAAAAAGCTACTTTAAAGAAGAACACAATAAAGTAATTCTCAATTTCTTTTCACATATTTAGTATATTTTCTTTTCATCCTACACTGCCACTAATGGCACAAATCCCTTCAACGGAAAACACGCAAACTACAGTCATTTTACTTTCCTTAGTAACTAACATAGAAAAATACAATTAATGTAAATGTAAAACTTTCAACTTTAACATCACATCTTCCAAAGCATATTTTACCGCTTATCTCATTTCCTATAAAATTCTAAACCATAATCGCGATTACTGTAGGTTTAAATCATTTTCAGTTGACTTGTCTAATGCCTGCTTGGTCTTTAATATACTCTAACAATATTCTAATATATAATTTTAATACAAAATATACTGCAATTATAAATTCAGCAATTCAGTTATTTATCACTAACAGTCAGTTATAGTGCTCGGTACACTTGACAATTTCAAAACTATCAACTCGTTTACAGATGTAACACTTATACACTAGACTACAAACTATAGCCTTGATACTTTTAGCAAACAGTACCCGTACACATAATACATATTGTGTGATTTTTTCAGATGTCAACACGGCGACAATATCGCTCTTCCAAACTATAAAACAGCTTAGTTCATCTTCACGGTTTTAATGTCATTCTAAAGTTAACTATTTACGAATACCAGCAGAAAAGTGCTGGTCAACCTGAAACTATCCTTTCCAGTACTGAGTTTATTTTCAAGAAAATCAATGCGGCTGTCGTGATACATGATTCTCAGAGTACATGGTCGAATATTGACGTCGAAAATGCATTTACATTGGTACATGTCTACACATAAGCCCAAAAACAATTTTCGTTAAGCTTTACGTCGTCAAGTTGGCTAATAGTTAAGTAATAATTTCTAACATCCAGTCTCAGATTGTGTCGATAGCACACACAGGATCAATTCACTAAGTTTCACATTGAAACGCTGAGCTGGTTAATTTCAAACAAAAGAAAATCGACATATTTTCTCAAAAATTAACCCCCAAAACCCTGCGACACGTAACTCATCGGCAACATGTCTTTGCAGTACATTCATTGTACGTGGATCGGTGTGAAAACGAAGCAAAATAATCAAGTTGGAACTATGAACTAGATGAGCCACCGTACTCTCAGAACTCTCAGAGCTTGACGCTGAATGGGTAAAGAAACAGAATTAAGTCCAGGGACGTCCCATCTTATAATGCAAGTGACCTGCAACCTACCTATTCTTGGGTTGCACTGTCACGCAATAAGAAAATAATTCGAAAACCATTCAGTGTATAAAGTCAAGAAATAATCATGTTATAGGAGATAAATAAATACGACACATCTCAACGTTTGAGGCCTGTACGTTTTCCCAAACTTCAAATATTTGTCAAAATAGTTTGCGCAAATTTATAAAGCCCAGTATGAAGCTTTGGTGGCTCTATAGTTTTTGATTTAAGAAGATGATGACGTCACGTGCAACCCAAAAATAGGCTTGGGTTCTTATGCCTGCTACAAATGATTTTGAAAACGGACGCAAATGTCACTACACAGGAAAAAAGACCCCACGAACTTTGTTTTTGCGTCTTTTTTGCGTGTGTTTTTTCAGGTCGCTTTCAAAATCATACCGACCAAAATGTGTGCAACTCAGAATACGCACTGAACTATCCCAGAAAGAAAAGAAAGCCAAAACCCTTACCATTCTCCAAGATATGAACCTTTTTGGGTTTGTCTATTTCATTGATTGTTTTTAAACTGCACCTAAATATTATATCCTGGATATTGTGGTATAAATGAGAGATCCTGCGATTCAATGACATATAGTAACAACCAAAAAGATACTGAAATAAAAGCGAAGTGAATTTCTAAGTTAAATTACACGCGTTATTTAGTGCAAGAGTGAGATAATCAAGAGCTCCTTCGTTGTTTGCAGGCTCGTATCCAGGATTCTCTATTAAGAATGTGGACCAAGCTATCCAAATGTTGTTATAGATCGTGAGCCGTTTTACCCGTTAACACTATTAATTTTGGAAAAAAATCCTACATTAACGGGTGTAGTTGGGGACAATGTGTATCGCTATCGAAAATTAGCAAATGAATGTATTTCTGATTTAGATCACAGGCGGCCCAAGCTCTCGTTGTGAGGATCGGAGTAATTATATTTTGTTTTATCTTTATGCGAACGTTCCACCTACCGCTGTCATCTACCGTTACATAACGACCGAGTTTCATTACACAAAACGCGACTCTGATCCGGCCTTTCAGCATTTGGCTTTTCGAGTTTCAGGAAACTTGAAAAGCGATAACTCGCTTAAAAGGCTTCGGATCGAGCTGAAAAGCAAGAGGACTATAGAAAAGGCAACAAGGCATTGAGATAAGTCGTTTTTATTGCAAAAATATCAAAATATTGGCTAAAATGTCTATTAACGTTTTTTCTCATACAAAGCTTTGTAAATTCAAATCGTTGTAACATAACACCTCCAAATGCTGAAAAACCAGAGTCACGTTTCGTGTAATGAAACTCGGTCGTTATGTAACAATAGATGAGAGTGGCAAGTATGTCACAATGTAAACATGACTTCCTGCCGTGTTCCTGGCATGCTTCGTGGCGAGATAAAACGGACATTCGATGCTCAGTCCAGTAATCCGTCCACCTCATCACTGTCTTCACTGTCGTCAGAAGGCAACATGAAATCCATCTCTTCTATCAATTCTGCAACGTCTAAATCCTCGTTGTTATCAGAACAAGTGAGATTATGAATTGCTGCCGTTGGTTTTCCCACATCAACACCACATACCTCGGTCATGTTTTCAGCGACCATCCCCTTCGACAACGGCAATTTTGACAAAATCTTCTCTTTCAATCCACACAGTTTTATTACCTTAAGTCGACGGAAAGAAGTCGCACAAACAAGTTTGTCATCTTCGGTAGACACAGCCATGCTGAAGACGCTTTCCCGTCCTTGTGCAATTTTTACGAAGGCAACGGCTTTCCACTCACTTAAGTCCCACAAGAACACAGTACCATCTACGCCATAGGAAATTAGATAACGGTTTCCTTTCAGGAACTGACAAAATTCGACTTTGCCTAAATGAGCACGTGGTAGTTGTTCAACACATTGATCTGTTGATGTTTTGAGGGTGAAAAGGAAAATCTTGTCCGTAATGCCGCAAGCCAAAAGGTCATTTTCTGGTGAAACTGTACAATGAGTGAATTTGCCTATTACTGTGAAAGGCAGGTAAGTTTCAACTCGTCTTAAAAAGTGACATGGATTGGAAGAATGATCCCAAAACTCGATGTAAAATTTAGAGCAGATTATTATCTCCATATTGTTTGACGAAAAACAACAGCAACAATCTTCAGATGTCAGTCCTGGCGAGTCAAATGATGCTGATAAAACTTTCTCCTGAACATTCCATACAAAGAAAGACAAGTCAGTATTTCTCCCTATACAAAAAAGAAGTAAGGTGCTGTCCGCTGAGATTGTGAAATGCAGAACAATGAAATCGTCATCTGCTTGAAAAACTGAGTCAGGACACTTACCTTGATCAGATTCCGACATGGTACGATACAGTAATATGTTAGTGCCTTGGTGAGTGGCAATTAGTTTTCCGTCCGAAGAAAATTGAGCTTTCTTCACTTTTTGCGATCCACCAAAAGAATGTGTCAAGGACGTTTGCCAAGCAAAGGCTGTTCCGTCATTCTCCATTAACGCAAGCGTGGAGTCCGAATAAAGGACCAGTACGGCGTCTGCTGAAGCAAAGGCTACTTGCATCAGATCGGCCCTCACAAATGGAAAGAAACTAGAAAGAAGACGTTTGGGAAAATCATTTACCAAGATGATAGTCTCCTCATCATCCACTTGAAAACGATATCCAGCTTGTCGTTCAAGAGACAAGGGTGTAACGCCAGACACACTAGTTAAAATGGTACCACTCTCAAGAGACAGAGTGCGCAGTGACCTTTGAACAGTCAAATACAAAAAGAACACACTGTCGTTTGTGAAAGCAAAATATTCGACCTCCTTGATGACATGCACCAAGTTTCTCCAATAAGGCTGATGTTGACGTTGGTGTTGCCCACGGTACAACTGAACTGTTGTCCTTTCGCTCTCCAGTCGGATAGCGATCCACTTCCCATCTGGTGACACACAAGGTAAAATGGTAGTGAACAGGCCTTCCTCTTTTACATCAGGGAGATTCTGCAGTTCCAGTGGTGCGTCGGTGAAGGTCTTAGTACCAAATTGAAATGCTTCTAGAAACTTGAACTTCTCATTTGATTCCAAATAATACCAAAATAAGTGTACCAATTGTTTAAACTGTGAAAACCGTTCAGGCCAAGAATGGTGCAGGTGCTCACATGGGGTTAAAAGCAGTTTCCACGCTCCAAACAGTTCAGGTTCTTCATTTTCACGGGGTACCCCAAGTTTAAATAACACGTGCAGCTGATAATCCTTTTTCCGTTCGAGGAGCTTTTCCCGTTCAAGGAACTTATCCAGTTTAGGAAGTTTTTCCCGTACAAGGAAC
>JAEMPF020036940.1:0-23997 GCA_022496165.2 Catalaphyllia jardinei | reverse complement strand
TTGCTTAAATTGGAAAATTTACTGCGATGATCACTCTTCACTTTCATTAAGTGCTGTGTCGGGAAAGACAGCAGACATAGATGCAACAGGCTTTAAAGTGCATATGACCCAAAAAATAAGTTATTTAAAAAATGCTTTTCAAAGTAGATTCAAATGGCGTTTATCTTTTTGTGATATCTTTCTTTGTTCCAGAGATATTCAAGTCTTTCTATTATGCAAATTTGGTCCCTGATGACGTCATCCGTTGTGGAAGGACTGTGGTGTGACACAAAATTAAGAATATCTCCGCCAATAATGAAGCAATGCTATTGAAGGTTTCAATGTTATTGAAACTTGGCAGGGATGTTGCACCTTACGAAATATACTAGATGGTATACATTTTGATGTTACTATGGCAACATGCTCGGTTCCAGTCTCCTGCCTCTTTAAAATTAAATATTACCATTTGCCACTCATCAAGGCAAATACCTGGTCTTATCTAAGACGTATGCCATGCCAGTCCCACCTTCATTGGGTCGCCTCTTAAACATTTTTAACTGTATATTATGCCCCGCGCAGCTACAACCTGGAAATGGTAATATTTGATTTTGAAGAGACAAGAGACTGTATACGGTAACCATTGTCATGGCTTTAGAAGCAATGTAGCTCTGAAATTTGACCAAAGCTAACAAATAATAAACAAATAGCATGAAAAAAAGGGTCTGATCTGTTAGACTAAAAAAGTACAAGAAACGTATGAAACTTAATTGGAATATTTCCAGAGGGGTAGGGGGGGGGGGGGGTGGCTCTTAACTAGGCCGGGAAAAATCCCTTCTGTCTGCACATTTGTAATCTTTTTTTTTTCGGAATGAAGTTGCTGCGAATGCTCCATGGTGGGGCTAGCATATAGCACAGGTCTGTTGTATTTCTCTTATAGGCTGTTGACTTAGTTCCACACAACAGCTCCTCATCGATTACTAGTTTACTGAAATGCTCCTGAACTTGGGCTTTTTTAGGCTTCACAGGTAGCTTATTAGACATTAATTTCTTGAAAAAAGAAATGGCTAAATGCTCGACTTCGGGGCCTTGTAATATCCCCCAACTGGAGGGGGCTGATTCACACCGGCACCGGGAAGGACCGCGCACTACCTTACTATAGGAAATTGACAATGCACTTTTATTAACGCGATTTTACAAGATTCGCGTCAATTTAATGTATCTTAATTAATACAGGACGTCTTTGTTTAAAATTGAGTTCAAAATGTTTTTTGATTGATCTTTGAAAGGTCGTTTGGATTGACAGGGGCTGTGTTGTCACGTTTACAAGCATACAAGGTTTTGTTCCGAAAGAACCACGAACCGCCCGTCTGGAAAATAATTTTACCAGGTTGTTTGGCAGGCATCTGTCACTACACGCGATGCGATTGGCTGTGGTATTCGTCGGGACAAGTTAAACCATCTTTCGAGGTAGTATAACTCTGCGTGAGTTTCCTGTCGTAAAGGCGAGAAAACCCGTTATTTTTCCCTGTGAAAACAGTTGGCATTGTTAACTCGCTAAACACTAGACAAAGTCTTTTCACTGTATTTTTTTTATCTAGCTAAAATTGCGCTAGTGAAAACACAGCTCTCTTAATGTATTTAAATCCAAGTTAAAAAACTATGATTTTGATAGTTGATTTACGTAACTTTAAATTGTGCCAGTGAAAACACAGCTCTGTTAATGTATTTAAATCCAAGTTAAAAAACTATGATTTTGATAGTTGATTTACGTAACTTTTAATTACACACGGCTTCCTTGTAAAGCACGTTTTTATCATTTCTCTTATTGTAGTAGTTGTTAATAATTTTAGTTAGGTAGTTGGATTAATTCAATAATTTTAAGTCCTGAAAGAAATACCGTGTCTAAATATAGATTTTACCTTACCTTACCTTTTACCCTAGTTAGGCTTCAAAACCAAATTTTCGGCTTTCAACTAAGAAACATCTATGCATTTGTCTTGGAAGGTTTTATTGACGGAAGCCAAAACGCAGTTTGGCATTCAGAAATGTAAAGTGCAACTTTGCAGAATTATGAAAATCAAAGAAAATAAAGCAAGATGCTTATCGAAAAATTCGCGCTAATTTAATGCATGTCCCCCACTTCCCCCCGCACCCACCGCCCCCCCTCCCCTTCTCGGGATGCCTGGACCTAAGAAATTTGGCTTTGTACAGCGGTAAATTCACAACCAAGTTTACCTCTCGTGTAAACTCTTCGTTCTTGAAGTCAATTTGTGAGGAAAGTACTCAATAGATTTTAGTCTCACTAGTAACTTAATTTTTTGAGAATGTTCAAGGCAAATCAAGTTCTTCTTAGCAGCTGTATTAATGTATGGCGCTCTTGCCACTGTGGGAGGATTTCCACAAACAATATTACTTGCACCGCGGGCTTCTCACGAACTTCGAAGATGCTCTCCACTGCAGCTGGTTTATCAAGGTGTTCTTCTATTTACACGTATTTCTACGGAGATAGAGACCAAAATGGTGAGTAATTCGTATATGTTGTAAAAATAGTTATCGTTAGTATAGTGACGGTTAGGCCAGTGTCCAGTTTTTGTTGAAGCGTTACTCTTGACCTGTCTAAAAACTCGAAAGGCGCTATTCCTTCAATTCTCCATGGGAGGGGAAGCAGATCTAGAGAACACTTTTATTATAATGGTGTATGATAAATGTATCTACCATAGGACACTTTTCAAAGGCATTTCGAAGCTGCTGTTGCAGCTACACTACATGCTTGTGACTGTCAGACTATCTTCAGGTGCGGATCTGTCTGCTTGTTAGCCAGAGCTGGCCGTTAGAGATAATATATCGATGATCAGCTCCATTTTGGGTCATAACAGATGATCATACAATGTACATGAAAATAAGGGGGCTGAATTAATGAGGTGGTCGCCAGGCCAGCTTCTAAGTACTTTATGCAGGTTCATGTATTCATGGTGTGTCAATTTGATATACTAGGCTCTTTCCTTCTATTGCGGTGTATTGGAGTTAACTTGCCTACTTACCTAGGTGAATATTTTGCGTGTGTAAACGTCAACTGATACCCTGGTAAACACTGCTCAAGACAATAGAAAGTTAACTAAGGTAAAAGTTCAGTTTGCCCTTCCAGCAGGCAAGGTTAAGGTCGATAACCAAGGTTTGGATGACCGATTCATCCACTTGCGGTCACATAGAATTTCACATCATGTGGTGTAGGGATTGCATCAGTCTCATTTGATCACGTTTTCGAGACCAGGATTTCTAATCTGGACCAGCCAATCGGACAATATATTCAAACGTACGTCTTGATATTTTAAAGTTCTCCTTCGACCACTCTTCAACAAAATTCCCGTTTAATAGAGTTTCAAAGCAGAATTGGTTTCTCAGCCACGGCCACGCACATCTAACGCGCCTTGTCTTGCAAAGAACAATTTGCAGCAGAATCAATCGCTTTCGCCTCAACTTTTTTAGGTGCTGCAAATGTAAGAGCTGCTGCAAATCAGTTCCTGGGTTTGCTGATCAAGAACAAGAAAATAAAATGCAGGGACTACATGTACATGTATAAGAGCTACAGCTTCTCTTTTACGCATTGATTTAGAATCTGTGGCCAATTCGATTAGATTGTGATTGATGACAGATTTACCTTAGTTATTTGAACCAGTATAAACACTGTACAAATGCACTAAGGGTTAGTCAGTTAATGTTTACCTTGGTAAATGCTTGAATGTAAACACAGCATATGATTTATACAGAAAGATGCATGAACAAACCAGTGTATGGTTTCACTACATATAAATTATCTGATCTAAATCCAGGGTTAAAAAGTAGATCTTATGCACAAAGTTTGCAAACTTGATGTACATTGCAGCAGTGCAGTTGGTACCAAAATATACTACAAGCACTTAAGGGAAGTTTCTAAATTTGTTTTAATATTTCTTATAGTCAACAGGCTTTAAAAGAAAGATAGGAGAATCACTTGTTTTATATTTCAATCATCAGGATGTAATTCCTCTTTGTACACACCTTTGTACCATGCAATTTTATGCAACAGCCAGTGCTACCTCGGTGTTTCTATATTTCAATGATATGATTGTGAGCTTGAGATTATTATCATGTGATAGTTGATAAGAGTGTATGTAGCCTTCGTCAACTATCAAAGTCAAGGGCAAATAATTTAATTGTTTTAGACAGTATAAATCTAACAAATTGCCTTTATAGACACTTGATAAATTAAAGCAAAGAAGTTTTGACCATTGTGTTGAACTGCACAAATGCTAGGATAGTCACTATATACATGTATCTACAACAGATTAGATTCCGAGTATCGTAGCCAATCAGAGAACAGAGTATTTATGACATGCTAGTTAAGATATATGGTATTAATGAATTAGAAAAAAGGCTTCATCTAAATAGTGCACACTGTCTTACAGAACCTTTGTAAATAACACCACATCATTGAGCTTGAAAGTTGGATGTGCATGTACCAGTAATTTTCCTTCAAGGTTTTCTGATGGCATAAAACACAAAGGGCAATTTCATTATCTGTTAAAATATTTTACTGTTGCAGCCAAAAGGTGCTGGAAAAGATCAAAGTCTAGCTCTTCATATATAACTCCTGGTGGAGTAACTTTTCATTTTGATACCCACAAGCTGGTTAGAAGACTACAAGAAAATGGTACAGTGTACACAGTATTTTTCAATACTATTAGGCTCTAATTTATACACACCTTATAATATTTATAATTCTGCCTTCTGACGAGATCTTGAACAATCATAGAAAATGGTAGTAGTGTTAGTAACTTCAGCAAAGGACCTATTTCCTCGTTATTAAACTAAGATTATGTACAAGCAAAATTTAGCCATATTAGAACAAACGATGTTTCAGAGTTGTCAACTTGTACTATTTTTGATTTCTAACAAATATTGGAAAATACAGTCATGTAATAAACTAACAGTTTGCTCCTTGTTATTAATTTCTACTTGCTTGTGCATTACAAAAGCTTAACTAAGATTATGGTTTAAATTTTTTTGGGACAGATGCTGATACTGAAGGTCATAGTCAGTGAAATTTATTGGCAAAGAAAAACCCAGAGCCAACTTTTTTTTTTAACAGCAGATGTCACTAATGTGTTTACAGGTTTTACTGAAGCACAAGCTGAAAGTTTAACAATGTCGCTGGTGGAAATAATCACATCAAGTGTCCTTAATGTTACTGACAGCACTGTTTCAAAAATTGATCAGGTGTGTAATTAACTACTGGAAAGATTTATAAAATAATGCAAAACTAAACATTCAAGCTTACCTTTGATTTACTTAATTTATGAATTAGATTAGGCTAATCAAAAGGTGTGGTTCTAAACAGTTTTACATTAGCACCTAATTTACTGTTATGTATGCAGTAATGCTGTATATTGTATAATTTAGACTACAGTCCTATGAGTCCTGATTGTTACAAAGCATGTTTCTATAACTGGATAGAAAGACAGAACTAGCATGAGGTGTTGAGGTAATGATGGTGTGAGCAAAGAGAATTTACTCTTGGGAGAACACTCACCTGCAGCTGGTGTTTCCACAGCATTTCTCATTCTCCTAAAGTTCCACTTTTTTAACAAATAGATTCCACGTTGCCATGCATCTGTTCAGTAATAGATCACAAATAATCTATTACGGAACAGACACACTGCAACATGGAATATATTAATTTTGTTTTATATTATAATAACAAAACAAACTACTACAGATAAAGCTTTTTTATTTCAGAATCTTTCAACTTTGTTAGATTTTCCCATTTTAGGTTCCCTGTTCTTTGTAGAGCTAGTGTCACGAGACCTGTTTTCCATATTTGTTATTGTACACAAGGTTTTAAAGTTCGGGCATGAAAACAGTTCTTACCGTCATCTTGATCTGGTTTTACTGTGTTCCCGGCCTTGTATTCGGAATACACAACAATCATAACTCAAAAGGCAGCAGTTGGCTTTACTTTGGTAAAACTCGATAGAAACATGTTTTCTATTTCTTAACTGAAGTGCACCTAACCCCAGAATATTTTTTTTCTTTTAAAAAAATCCTTGCACCTGTATTTCACCTTTTTGCCCCTTTTTAACCGAGCTTGTGACTTTTTATAAGCTGTAAACATTACTAAATCTCGGCATCATCTGTTGCATGACCAAGCAAGTAAGGAGCATGGGTCTACTCCTGGTTTGAAGTAATAAACTTCTTTGCATGTATGTTCACAAAGACTTACTACGATGTAAATCCGTCTGTAACTTTAAACCAGGAATGGACCCATGCCCCTTACTAGCTCGGTCGTGTGTTAGATGATGGCTAGATTTCGTCACTTTTACAGCCTGTAAAAAAGGCAAGATTTAGTTTAAAATGGAAAGTGCATTTCAAACAGGTGCAAAGATTTAAGTGACAAAAATATTTTGGGGTGCACTTTAAATATTAGAAAATTCCCAAGTCCCTAAGGATGTAAGTTATACAAATGTATCTAAGAGAAATTTATGAATAAGATTAGACTAATTCAAAGATAACAAGATATTTGTTTTTCCTAAGCACCACCTATGAGGGAGTCTGCAGGATTCAGTAGTTTTTATTTACTTGTCAAGTCACTTAATGGAAATTATATCTTTAAAAAAATCTTTGTAGGAATAAAAATTAATTTTGACATGCATAAAAACAGCAACATTGAGATAATGATGTTGAATGGCATTACTTATTTTGTTGAAATTCTGTCAGCAATATGGAAACTTAATGAGGACCCTGAGGAACTGCGACAAGAAAAAATTTCAAATTTTTTCTTGTCACAATTTCCATAGGTCCCTATTTAATTCCAAAGGACATGCATTGGACCTCAAGAAAAACTACCCGGTAAGTAGTGAGACATCATAACCATCATTAAAATACACTGTAGTTGGTGATAACTGTTACTTTTATAAGAAGCTTTAATACCAAGATCCTCACCAAAAAGTAAACCTTTTATACCATTTTATTAATTATTACTTTCTGTAACTTCAATTTGCACAGGTCTATGCATTTGTTAGAGAAAGGAGTTGTATCAAAAGCTTTTTTTAAAAAAAAAGAAAGAAAAACAATCTGTATGCAGTGGGTACATGTTACATGTACCTCTGAGTCTCATCTCAAAAATGCTAAGGCCCCTTATCCTACCCACCCCTACCTATTCAGTGAACTCCTCCTCCCCCCCTCCCCGCCACTTCCCCCTTTCTGCAAAATAGTCCAATTTCGGTATATTAAAATTTTAACATGGCTTTGAGGCTTGGGAGAATAAAGCAAAAGAACTAAATTATTGATCTTTCAACCTTGATGTCATTCCTTATATATTTATTGTTTTACAGGGTTTGAAAGAAAAGTTAAATTACAGCTTGCCCCAGGACAAGTAACTTTTAAATTTTGCTTGCCCTGGGTAACTTTTTGTTACTTTTAATGACTTAGTTAGAAGACAACTTCACTGATCCCTTGTCCATTGGACAAGTAAGAATAAACCTTAAGTTACCCAGAAGGAAAACCTACTTGCCTCCAACAACTGGACAGCACTTTTCTTGAGCCCTGGTTATCCACCCAGGCTTTAGAGCTTAGTGAGATTTTGAATATTATGGTAAAAAATGGTGTATTGGGAAGTGCATTCATTTAGCAGTGTTGCTGAGGCTGCTGGTGGCCCTTGAACACTCAAGTACATGCTGTATTTATACATTTCTGTGGATTAGTCTATTTTAATGTATTTAATTCTCCTTTCTAGGAGCGGCTTGAGGTTAAGTTTAAAGGCCTGGTTGATTCAGTTAGGTGTGAATGGAACTTATCATTTCCTAATATTAATTTGTGTGTATTATCATGCAACATTTATATTTATTTAATTAGTGAAATATGTCAAAAAAAAAAATAACTTGAAAAAAAGTTGTAAAAAATGCACCTTAAATTAAAAGTTAATGCTTTATTTTGTTTCACAGAGGTTGGCTGTATGTTTTTTTTTCTGTTAACAGGAATTACACAAACATTTCAATACTTTTTACCTTTAGAAATGAAATGTTTCTTCTTGAGAAAGGAAAATTTACCCAAATTCAAGAGGAAAGTCAGGTACAGTAACATGATAAAACACGATGAAATACATGTAATTAAAAATAATACTCCTTAAAGGAGATGTCTACAGTGCACTTTAACCGGAGGTTTCTGCCAGCAGTGGTGCCTGTCGATGCCTTAGTTGAACTGTGGGCAGAGACATACAGTATTTTGGCTTGTCATGCAGTCTCTTCAAAGAGTGCGTGACAAGCTGAAAAAGCGTCTGCATAAACGTTTAGCAGAGTTATGAATGTTCAGTTAGCAGAGGTGAATGTTCATCGAAGTCAAACAGTTAGACGTATAATTATATTGTTGTTTTCTTTAATAGAAATTAAGAGATGAAGTTAAATCACTTAAAGGTATTTTGGAGGTAGGAAATCAGAATTTGTTCATGTTATTTCAAATCAAACTTTTCGTAACCGTTTAGCAATTGTTTTGCAACTGTTTTTGCCAAGAAGCGTGGTGTTTACACATGCATGATTTCTATTCAACTCAGTTTGTGTTATTTTGCAGGATGAAGTAGCAAAACTCCGAGGTGGAATGGCACTAGACTTCAGTTTGGAAAAGAGTCGAATCAAGGAAGAGGTTATATAGTAAATTCAGTTATCTTTCTCCTCTGATTAGGGATGAGTTACATCGTACTGTTGTCACTCCGAGGAAGTGTGACTGTTCTTGACAATTGAAGGCCGTCTTTCAGAAGCAACATGTTTGCAAAGCCACGATAATGAATAAGAAACGTAACTAGCTTCAGTGGGGGTTTCTACATGTGAAATTGTTCTTGTAACATTCAGGTGATAAAATTGATTTTAGAAACGTGTCTAGATTAAAGACAACTTCCAGAGCTAGACTTTAAGAAGCTAAAAGACACCATGGAAAAGAATTACAATGAAGAGAAATAAAAGAAAAGTATTTTTTTTTTGTAACCGCATGCACAATCCTTGTTAGATAGATTGTTTAGTTCAACTTTGTTATTACTTGATATTTTATGTTCCTTTGTACCGTCACACTTGTGGTAGCCCAGTGATGTACGATTATTGAAGAAGTGGCGCTAATCCTAGGGGCAGCACTTATTAACTGAACGGCATTCATGGGGAGCGCTTGTTATGAAGGTGGCGCGTATTTGATCGACGGCACTAACTCGAATCACCACGGTGTGTTTAAACTGAAAACCTTTCGAGCAGACGAGGAACATAATGAAAAGATCAACACATACGGATGTACAAGGCAGGAATTAGACTCGCTCTGAAATCTCTACTCACTTTTCGCTTGGCTCTCTTTACTCGAGTGACTGATTACTGAAATACACTTAAAAATAATAATTATTGTTTTCTAGTGTTTATTACCAGGGCCCCTCCTGATACCAGCCATGATGCTGAATGCTCACCCCTCCCCCTACCCCCGGGGCGTAACTGTTAAAGTTTTACTTTACTTCTTTACTTAATATAGACTTTCGAAAGGTTGGGCTTACGGTTTTTCGAAAATAAGTTGAAAGAGTAATATTATAGAAGACTTAATGAACTCACTTGCTGTTTATCTTTTCATTTTAGCTCGCAATGCGGGATCAAAGAATCAAGGATACCGAAAACAGAATAGAAACAGAGGTGAGAGGCTGTCACTAGAATATTCGGTGTGTATCTTGTTTTTGTAGAATTTAGGTACTCGGCTAGTTGATCGTGCACCTTGATTTCTTTAATTTGCAGTCACTGTGGTATTTTATTGTTTTCTTTAGGTTGCTAAACTGGGGACGCAGCTTGAAGCACAGAAGCTAGATTTAATCAAGTACTTAGTCGGTAAGAAGTTCAAAACGTTTGTCGTCAATCATTACAACTGCGGGTTTTTTGTAGTAATGGAGAGATTTGAGGCGACTGCATTCAACTCGATTCATCACCAATCTCTTCGCGGCTTCGCCACTCGCGTTTACAGACGGTTTCCACGCCAACAAAAAAACATTCGTACGGCTTAAATTTAATATTTTTTTGACCAAGGTGCAGAGGTCGTTAACAGCCTCGAAAAATTGGCGAGAAAGATAAGAGTCTTAGAGCCAAGTAGTTTACAGTACGTTGCTCAAGAAAACAGGAGCACGTTTTAACTAGTTGTGTTTCATTGTCACATGCAAGCCCCAGTGGTCAAATTGCGAGGTTAATGTTACTTCTCTCGGAGGGGAGTATTTCCATTTAAAAGGGACCGGGATGTCGTCGGAACTCTAAGAGATACCAAGATCATGTTTTGTGGGCATGGCTTCAAATTTTTTTTCACCCCTAACAAGTACGAGTTCTAACACAAAACACTATCTCCTCTCATACATGTATATTTTTGGCTTAATTCCCGAAAAGGTACCGTACAAACTCCCGCTGTGGACCTTTTGTGGTTGGACACCCTAACAAATACCAAAACCGCTTTTTATACTCCTAAACGGAGTCCCTAAAAAGAGTTCGAAAAAGGGGTTCCTAATAGGGATCCCTAAAAGGGATCCCTAAAAGGGGTCTCTGGAAGGAGTCCCTAAAAAAAGGCCCCAAAAGGAGTCTCTAAAAGGGGTCCCTAAAAACACTCCCTAAAAGGAGTCCCTAAAAGGAGTCCTTAAAAGGAGTCCTTATAAGGAGTCCCTAAAGGAAGTCCGTAAAAGGTGTCCCTGAAAGGGGTCCCTGAAAGGGGTCTCTGAAAGGAGTCCCTAAAAGGAGTCCCCAAAGGGAGTCCCTAAAAGAAGTCCCTAATCCTAAAAGGGGTCCCTAAAAAGACTCCCTAAAAGGAGTCTCTAAAAGGAGTCCTTAAAAGGAGTCCCTAAAAGCAGTCCCTAAAAGGGCTTCCTAAAAGGAGTCCCGTCAAAGGTACGACGAGCACCCGTTTTCTTGTTTATATGGAAGTTCCTCCCCCGGGGATACTTCATTCCTGCCCTGAAAAAGAAATAGTTAAATCTTTTTTTTTTACCTTTCTTTCTTTGTAGGTAGTTTGCTGTCTTGCTTGACGCTTTTCCTGGCTGTCTGGCGATTTGTGAAGACTTAGTAATAGATACAAACCCTGAAGAATTATAAACCGATCACAAAAAATTTCTAATGTTTCATTTTATCGAACTTTAAGCCCAGGCTGTATCGTGGAACAAATGGAAAAATATTTTGGAATAAAGTATCGGAAATGAGCAGAATATAATACAATACTTCAAACTGTCAATTGCTGCAATCCGAAATTCAGCTGTTGATTAGGTTTTGGTTGTTCAATATCTACCAGATAAAACACTATCCAGTGTATAGAGCAGTTTCTTTTGCCAACTTTTATATCCAGTTGATATTTATTTTTCCGTTGGACAGTGTAATCCATCCTTTTGACGAGTAGACCACTGACCAGAAAGAGTAACGATTGTTAGCTATCATGAAGGTTGCACACGCGAGCTGGTAATTTAGAGGGCGCCATAAAAATACATCATGTTAAGCGACGTGTGAAAAAGGCTGCGAGCCTGGTCATTTCCTTTTCCTCCTGGCTGATCAGGAAAAGCTGTGTAAATACTGAGAAAAATAAAACTTGAAGTTTTACTGTCACTCGATGTATTGCCCAATAAACACGTTCTTCCTATGCAACTCTAAACTGAAATTTGGAGTGCTCTTGATAGCTTAGACCCTTGAGATGCTCGGGGTGTTGCACTTCCAGCCCTCTTTCCACGCCTTTCATGCGGTTACTCTACCGTACTCAGGCCTCTTGATAAGGGAGGTGGTGGTGGTTGTTAAGAGGGGTGGCCTTCTGGGAATGCACATGCACGTTATCTTGGACTCGACTTCAACTCATCTGCGTTCAATCCCTAAATAGCGCGGAGAAGGAGGAGTTCAGGAACTGGACTATGAGTCCCCACGATCCACAAGCTGTAAAGGCTCTCATTTTGGTTTTAAGGCAAGCTTGCCGTGCAGGTAATTTTTCATGGTTCTCCAGAAAAAGGATAAAAATGGTGTACCACTTAATAACATGGGATGCTAATTTTTCTTACGTTGAATGTTTTAAAAAAGCAGTTCGCCATAACTAATTCGTAAGCGGTTAGCGCGCCGTATTGCGAAATTCTGACTGCTCAAGCCCAACCAATCACTCTTCTCCTTTTTATCGAAGACTGACCACGTTATAATTGCAATTGTTGTCAATAAACTAGCCTCCATATTGAGGAAACACCATGACGATCGAAGCGGTTCGTATTGCAAAATTGAGACCACTTACGACCTATTAAAATGCTTCTTTCATTTTGCTCCAGTTTGCACAAATTTCAAGGAAGAAATTCAAGAAAAATGAGACCAAATAAACAGGAGCCATGATCAGAGGATCATAAATTATAATCGGGGGCATGATCACTGAAAGTGTTTTGGGCCTAAAGAAGAAATATTCAGTATAAAGGCTGGGAAACCAATCAAGTGCGCTGAGCACGTGAATTTACCGTTGGACCCCTCGGAACCACAAAGTTGAAAAACTAGTGTTGCGTAATTGTTGACTATAATTAATAACTTGACATAAATATGCATGCTCAACAAATTAACGCTTGGAAAAAAAAGTCTTTCTTTTTAAGGTCGCACCAAGCGTTATTACCCAGTCAGGCTGCTTCAAAAACGTAAGCTTGCTGGAAGCCAATCAGATGTTACAATTGTGCTATAGATATGAGATATAATGGTATGAGGTTTTTGTTTCATTTCTAAAACCTCTTTAATTTGACTTTCAGTTTTCATTTCACATACCTGTCAAAATTATGTGTTAATGAAACTGAGAACCATGTTTATGTGTTGTAAGGAAAAAGGTTTATGTTTAGTCAGTATATGTCAAATTGTTAATTATTGTGAGCTATATTTCCCATATTTGCGGAACTAAAAAGTTTTATGTATCACTGCTACCCGGGTAACCCAACTCATGTGGAAAATCGCACGATTTGTTTTAGACTTGGAAACACTTGAAAATTTACTTCAGAAATTCAGTCTCACAAAGTGAACTTAACAGAGGTTAACAAGAGCTATCACTTTGAAGGGGCTTTATCGATCGATCAATTTTAGTTTGCCGCTTTTTCCGGACAACGGGATAAGGCGGGAATTCATCGACAAATCGCAGCCTCTGAATGAAACAGACTGGAATCTTGCGAAATAAAGGAAGCGGGTGTACGTGATTAGAATTGCGTTGCCTAGACAACGGTCATGCCCTCTTGGAATATTGCTAGTTTTTTCCAAGTATTTTAACAGTTTTAATTAAATTTTGGATCTATTAACGCTCTGTAAACTTGCGAAAGAATCACAGTGTTTAGCGAGTGATTGCGGTGTTTTGACAGTTTAATATAACATGGCTTACTTGGTGACATTCCTAACAATTGGCTAGTAAACATTTCGTTAATTGCCATTCTCTAAACGACGACCGTCCACCTTTAGCGGCCGGTTGTGTTCGACTTTGTCTGACGCGCAAAAAATTTGAGTTAAACATGTTAATTGACTTGCGTCGTGACGCATTCTTTACTTGAAAAGCATCAGTTTCGTCCTATCAATGCCAACCACCGGGGCTAATTAGCTAAACACAGTTCCTTTTAACCGGTAACATTAGTGTACTTGTATTGTGGTTTAGATTCCCTTGGCTTCCCTTTTGGTGCTGTTTATCGACTTCCTTTGAAAGCTTTGGGTGAAGAGGGTCACACGAACTCGGCCAGTTCGGTAAAGAGGTATGTGAATCTTTTACTAAACAACCTTACAATCTCTGTAATTCGCTTTCTTTTGAACGCTTGAGATAACATTTCCGTGCGAGTTTTCGTTCTTACTTATGTACAATAAGTTTTCTTTTTCAACCCAGTAGTGATTGCGGGTAAACGAGTATTTTCCTCTGTGGTAATTTTTCATTCGCTTTCAATTCACCGACTGTCTAAGTTTAATCAAATCAATCTCTCGACGTCTTTAGCTTCACTACATCAACAGAAACCTTTTCCTTCACTAACCCGGCTTCGTTTTGAACTTGTAGATCACACAAAACTAAAAATCTCAACCTTCAATACATCCAGCTTGGAAGAGCTATCGTTGAGATTTAGCAAAGGCAGTTTTGCTTTCATCACTGTATGCGTATCAAAGATAGGAATGTAAAATATCTTCCTGTATCTTCTGTATTGTGTGTACTGATGTAAACCCATTGACAGTTTCACGCCAAATTCTTTCTTTTGACAAATCTGTTTAACCCGTGAAGGGATATCTAGGTAAATTGGTCGGCTCATGTTGCTGTGTTAACATTCCACCCAGTTAAATAATGAAGAAGACAAGTTTTGTCAGAATGAAAATGTGAAAGACGTTTATTTCATTGAACTAGTTTTGTTCTTTCAGGCGACAAAAGAGACACCCACCTAGAGACATCATCTTGAATCACAGGAGAGGTTAGTCTTCGCTTGTGTTCTTGAAAAAGGTAAGATAGTTTGTTTCAAAAGCAGTGTTTATCGTAATCCTAGAAGTTACGCATAGAAAGGGTAGAAGTAAGGCAACTATGTTGTGTAAATCATCAAAGAAGATTTTAGTGTTTGATACAAATACTTCGAATATTTCACATCGGCTCACGAATTTTGAATTGCGTGATCAAGTGAATTGTTTTTGTTGAATCGTTTCACTTAACGTGGATTAAAAGATTAAACATAATTGCGTCTGCCAACTGAACGCTCGCTTGTAAGCTAGTTTAATTCCTTGTCCAACGACCTGCAAGATTTGCCGACTCGGAAGGAAGGCAAATTTGAAGCAATATCTATGTCGCTTTGGGTCGATAATTGGCTCCAATTAATTTAGCCCCCTTCACCTTTCCACACCGCTACTGCCAAAATGTGTACACAAGTATTAACTGCTATCAAAGAAAAATTCTCGTTGAGGAGGTAACCAAAAGAGATTTCTTTGACGATAATCGGCTTCTTCCCCAAAGTATCGTTGTATCAGTGCCTGTTTGCTATGCAGACATGCTGTTGAAGCTAGAGAAAGAGAGAAAGAGAGATCGAGGGAAAGAACTAAACTCTTCCCGACCTAAATTTAAAATGGCTCATTGGTTGAATACCTTTCATTCCCAAAGTTGAAGTAACAATTCTCTAGACTTGTCCACCAGTATAGCTGCGAAATGCAAGCGAAATAAGCGAGGTTTGAGCGTAGTGCGAGGTCGTTAGAGGACGGAGCTCAGGGAGCTTTACCTACAATCGCGTCACGGCCTTTGAGGAAGTCCAAAAATTCTGTTGCTGATTCGATATTGTTCTCCATTAAAATTCTTTGATTGTTAGCGGCTGAAAATTGGCAACGCGTGCATGGATAATTGGTACAAAATCATGAAAAAGTTACCGTAGTTAATTCTTTATATCCTTCTCTTTCTCTGTGTATTTGACTCATGTTGTTGTAATTATGACTATGAATTTCATTAGCCCACCACGAACAGAACAATCCCGTGACAGCTTACGCATGTATAACGTAAATCCTCTATTAAGCCCCCCTCTCAAATAGCCCAGCATGAGGAATAGCCTGCGTAGCAGCGGTTTCCTTTCCTTTTCCAGGCCGGAGATCGAACAAGCGAGTGAAAAAGTGGGCGAGCGAAGGAGCACTCCTGGGGTGAGCACAAAATTGGGGAGAAGTTGGGAGGGGTGAGCGAGAAGGGAGCGAATTTGGGCACAAAGCAGGCGTTTCTTTCGCTTGCCTCAGTCATCCCCCCCTCCCCTTCTCCCTCTGCTCCATATTTTTTCGCACTCTCTCCCAGTATCGTTTCCTTTGCGTAAGTTTTTTTTTTGCACTCCCTCCCAGTTTCTTTCCCTTCGCAAGGCAGAAAGTTGTTTTAGAAGTCCCCACCCTCCCCCCCTTATTCAACACAATCAAGTACGTTAATAAATGGTAGACTGTTTGCAATGTAATCACGATTGGACTGATCCGGTATGGTTTAGTAATGTGCTGGAAGTTCGAATTTGTTTTTGACCGTCGGCTGCATGACCTCCAACTTCATGTGCTTGAATTTTTCCACTTTGCGTTCTAGCCGGTCCAGATCTAGAGAATTGATAACATCTTCTGACTGTTTGTTCAAATAGCCCCCCCCCCCGTCTCTAATAAACCCCTCTCCCCCTTCAAAAGTGCTTAAAATAAATAAGCCCCCAGGGGAGCTTAAGAGAGGAATTACGGTAATACAATATCAACAGAAACTCTTCTTCAATAGTCCTGAATCGATCTATTTTTCTATTCTGCTGGGAAATAAAGACCGAAATAACACAATTGTTTAATTTCGTCCCCGAAGTCTTTCGACGCTGATCTCTGCATCTGTCAACCAAAAATAGATAAGTACAAATGAAGTTGTGTTCATAGTGCTGCGCGGCACAACATTCATATGTACCCTTACTTTCTCTTCGCCGCGATTCACCATCTAAATCGACCCCGACTTTCTCTGTCCGGCCTCGTAGCTCAGTCGGCAGAGTGACGGTAGATCTATTCCGGAGGTCGTGGGTTCGATTCCCACCGAGGTCAAAAGATTTTTTCTTTACCTCGTGTGGTTCCCTGATTCCCTTTACTAGGGCTAACGCCCAGTGGGTTATTCATGGGTTAAATTAGCACTAAAATTTACACTTCAGAGTTAATTCTCTGTTACTTCATTTGTGTAACGAAATTAAGCCTTCATGAACATACGCAACGCAAAACTCAGTTGAATGTCAGTTGACTTTCTCTAACATGTAATACTTGTTTACCTTTTCCAAATCTTAATCAGTGATGTATTCAGGACCTACATTTTCGTTTCAAAGTGTTTTGCACTTCACAAGAGTCCAGTGACAGTTTTACTGAGAATTATCGATCCTTTGTCCGTCTTAGGGAAGTGTCCACGTTTGGAGCCGTTTGTTAAGTAAAATGACTATCAGAAAAATCAGCAAGGGACCTTACACCAGGTATCCAGGTGTCTAAGAGAGGTGTCCGCTAAGAGAGAGCTCACACTTGCCATGTAGTTAACCTCTCTTGGAAGTCCATCATGCTCTCTGTATCTTTCATTTCAGGGTTTCAACAGGGCCTCGGACAGTCACAAAGATTTTTGGTTTGACAAATTCATGACGGACAGCAATGAGTGGTAACAACACAACATCCTGCATCATTACTGAAGATCAACTAGCAGCTAAAGTCTGCAAGACACTGGCTTACTGTTTATTGCTAGTAGTATCACTGCTTGGAAACACTTTAATTGTCATGGTGGTTTATCGGGACAAAAAAATGAGAACCACCACAAACTTACTCATCTTAAATATGGCGGTCTCTGACCTCCTAGTTCCCATATTCGCCATGCCTCGAGCCAACGTCGAGATACTCTACGGAAATCTCCGATGGCTTATCGATGGCGTATTTGGAGAAGCCCTGTGTAAGCTCACTGCATTTTTCCAAGACATCTCAACGGCGGTGTCTGTCCAAACCTTGGTCGCGATTGCCGTGGACCGCTTTTACGCCGTGTGGTTTCCTCTAAAGGCGGCCCGTATCAAGCCTAGAGTGAAATACGTGATTTTACTGATATGGTTGATATCGACACTTATCCACGCTCCGTATCTTTATGGTTTTAAGATTGGCACGTTCAGCGGCAAAACCTACTGTTTCGTGGGCTGGTCTCGCTCCGTCACAAAAATAGTCTTTTTGCTGTTGATAATTATAATATACGTAATACCTTTGATGCTGATAACAATCCTGTACAGCTTAATAGTCCAAAAGCTTAGAAGACAAACTCTATACGGAGTGCGGAATTTGGTCGTTCACTTCAGTAGTCGCGAAAAGAGAAATCGAAATGTGCTCAAGATGTCCTTAGCGATCGTTGTTGTGTTTTTCTTATCAATGTCGCCTTTTGTTGTGTATTTAGCAGTTTCTCTATTCAGCCCTGAAGGAAAATTTTGCCTTTCAAAGGATTTTCGCTTTGTTACACAATATTTAGTCCACGCAAATGGTATAATGAACTTTTTTACGTATTTCACATTTAACCAGAGTTACCGCCGTGGCTTCGTGTCAATCCTTTCACGTATTTTCTGCTCTTGCTGTTCCATATGTGGCTGGAGGAGAGAAGTGGAGGTAGCGTCACGTTTTGGACAGGAATCGCACGCAGCTTCACATGGAACCGTGAACTTTGGAATGGACGCTGACACTAAGGATGTTGTACTTACAGGGGTGCGCTCAGTAGAGAGTGCTGAGCTTAAAGTGGTTGAGAATGGTAACATGTAGAAAGTGAAAAGTTCTCCGCTAGGCCAAGTGGTTCATACCACACAGGAGGTTTATCCCAGTTTCTGTATCTGATTACGTAGCATCAAGCGACCAATGTATTACTACTCCCCCTTGGATTGGGTGGGGGTTACTCCCCCCAAGCAAAGGAGGGGCTTCAGAGCGGAAAAACGTATCGCGCGCAGCTTTCTGCGTATCCCCAGTAGCCCTGCTTGCGGGCTCAGGTTCTAATGCAAGGTGCAATGGTTGCAAACTGAGTTGCGAACTGTAATAAGGTGCGCGAGGATGTCGTTCAGTTGATTTATTTATACTTGGCAAACATGACACTTTTTCGGCATTTTACTGTTTAAAAAACAAGTCTCCCCCTGCGTGCTGAGATGTTCTCTTGCTTGTATATCCAGTGGGCTGCTTATAAATATGCAATATGTAAAGAGTGTTTGTGGTTAAAATCTCTTTTCGTACCAAAATTTCTTGTGTACCGCGGGAAAATAAGAGTTTGCGTCAATTTTGTACGAAACAAAATTGATTCCCCATGAAAACAACACACCAGGAGGAGACTTTCCTAAGTTACTAAATAATTTGGGGGGGGGCCCCCCGTTGGATTATATTCTCGAATTTGGAAAGGGAGGTCACTTTTCACTTGCTAAATTCATTTCTCTAGATCTCTGTTGAACTAGCTACGTGATCAGTACTTGTGGGATAAGCTGGTCGCGCCTTACGCGGGACGATCGGGTCGCGTCTCGCTTGGGATGATTTTACTAGCCTCTGGGTTTCGTGTCCTGAAATGCGAGAGAGATGTTATATCATCTGTTGTGGAAACCATTGCTTTCAGAAGCTGTTGTAGTTTGGTCATTGTTTGCGTTACGAGTTTTTGTATCTGTTTTATGCCACTGGTTATCTCAACAAGATAGAGTCACATGCTCTCTCAAGAGACCTTTTTTAAAAACTGTTTTCAAGAGTGTTGTACTATGCACTAAACCCTGTGAATTTGCCAAATATTTCGGACAAGCCCTAGTTAATGACAATGGAACAAGTTTTTCTCCCGAAGAGACCAACAAAGAGGCCGGTTTGTGCATCTAGATACACATCTAGATTTATGATAAATCTAAAGTACAAAAAACATGAATTGCTTCTGTTTACATTGTCTTGAAGAAGTTACACGTTCCACTTTTTGCTGAAAAACAACCGTACATTTTAACTCCGCCACCCAAACATTTGAACTTGACTCAGTGCGTGGCCAAGTAACTGCAAAAAGCTACTTTAAAGAAGAACACAATAAAGTAATTCTCAATTTCTTTTCACATATTTAGTATATTTTCTTTTCATCCTACACTGCCACTAATGGCACAAATCCCTTCAACGGAAAACACGCAAACTGCAGTCATTTTACTTTCCTTAGTAACTAACATAGAAAAATACAATTAATGTAAATGTAAAACTTTCAACTTTAACATGACATCTTCCAAAGCATATTTTACCGCTTATCTCATTTCCTATAAAATTCTAAACCATAATCGCGATTACTGTAGGTTTAAATCATTTTCAGTTGACTTGTCTAATGCCTGCTTGGTCTTTAATATACTCTAACAATATTCTAATATATAATTTTAATACAAAATATACTGCAATTATAAATTCAGCAATTCAGTTATTTATCACTAACAGTCAGTTATAGTGCTCGGTACACTTGACAATTTCAAAACTATCAACTCGTTTACAGATGTAACACTTATACACTAGACTACAAACTATAGCCTTGATACTTTTAGCAAACAGTACTCGTACACATAATACATATTGTGTGATTTTTTCAGATGTCAACACGCCGACAATATCGCTCTTCCAAACTATAAAACAGCTTAGTTCATCTTCACGGTTTTAATGTCATTCTAAAGTTAACTATTTACGAATACCAGCAGAAAAGTGCTGGTCAACCTGAAACTATCCTTTCCAGTACTGAGTTTATTTTCAAGAAAATCAATGCGGCTGTCGTGATACATGATTCTCAGAGTACATGGTCGAATATTGACGTCGAAAATGCATTTACATTGGTACATGTCTACACATAAGCCCAAAAACAATTTTCGTTAAGCTTTACGTCGTCAAGTTGGCTAATAGTTAAGTAATAATTTCTAACATCCAGTCTCAGATTGTGTCGATAGCACACACAGGATCAATTCACTAAGTTTCACATTGAAACGCTGAGCTGGTTAATTTCAAACAAAAGAAAATCGACATATTTTCTCAAAAATTAACCCCCAAAACCCTGCGACACGTAACTCATCGGCAACATGTCTTTGCAGTACATTCATTGTACGTGGATCGGTGTGAAAACGAAGCAAAATAATCAAGTTGGAACTATGAACTAGATGAGCCACCGTACTCTCAGAACTCTCAGAGCTTGACGCTGAATGGGTAAAGAAACAGAATTAAGTCCAGGGACGTCCCATCTTATAATGCAAGTGATCTGCAACCTACCTATTCTTGGGTTGCACTGTCACGCAATAAGAAAATAATTCGAAAACCATTCAGTGTATAAAGTCAAGAAATAATCATGTTATAGGAGATAAATAAATACGACACATCTCAACGTTTGAGGCCTGTACGTTTTCCCAAACTTCAAATATTTGTCAAAATAGTTTGCGCAAATTTATAAAGCCCAGTATGAAGCTTTGGTGGCTCTATAGTTTTTGATTTAAGAAGATGATGACGTCACGTGCAACCCAAAAATAGGCTTGGGTTCTTATGCCTGCTACAAATGATTTTGAAAACGGACGCAAATGTCACTACACAGGAAAAAAGACCCCACGAACTTTGTTTTTGCGTCTTTTTTGCGTGTGTTTTTTCAGGTCGCTTTCAAAATCATACCGACCAAAATGTGTGCAACTCAGAATACGCACTGAACTATCCCAGAAAGAAAAGAAAGCCAAAACCCTTACCATTCTCCAAGATATGAACCTTTTTGGGTTTGTCTATTTCATTGATTGTTTTTAAACTGCACCTAAATATTATATCCTGGATATTGTGGTATAAATGAGAGATCCTGCGATTCAATGACATATAGTAACAACCAAAAAGATACTGAAATAAAAGCGAAGTGAATTTCTAAGTTAAATTACACGCGTTATTTAGTGCAAGAGTGAGATAATCAAGAGCTCCTTCGTTGTTTGCAGGCTCGTATCCAGGATTCTCTATTAAGAATGTGGACCAAGCTATCCAAATGTTGTTATAGATCGTGAGCCGTTTTACCCGTTAACACTATTAATTTTGGAAAAAAATCCTACATTAACGGGTGTAGTTGGGGACAATGTGTATCGCTATCGAAAATTAGCAAATGAATGTATTTCTGATTTAGATCACAGGCGGCCCAAGCTCTCGTTGTGAGGATCGGAGTAATTATATTTTGTTTTATCTTTATGCGAACGTTCCACTTACCGCTGTCATCTACCGTTACATAACGACCGAGTTTCATTACACAAAACGCGACTCTGATCCGGCCTTTCAGCATTTGGCTTTTCGAGTTTCAGGAAACTTGAAAAGCGATAACTCGCTTAAAAGGCTTCGGATCGAGCTGAAAAGCAAGAGGACTATAGAAAAGGCAACAAGGCATTGAGATAAGTCGTTTTTATTGCAAAAATATCAAAACATTGGCTAAAATGTCTATTAACGTTTTTTCTCATACAAAGCTTTGTAAATTCAAGTCGTTGTAACATAACACCTCCAAATGCTGAAAGGCCAGAGTCACGTTTCGTGTAATGAAACTCGGTCGTTATGTAACAATAGATGAGAGTGGCAAGTATGTCACAATGTAAACATGACTTCCTGCCGTGTTCCTGGCATGCTTCGTGGCGAGATAAAACGGACATTCGATGCTCAGTCCAGTAATCCGTCCACCTCATCACTGTCTTCACTGTCGTCAGAAGGCAACATGAAATCCATCTCTTCTATCAATTCTGCAACGTCTAAATCCTCGTTGTTATCAGAACAAGTGAGATTATGAATTGCTGCCGTTGGTTTTCCCACATCAACACCACATACCTCGGTCATGTTTTCAGCGACCATCCCCTTCGACAACGGCAATTTTGACAAAACCTTCTCTTTCAATCCACACAGTTTTATTACCTTAAGTCGACGGAAAGAAGTCGCACAAACAAGTTTGTCATCTTCGGTAGACACAGCCATGCTGATGACGCTTTCCCGTCCTTGTGCAATTTTTACGAAGGCAACGGCTTTCCACTCACTTAAGTCCCACAAGAACACAGTACCATCTACGCCATAGGAAATTAGATAACGGTTTCCTTTCAGGAACTGACAAAATTCGACTTTGCCTAAATGAGCACGTGGTAGTTGTTCAACACATTGATCTGTTGATGTTTTGAGGGTGAAAAGGAAAATCTTGTCCGTAATGCCGCAAGCCAAAAGGTCATTTTCTGGTGAAACTGTACAATGAGTGAATTTGTCTATTACTGTGAAAGGCAGGTAAGTTTCAACTCGTCTTAAAAAGTGACATGGATTGGAAGAATGATCCCAAAACTCGATGTAAAATTTAGAGCAGATTATTATCTCCATATTGTTTGACGAAAAACAACAGCAACAATCTTCAGATGTCAGTCCTGGCGAGTCAAATGATGCTGATAAAACTTTCTCCTGAACATTCCATACAAAGAAAGACAAGTCAGTATTTCTCCCTATACAAAAAAGAAGTAAGGTGCTGTCCGCTGAGATTGTGAAATGCAGAACAATGAAATCGTCATCTGCTTGAAAAACTGAGTCAGGACACTTACCTTGATCAGATTCCGACATGGTACGATACAGTAATATGTTAGTGCCTTGGTGAGTGGCAATTAGTTTTCCGTCCGAAGAAAATTGAGCTTTCTTCACTTTTTGCGATCCACCAAAAGAATGTGTCAAGGACGTTTGCCAAGCAAAGGCTGTTCCGTCATTCTCCATTAACGCAAGCGTGGAGTCCGAATAAAGGACCAGTACGGCGTCTGCTGAAGCAAAGGCTACTTGCATCAGATCGGCCCTCACAAATGGAAAGAAACTAGAAAGAAGACGTTTGGGAAAATCATTTACCAAGATGATAGTCTCCTCATCATCCACTTGAAAACGATATCCAGCTTGTCGTTCAAGAGACAAGGGTGTAACGCCAGACACACTAGTTAAAATGGTACCACTCTCAAGAGACAGAGTGCGCAGTGACCTTTGAACAGTCAAATACAAAAAGAACACACTGTCGTTTGTGAAAGCAAAATATTCGACCTCCTTGATGACATGCACCAAGTTTCTCCAATAAGGCTGATGTTGACGTTGGTGTTGCCCACGGTACAACTGAACTGTTGTCCTTTCGCTCTCCAGTCGGATAGCGATCCACTTCCCATCTGGTGACACACAAGGTAAAATGGTAGTGAACAGGCCTTCCTCTTTTACATCAGGGAGATTCTGCAGTTCCAGTGGTGCGTCGGTGAAGGTCTTAGTACCAAAGTGAAATGCTTCTAGAAACTTGAACTTCTCATTTGATTCCAAATAATACCAAAATAAGTGTACCAATTGTTTAAACTGTGAAAACCGTTCAGGCCAAGAATGGTGCAGGTGCTCACATGGGGTTAAAAGCAGTTTCCACGCTCCAAACAGTTCAGGTTCTTCATTTTCACGGGGTACCCCAAGTTTAAATAACACGTGCAGCTGATAATCCTTTTTCCGTTCGAGGAGCTTTTCCCGTTCAAGGAACTTATCCAGTTTAGGAAGTTTTTCCCGTACAAGGAAC
>JAEMPF020032194.1:0-24048 GCA_022496165.2 Catalaphyllia jardinei | reverse complement strand
TGGCTATAGCCCAAACAGAAAATTAGACCAGATTAAGGCAGTTTTTTTGTAACCCTTTCTTTGTCCAAAATACTGTGGAATGACCCAAGAGATGAAAAACTCTGTTTCTGTAGTGGACTGGCAAGGAATTCAAGTCCCACTCTTCATAGGTAGGAAAGACTGCCAAGTCTTTTTGCAGGGATACTGAGTTTTCTGCCAATCTGCTCAAGAACAACTTGGGGTTGATAAAATTGAGCAGGAATTTGTGATTGGACTTGATTGAAAACATCACGTGAAATTTTCCTTTTCTGAAATCTGAAATCTTCCTTATGTACACAGAATAGAATACAGAACTTTATTTTACGTGGCACTCCACTTAGCTAAAAGCTACTTTGTCAGAAGCCCACAAATAAACAGATAAATTACAAAACAAAAGGAAAAATAAAATTTAGCTAACAATCTAAAAATTTAATAATCTAAAATTTCTAAGAAATTAATTATTTATTTGTACATATATAATTACGAATTAAAAATTACAATTGTAAGAATTTTAGAAAGCTACATGACAAATATTTCTTTAAAATTTCCCTGTGCCGGCCATGACGCTAATCAAATACGGCAGTGCATTCCATGTCTTTGCCGCGAAGTACCGAAAAGACCTGAGACCATGCTTGCTGCTATTTACTTTTGGCAATGAGAGCATGTTCGTGCCCCTTAAGTTATATTTTGTGCCCTTTACCTTGAATAGGTTTACAATGGGGGTCGGTGCCTTCTGAAAACAAGTATTTATTGTTAACATATCCTGGATACGACATCCATCTATTATATAATTCTTTAAACACAGAAATGCCTCTTTCCTGACTATACACTTATTTTCAATTAATAAGTGGTGCCACCCCACAAGTTAAGCTTTTTAGACTACACCAGCAAGGAAGCACTATTGTAAACACATTTTTCAGCTGACGTTTGCAAATATCCATATTTTGACAACTTGTTTTGGGTTTCTCTGCCATTTGTATTGATAATGTCAATTGCCTCTTGCTTCTGGAAAGCCTGGTCCCAATGAAAAGAACAGGACAACCACATGTCTTATTTTTCACATAGGTTTGAAGGTATACTTGGTCCTTATAAAGTCTTGACTTTCTTAAGATGGACTCCTTTCTTAAATTCCTCCTCTGTACAGACATATTTGATCTGCTATATTAGTCCAAGAACCATCTGCTCAGCTGCGGGTAGGTCATTCTTCTTTGCCCTGGCCCATCTTTGCAGCACTTGGATATGATGGAAATCACAAATGTACACCACCATACTTCATGGAAACAACTCTTAAATTGCTCCTATCTCTGCAGAAGAGTAATTGACCATGAAGTAATCAGGATTCCAGGCTGGACTTCACTCCCTTAGAATAACTAATGCTTAGCTTATGAAAGCTTGGTCTTGTGTTTGACACAGATTTTGTGGCAATGGTATATCCCACATTTGTGAGGATGCAGATAAAGAAAAGTGGTATGGTGTACATAGTGGTCTTGTACATGTAGGTGGCATCAATCAAAAGCAGCTTATGCTTGTGCGATACATTTGGCTTTAGCCTACAGCCTCCGTGCCTGTCCTAGGGAAAATGAATAATTAAAATAATCAGTATTAATTCAATTATTACAAATGCAGCCTACATTAATTTTTGCTTTTGATATCAGAATGACACTTTTTCCACTCTTGAACCTTGCAAGACGCTCTGAAATGACATTTTTGGTTTTGCCTGGTTTGCCAAGAGAAGTAGATCAACTTTCTTTGGCTATAAACTGGTTTCTAGAAAATTTGCCTTTCTTTCTCCTCTTTGAATGGAACTTTCTGAACATTTCCAGAACCAAACAGCAGAAAAATGAACAAGAATTGTGCTTGAGATGATTGAGCCACACTTGCCTGCAATGGAACAATCGCGTAATAAGTGGATCAGAGTATCTTGCAAGACCACAAACTGTCTATCATTTGCCCCAGACCCCCTTATTATTTGTTTCGTTTTGAAGCAGTTTATTGGCATGTAAACAACATTTTTTTGCCATGGAGATGAAATAACATTGCTAAATTATTTTTAAAACTTTGTATAAGGGCACAACAAGATAAAAAATATCAATCTGTTGGCTTCTCTACTGCTTAGAAATATCAATATTGCACTTTTTGAGAAAATTAAGGTTTAACTCATCAACAATACGTGATATAAAGGGTTGGTGCCTATTAGATATTAATTTATTTAATTGAATTACTATTGTAGTGCAAAAAGTAAATTGTGTCAGTAAGTACAAAAGAATTAAAACAAATATGGAAAAGAGAAGCCAGTAAAGTTTGTTTCCAGCCTTGTACTGGAAGCATCAGACTTGAAATGGCATTAAATGGTCAAACAAAACAAAAGATAAATAACATTAAGTATGTTATTCATGTTGAGTAAAGGATGGAGTTGCAAATCTCAATGCAGGTATTTTCTTGGATTGATTTTCTGTTAAAAATTAAACCCTTTATATGGTGTACCAAGTGTTTAACAGTAACTTTAAAAATTAGTGTGATGAATAGAATTCTGACATGCATGGCAAAGTATTTGCCACTCAAACTGGGTTGAAAACCAGTGTCTAACCAATAAAAGAAAGAAAAATTAGGGTCTGCAATCTTAACAACTGTTTTTCACATAAATCTTTTGGTCAAAGATAGCATCCAGGAGATGGTAGAGAACTGCAAAGTATCCTTCCAAATCATCAGCCGTTGATGCTCTTGGCAACAAGTACAACAATCACCTTCTGCTTATTGCCTTGATCTTCTTGATTGGTCTGAAATGTCATTGCCTGTTACTGTCAATCGTTATTCTATAGCCTCGGGCAATGTCAGCTGGAGAGCTAAGGAAGAAAGTGAAAGACAGGTAACAGTGGTGGTCTCTGAGATGACCAAAATGGCCATGCCAAGGGACTCTTGCTGGAAGTGGTTTCCACTTACAGTTCCCTTGGTAGCCCTGGGAAGGAATGCAAAGTTGTTCAAAGGCTTGGGTTGATCCTCTTGATGATGATGGCATTTTTGCTGATGGAATAAGTGGCCTCGGATTAGAGAGAATATTTGGTGAGCCATGTTTGCAGAGAAGTTATGGTGGAACAAAAAGGTTGCAAATGGTGTAGCTGTAAGAGAACGTTGGATTGAATTCTATTGTATTTTACAATACATGAAATGTCATGTCACCAGTAAAGCCTCTCTATCGGGTGGTAAACAAGCACCATTTGTGAAATAGTATGTTAAGGTTGTTGGCAAGGTATTGTTTGGTTGAATGCAAAAAAGGATCATTTCTTTAAGAAGCATGTCAAGCATTTACGGTAACATGCATATTTAATCAACCCAAAATTCTTTACAGTGAAAATGCACTTGACTGGCTAGAAAAAATAGTTTAAACAAACTACTGGTGTTACCTATAGAAAAATTAAATACATCAAAAAAAAAAGAATAAACAATTTTTCAAGTATAAAGAGGTTAACTTGCTATCCAGTGAGCATTTTCACAAGAGGTGGTAGTACAAATAATAACTTACTTTGTGAACAAATAATAACTAACTTTGTACCACTATAAATCTAAATCGAAATGATGATTGTTGAATATATTGTGAGTATTACCAGTATCCACTGGAAAGGGTTGGTGAATGGCAAGGCAATCTTTCACAAGTTTTTATCAATCTTACACGAGTTTTTATTGACTCGCTTTTATGTGGTCTGGATATCTTTGTCATCGGTGCTCTAAACTGCAACTTGCTCAGCGACGACTATGAACCTAGAGCTTTTTTGGACTTCTGTACAACATTTAATCTAACTCAATTAATTAACTCGCCAACCAGAATTACAGAGTGCAGCCGATTTTTGATAGATGTTATTATGGCTACAAACAAGGAGATTGTTACACCTAGCGGGGTCCTTACATCATCCATAAGCGACCATAATCTTATTTATCTTCTACTGGATTTAAAGGTTCCCAGAGCAAAGCCTTCTTACGTGTCTATCAGGAGCTACAAAAGCTACAACCCTACAAAATTCCTTGAGGATCTTCAATTCGTTCCTTTTCATATGGTAAATTTCTTTGATGATATTAGTGATCAAGTGGACGTGTATGGCATACTATTTCGTGATGTCCTCAACGATCATGCACCAATCAAGAAAATTAAAATAAAAGTGAAACCAAATCGTTTGTCATGCCAGAAATCAAAGAACTAATGAAAACACGTGATAATTGGCACAAAAGTGCATTCTTCTGTACAACAAAAAGCAAGACAAAAGGCAGTTCCTACAAACACCGCTAAAAAATATCTTCGTCGAGAAACAAACAGCTGATTTGCACAGTGTTGCTGTACAGTTGCTAATCATTGACAAATGTCTGACTTTCACTCAAATATTTTTGTTATGGACTGAATGTAAACGAAAACGATAATCTCAGTCATCGATTCTCTGTTATATTAGCTTGTGGTGTTGCTGTTTGAATGTCCTCTCTTTTGCCAGGTTAGCGAGGAAGAAAGAGCAAAATTTACACAACTCAATGAAACTCTCGTGTATAGCGTTACATTTTCAATCCCAAACTGCAGAGTTTACAGTGTTTATAGCGGATCTAACGTTCACTTGGTTTCCCAGTGTGAATCGTGTGAAACCTTCCGTTTCTATCATTCATTTTCCTTCTATCAAAGCAGTTGAAGAAAACAAATATATAGATCAGAGGAAAGACTTTTTTCTTTATTCCTTATGATATTTTGCTAGCTGTGGGAACCAAAGATTGTGATTGGCCGGCCTGTTTATCAAAAGTCAAGAATAACAGTCAACACAGTAGTTTTGTGTGGGATCCGTCTAGCTTTTATAGAACTCTTTCCTGGCACCAAGTCTCGCGGGAAAAAAATTAAAACCCAAGCGCTTATGGAAAATAATATTTTTCCACTAGAAATTGTGCGAGGAACATATATGAACTTATATTCATTTGAATCGTCGATGAAGTAGACAGTTCTGGATAGTTTTACCTTCAGGGTTCACAAAAATCTCAAATTACAAAATCACGCCGAACTAATGCTTTGCAAAAATCTCTCTCCAAAACCCTGAATTTGAAGCATTTTGTCACTCACATGTTAATAGCTACCACACATCGGCAGTAGTAAAATCTATTCTTTAACTATCCGGCTTCATCATGTTAAAGTTTCAGCGAAATTGAACAAAACCAGAATTAATTAGAATTTTACTTGTGACCTTTATTCACCCTTTTACGCAACAAAGAAAGTGGCGGTCGCCAATAGCAACCAAAACACACAAACATAATATCATCGGACATTTCGGTAAAAAAAAATCCACAATAATTGTCCGAGAATTGAAACTTGAATGGGGAAATCTTTTTTGAACTTTTTTTAGGTTATTTAGACGAAAATATGACCTCAGCGGGCTAAAAAAGCGAGCGAAATGAAAAACATAACCTGAACCATAATGCGAGGAAAGAAGAGCCGATAATTTATTCATTTCTCACATTCGGCACGTAAAAGATGAAAAAGCTTACTTGTGGATAATTTCGGCCTTACAAGCCAGCAACTTGTCCCATGTTACTTTCTTTATACTTGCAAATGCCTTGGCTTCCATCTCCGAATGATCTGGCCCCAAGTTTTGAGCAAATAAACGTTTCCTCGACGGTGACCGCCATGATGATTTTATGCATACTAATATTACTGACTTTACAAAAACCTCCTTAGGGGGGATATGAGGAAAAGGGCTGAAAAATGGCCTGCAATTGGCCAATGATGATATCATCCCACTTGCCAAATTTAGCAGCAATCGGAAGTAAAATGGCTCTGCAGCCTCACTTTCGAGAGTTGGCTATTTGACGGACCAATTTCCGGGCCAAGTGCGGCAATGAGATAGAAAGGCACAGAAGTTTCATTTGTAGCTTAAGGTTACTTACCACCTTCACGGGTATCCTTCAGGAAAAAATTTGTACGCAGGCTGGTTTCAATGAAACACTAACAAACTATATATTAGAAGAGGCTTAATCATTGGAGTTTACAATAGAAATATAGTTTGAGCTATTTTTCCTTTTAGTAAGTGTGAGGAGCCAGTAAGAGTTGAAACGACCAAGGTTCGTTCTAGGGAATTTATTGGGTATCGTATGACACAACACGAGCAAATTGAATGCACACAGCTATTCACAAAGCATCAATCAACAAAAGTGTGTCAGGCTTTTTGGACATTCTGATTGGTTGTCAAGATATCTGCATCTAAAGTTGGAGTAGCTAAAAAAAAGCGAGACATGTTGCGTAAATGGACGCCACAGGAAAAATACTTAAAATACCAGAATTTCCCGACACACTTTTGTTGATTGATGCCTCGTGAATAACACTGTATTTGTTTTGCTTGTGCTGTGGTATCTGATACCTGATAAATTGAATAGAAGGAACCTTGGTCGTCTTTCGTGTCTTACCGCTTCCTGACACTACAAAAAGAAAAAACGCTCAAAATATATTTTTGTTCTTCTGATGTCTGGTTTTTAAGGGTTTTACTGAAACTAGCGCGCATACGATTTGTTTTTCCAAATACCCCGAAAGGCTCCCCTGAAGGTGGGAAGTAACCTTACAACAAATTTTCTTGCAGAACATGCCGAAATGTAACAGAAATTTACATGTCATGAGTAACTTAGTGTTGCCACTGGAAGCCACAAAACTTTCGGCTGATCAGTTCAGTGAGTTCAAGCCTCTGAAAGCACTGGCCTGTCTCAGTAAATTTAGAAGAGCAGCGTGGTTTTGGTCCCGAAGAAACGTCAACCAGTCTGGCAAGTACCATTCTCAAGGATGGTAAAATTACGTAAAGCAAAGTCGTACCAAAACTGTACCTGAACTGTGCATCAGTGGAACCAGGTTTTGTGAGCGAATTGTAATAAAGGCAAGAGATGCGTCATGTGTGATAACCCTTTGAAGATTCGTGACAGGAAGTTTTGAATTTTCATATCTCTGGTTCTATTAGGCGTAAGAAAGTGCTTGAAATGGGAAAATGTTCCATTGTTTAAGCTCTTATCTGAATTGAAATTCATTTTGATGTACCAGACAAGGCGAGTTCTTGCAAGCAAATTGTAGCAAATTGTATGTTGAATTTTTATGTAAAGGCAAGCAATGCGTCATGTGTGATAACTGATTCTTCTGACAATTTTGCGACGGGGAGTTTTGAATTTTTTTTATCTCTGTCATACACTAAGGTAAGAAAGCGCTTGAAACAGGAAAGGTTACGTTGTTTAAGCTATTATTGGAAATGAAATTAATTTTGTCATGCCAGACAAGATGAGTTTTTGGGAGCAGATTGTATGTGTTACTCTACGTCAATAATAAAGACAGCGTCGTGTCCACATGATATGTGTGATAACAACAAAGCTATAATAACCAATTCTTTTGTTGATTTTGTGACAAGAAGTTTTGAATTTTCATATCTCTGATTCTACAGAGCAGAAGTAAGTGCTTAAAACGTAAAAGGATTAACATTGTGAGGCCTCTGACGTAAATATTGGGCCAGCAAGTTGTTGCCATGTTATTTGAATCAAGACATGCGACAAGTCATGTGATTTCATAACAAAGTTTGAAATTTTGATGTCCTTGGTTCTTGAAGGCATAAGTATACAACACAATGTAATTCAAGGTAATTTGGTTTTATCAACTGAGTTGATAATGTGAATTAGCCACCATAAAGAGATTCAGAAGCTGACGTTTCGAGCGCTAGCCCTTCGTCGGAGCGAATCAAGGAATTGTGGGAAATATGGAGCTACGCTATTGGTTGGTGCCTGGCAATGTGAAAAACAGAATAAAACAGTTAAATGAAAAATGTTCGTTGATACTGTGAGGATTAAGAGTGCCGATTTGAAAAATAAATTTTTGTTCTAGAGTTTTGCGGCTTTCTGTGCTTCCTTGATGTAGGGGGAGGCCGCAGACTGTCATATGTTGCGTAGAATGATTGGCATACTAACGTCGCTAGACACTTTCATATGCCTAATCATTCTATGCAACATATGACAGTCTGTCTACAATCAGTACAAAAAGAGATGTAGCTGGGGAGAGCTAAGGAAGAAAGCAAATGACAGGAAGCAGAGCTAATCTCTGGTCATTGCCTTAGGGCAGAATGTTACTGAATAAGTGTGTGGTTGTAACTGCAACCCTTCAATAATGTGATTGAAGCTGAAGCACTTCCAGTGTGTTACTAAATCTTTCAGAGAGCTGTAATGTTGTCTGCAGGACAAGTGAGTGAAGAGGCTTTGAAAAGGTGAAACATTTGAAATAAAACAAGATAACACTAAGAATGATACTGATAATGATAATGATAAGAATGTCTTAATTTAGACTTACAATGTTCAAAATTGTCCTCCCATATTTCACTTGGCAGTTTATTCGAAAGTGATAGTGTGGCAGCTGTGAAAGCCCTGTCACTGAGTGTTTCTTTTTAATATTCGAGACAATGTGAGACTGAGAGCATGTTCGGCTGGTAGATTTCAGTGTCACGGGAATGTTTTGATAGCTCTTAATTTTTTAGGTGCACATGTATGTTTATTAAAGCCTGAGGGATGAAAGGTAATATTTTGGAATCTTTCAACGTTGTAGTTTTTTTGCCTTTGCTTTGTGTTTTGGCAAAGACGTGATATGTTGAATAAAACACCATTTGGCAGAATGTTTTGAACATGGAAGTCCTTGTCTTTCTGAATCATGTCCCCTGCTGGAATATGACAGGCCTGATTGTTACATTATGGCCTTGACAGAAATTGACCCAGGATACAGTTTGCTTACCAATGTAATTATGGCACTTGGTGAAACATTCAACAATAATGCCCCCTGTAGCTTGAATATGAAGCATTCTGTTGACCTGTTAATGCAAGGGCTACAACCTACATGTCAGTACAGTAGATGGTGATTCTACAGGAGGTAAACTGCAAAAAAGATGGTACGCACATGGTATTTTTATCTTATCTTGATGGAATGGTTATTGTCATGTCTTGCAACAAAATAGAATGCAGGACGTGAATAAAAGCAGTGGCATTATTGCAATTGTTGACACATTGCAGCTAAACAGCTGGGCAGGGTGTATTTTGGCCTGTGTTTTATTAGACCAGTAAAGTAAAAAGGACATTAGGAAAAAGGTATTTTCAATTTATGCCATATGTTTCAAACCACTCTCTACTGTAGCTGACAGCACTCACTGCACTCCCGGAATGGAAGACAAATGCCTTCCTACAACCTTCAAATTGGCATGGGTAGCTTTTGTGATTAGCCTGATCTAATAGCTGTTATTACAGTTGGGTCTGCAGTCAAATATTGTTTTGTTTAGTAATGCATACAAATGAGGCGAAAGGGTCAATAGAAAGTAGAATGACCCTTCTTACCTCGTCTGCAGGTAAAATTGCTGATAACTACGATAACAGCTATTTGTGTGTTTGCTAAACCAAACTGGCTGGCTACTTCAGAATGTATTACATATGTGACCTTATACAGGATAACTTACATTCAGCCCTCTCCTTTTAACAACCTAAAATAAGCAGGTAAAATGCCTTTGAAAGTGTCAAAATGTTTCTAACCAATTCCATTGATATAAACAATGAAACTTGCAGTCATAAAATAATTACTCTGAAGAAACACAATCTGCTATCAACAAAAAAGTACACACAGTAGATGACTGAGCTTGTTTGAGAGAGCCAACACACCACAATGCCACAAATTGCTATGTGCAATTCACTTGTGACCCCTCTGGTGATCGTGTGATGCTTCTTGCTAAAGTGCAGGCTAGAGCTCAGGCGCCTCATGGAAATTTTACTGTTTTGAGCCACTTTAAATCTCTTAAATACCCAATCCCATCAGGGTAAGTAATTGTAAGCCAAATGTAAGCTAAAATGATCTTTGTTTAAGATATTGAAGGTATTTCCTATTTTTATGGAAAAGGTTGGTGGATGGCCAGCCAATCTTTGTTGGAACAGCTTTTAACTTTCCCATCCACCTTGGAGAAGGCATTCAGTTTTGTGATCAGGCATGCATGGTTGCTATGCTGTCCAGGATGAGTGGCTTCCCTGCCCAATGGTAAATGGCAAAACCTGCAATGCTTATCCAAAGGGAGGAAAGCCACTGGCCATCCTCCAGAAACTGCAAGCAAGGAGGAAGAGCCCTTGGCACTATGCCTTGGAGAACCTCTCTTGGAATTTCATATGGCAATTTCCTCACTTTCTCTGCAAGAATAACTGTGGAATGCCTTTGAAAAGAAGAATTTGAAGATGTATAAGTAGAAGTGGAAGTGTATGAAAATGTAGAAGATGAGAGTGTAGATGATGATGTGGACAGAGTAGCAAAAGTAGTTGAGCATGTAGTTAATCCAGTTGGTGAGGATGCTGAGGAGAATGACAGTGACTGCTGTGGGGTAGACATAGATAAGCTCACAGATGCTGATTCCCAGGAAGCGGAGGTTGAAAGCAGAAGAGATGTCTAAATGAGGAGACTGTCGAAGAGAGGCCGCAAAATCAAAGAGGAAAATCTTTTGCTCTTGCTGTGTTTGCCAATATAAACATACCCACTCTTGACTTTCTCATCCATTATGATGTGACAGTAACCAGTGGTTTGCAAGCAGTGGCCAGTCCAAACGCAGCAAATGACTGCTCTGACACAACTGATGGTGTGTTTGATGGAAGTGACAACATTATCCCTGACAATTCCTGGTGATTGAAGTCACTTCCAAAATACGAGTCCAAGACAGGTGTAAACACCTAAGGGGTCACATTTGAGGAATTCTTCTCCAGCTTCATGTGAATGCACTGGTATTCTTTGAACAGAACGGTGTTGAAGTTGATGGACTGAGATAGCTAGCCATCTTCTTGGTTAGTGGAAAAACACCTGTTATCTATGCCAGTTATCCAACAGGAAAACAAACCATAGCAAATGTTCTGAAGTGTTGTAATGTAATCGTTGTGCGCGCATGCACAGTTGGTTTTTTAAGTGAGCACAAGGTTTTTGATTTTGGGTTGTGAACCGCCATGTTTTGTTTTGAACCTTGTCATGGTGTGAATAAAATGTTTCAACCAATAATCCGGGCAAACAGCAAATTTCCACTGCTGGTGAAAAAAAGGAGACTGTTAAAGAAAGCATGCAAGAGAGAAACCTAGTTAAGCCTGTGGTAGTTTTGATTGAGTTGTCGACTTTGGAAAATTTGGGCGCTCACAGAGGTGTACATCACACTACACAGTAGATATTAGTTATGGTATGTCTTGAATTTCCTTCTGCATTTCTAGTTCTTCTGCTCCTAGACATTTCCCTTCCAGGAGTCACTATTCTTAACATGTACCGTAAACTTCCATGTATAAGCCGCACCTCTTTTCACAAAATTGAAGCCCAAAAAAGTAGGGTGCGGCTTATCCACGGATACATCAGTGTTTGGAGATCGCAAAAACCTAATTAATATTCATAAAACGTCTTAAGTTGCCAAGAAATAAACATAAAAGAAACTAAGAGTTTGTTGCTGTTGTTTATTGACCTTTTTCATAAGTGGTAGCTCCTAAAGGAGCCGTTCATGTCTTTGAGAGTTTATGGAATTGCGAATCTTGCTCTCCAAGAGTTCTTTTAAGCGATTAATTTTCACTTTACTCGAACAACTAAACGCCAACCTACAAGGAATCTCCAGTCCTCCCCACAGCTGTTTACAGTGACGTGTACAGCCAGTTACTTCCACGCATATCTTTCTGCCACATGCTATAAAATACCACAATGTTTGCAAGTACTCACGTTGTAAATGGCCGACTATTTCGTTTTTTTTTTTATCACTTTCACGGCAAATTTGTCCACTTCATTGTCAAGCTCCTGATCTGCCTGAAGTTTTTCGCCTATTGCAGGTTTCCAAACAACTTTATAGATGTGATATCCCCATACAGCTGAGTTGAAAGTAAATTTCGCCATGATGACCAGAGGATGCCCAGGCCCAGGGTTTTTAAAATGAAAAAAAGTATCAGGAGGAAATTTTAAAATAGCCGGAGCACCACTGCGCCGCAACAGCGGCGCCGGGCGGCAAAGCTGCCCGTGGGGAGGGTGCGGGAGGGGGTTTCCCCCTCCTGCAGGGGGTATGGGGGGCCTACCCCAGAAAATTTTGAAAATCTGCATGCTCTGAGGTGCATTCTGGTGCATTTTCAGGACCAAAAATTTATTTTTTACGTCGTTGTACACTTTATTATAACCTAGAGTTTTTCTTAAATCTGACTCATTATCAAGAGTTTCTTGAAAATTATGTTTACTCATACATATTACAATGCTTTCCTTCCAGTCACATGTTACATATTACAATTTACATCTAAGTAAAAATTGACCTCTTTCCCTGGTCAGTACTTCATTGACCTGTTATAACATGAATCAACTTTTGAAATAGTTATTTTTGCAGTCAGAGTTTTCCTACATATTGAAAATACAGATGAACAGTTTCATTATGGCATCCAAGCACTCAGGCTTGATTCTTTTTAGTTAAAAGTCACTGTCACTGAAATCACTTTCTCCCATTGCACTGTCCCTGTCACTGTGGTCACAACTTGGATCATCTTGAAAATTTGCTAAGCCAAGTTTAATGAGGGCCTGCTCTTCCTCTTGCAACGCTTGTTGTTCTTCTTGACTCTGACTGTCTTCAACTTGTGGGTCCATCTGCGTTTATACACTTGTTAATTCTGGTGGTGCAGGTTCTTTGCCCTTGCTTTCTCTTGAGGCTGACTTCCCTTTGGCCAACTTGTAGTGTTTTCCAGAGAGCCATTTCTCAGTGGTCTTCTTCACCAGGATGTCACATTCTGAAGAATTTGCCTCTGGACCATTCATAGAGATATTAACAAGGGCCTCCAGCATCTCATTGGTCAGCCTGCTCCTGAGCCTTGACTTTATAAGCTTAACTCGACTGGCTCCCCTTTCAGGCCATGCATTGCTTATGGGCATCGTGAGAGCTATTTCTACAATGTGCATGAGGAGAGGGAGAAGAGAAAGGAAAGAAGATCTTTGTTTTATTAGCTGGGACATGCACCACTCTGCTGGCATGGTAGTCTTGCCCTCTTTTACATCAGCTGGAATGGCCATCTCCTTCATGTGGTACTTTAATATATTCCACTCTGCCAAAAGTCGGTCTTGTTGGTCGGGGAAGTAGCGCTTGGCAAGAACTTGGATAGAATCTACTCCTTAAGAGGGAAGTTCTGAAGAGCTTGCAGGAATAAGAGTTGGATCAAAGATGGAGAGCGCTCCCAGAAGGGGGAGGGTGTTCTGAAACCTCAGGTCGATGTTTTCCTTCAAAGCAGAGACATACTTGAGCAACAAATTTCGCATGGATGCAAGCTGATGCTCAGAGGGGGAAAACTGCAGCAGCACCATCTTTCCTTCCTTGATATCTTGGCAAAATTGCTTGATAGGGACTTATTTGGTTGCCACTTCATCCAGCGCTGCCTTAGCACGAACAATTTCTGGTTTAAGGTGACTGAAATTGACAGTGGAATGCTGAAACGATTTTGACAGGTTGTCAAGAACAGGAAGCACATGCTTTAAAACATACAAGCAAGCCAGGAAGCGGATGTTGTTCATTTGAACTAACAGGCCCTGGCATGTGGGGTCCTCATCTTTCATCTTGATAAGGAACTGGATGATGGCAGAGAAGCTCTCCCAAGCGGATTGAACGGCAGCGTTAAATGACAGCCATCGTGTCTGACAGGCCTTCTTCAGCTTCTTAGCTATATTCTTCTGCGAATTCTTGTATGAGAGAGTTATTTCACTCACCTCAAGTTGAACTTTCAGGAAAATGGCTGTCTTCTTGTTCGAGTTGTCAAGGAGTCGCCAAAGGGTGTTTAGTGTGTTCTGCATCTTCTTTATTGTGGCAAGATCGTTTAAAGTGTCGGTACACGCCAGCGCTAGTTTGTGACAAACACAGTGGACAGATATTAACGACTGGATTCTTTCATCCGCTTTCAGCCTGGTAGCTACACCTGAACTTTCTCCCACCATAACACTTGCTCCATCTGACACAAAGCTTTTAAACCAGTCAAAATTGAGACTGTGTTTCTCAATGACTTTCAGAAGGATGCGTGTTGGTTAAAGAATCTGCTGCGTCAGAGCTGGCGAGAACATTTTCCGAACACAAAAATTTCACCTCAACCTTTTCGCTACCCCTGTTATAATACTGGATGAAACCAATCATTTGCTCCAAATTTCCAATGTCAGTCATGTCATCAACCATCACCCCAAATGGCCCAGTTACAGCAGAAATGACTTAATTTTGAATCATTTCACCAAGAAGCAACATGTTCCGAAAGGAACCTACTGATGTGTGATTAAAGCCACTCATATCACACCCCAGCTTCGCAACCAACTTTAACAGACTTTTAACCTTGACATTTGCTATATCCTCCTTTGCCAACCAGTAAAGGCAATAGAAAACTCTTTCATACACATCAACCTGAACTTCAGCATTATGATCGAGCTCTTTCTGGAAAACTGACAACCTGTTCATAAGAATGGCAGTGATTGCATCTTTGTGTCTCTTTGTTGCAATGTGCTCCTCGAGGCAATCTTTCTTTAACCTTGTGCTTGGTTCTGCAGAAAAAAATTCCTTTTTGTTTTGGGATTCTTAGAATCAAACTTCTTGCAGATCAGACAGTATTGACCTTCTCCTTCGATGTAAACGAGCCACCACATCTGTACTTTAGGGCTATAGGCCAAATCCTTATTAAAGATAAGGCTGTGATTAAACATCTGCTTCTTTTTGGTTGTTTTGATGCATGCTCTTTCTTCTTGAGACACACCCAAGCAGTCACGCTTTTTGCAGAGGATGTAGTGATGAATTTTCTTCGTCTGCTGTTCTTCAGTGAAACTGTCCGTGATATCACTCTGACTGTATACACACAGTATCTGTGGGAGGAAAATACATGTAAGATTCTTTACCTTTTTTTCTTAAGTGTGTGATGCAAACCACCAACTAGAGAAGGCTACTCTCAAAAAAAGAAAGAAATATCAAGAATTGTAATAAAAAGTTCGTTTACCTTCAGCGTGGTTCTTAGGGGCTGCGGTCACAGAGATTTCTTGGCAGTCGGGTGACACATTGACGGGCAGACTTTCGGCATCTTCGAAGTTTAAGGACGTACTAGGCGTTGCATTAGACCCTTCCGTGTCTGGTGCATCTAACGAAAGCAGTGAGAATATGTATCGATGTTGACAATGTGTACCATTTATCCCCCATGACCAACACGTTAAATAATCCATAGTTATTTCGCGCTCACGTATATGACCTCACGTATACAAAATTTGAGTTAAAGGCGGAGATTTAATTTTATTTTTTAGCGCTACATACAAGCTCCGTAAATAATGCATTGTTAGCCAAAATTTCAATCGATTAGATAAATCAATTTTATTCCGCGGGCACAACTGTTTTAACTGTTTTTTTTAGTTATCAGAAGAACAATGCTTTGCTAAACAATCAATTTCAGTAAAAGTCCATGAAAACAAAAGGTAAATAAATTTTATGTTAAGCGAGCCGTAACATGTGGCGCGACTTATGTCGCGACTAGTCTGGCCGTGTCGGCTTCGTATAAAGTTAATTTTCCATAAAGAACTGTAAAACATTCAGTTTCATCCGCTTTACTCATTATGAAGACTTGAAATTTAACTTAAAGTCTCACAAAAATCTTAAAAATGCCTGGCTTATATAAAAAGTTAAATTTGACCAAATTTGTGTCGGCATAAAATTTATTTAATCGCCAGAGTCTGCCAGTTACCATTCTCGAAACGGCGCCTCACGAAATCAAGCGTTGAATAAATAAAAGCATCCCTTATAAATCGCCTTGTTGACAATAAATAATTCAACCTAAGCGATACAATATTGTTTTCAAGCAATGTTTCAATCATAACATGCACCAATACTTATTTTCTGATGGACTGGGGGATTGTAAACAGGAACCCAGCGAACATTAAAAAATTTGCATTTTAAAAAAAAAAAGTGTTTCATACCTGCAATCTCCTTTCTTTGCTGTTTGAACCCAAACTGGGTTAAAAGCAGCTGTGATTTCTGCCTTTTCATCCCGTGACTGGGACGGTTTTCTTAAAGAAAGCGCCAAGTACAAAGCTCTCACGAATTCACAAACAGATTCAAACACGCGATGTGGAGAAGAAGATTTCATAATTCGCTTACGCAAGAAGAAACTAGTCACGAAATAGCAGGATCAAATGTCGGTCTTTCGTGGGAAAACGCAAATGGTTTCCCGTCCACGTTGAATGCTGTTGAATAAAAGAGTTACGATTTCTGATGCCTGAACGCGATCAGTGGCCAAGAACAAAATATGTTATCCTTAACTTTAACCCATAGGAATCGGAACTTTTTATTTTTTAATTTTTTTTTAAATTTTGACTTCCAAAAGTACCCGGCGCTAACGCTCGAAGTAGCCGGTGACTTGCGTCGGGCGCCGGTTACTTTTGAAAACACTGCAGGCCTAGGTCCAGACTCCTCCCCACATTTAAAGCATGGCTACTAAGCACTTGTTTGTTCGTTCGTAAATTGTATGGCCTGTTTTGAAGTGATGATCTTGAAAAATCAGGTCAAAAGTGCATTTTAAGTTGAAGATGTCATAAATTCAAACGAAAAAGAAGGTACAGAAAATGAAATCTCGCTTTCTTTAGACTTGATAAATGTGAAAGATGGCAGCAATTTCTGCGTCGGTGTTTCGAAACCTTGATTGTTTTTCCTTGTTTGCTTATAGCAAATACAACTCTACTGGCATTTCAGACTCTTATTTTTTTTTCCAAAATCTGCGCTTCCAAATTACGGTACATTGAAAATAAGCAATGTAAGTTAGGAACTTGGTTGTGACTTGTTCAACAGAGAGGATTCCTGAGGAAAAAGCTTTGTGCCGAACCGACATAAACCTTGATCACATTATGGTTGAGCAAGGGAGAAAAACAGAAATCTAAACATTGCACTGACTATAACTAAAGGTAAATCAATAAATGCTTAAGAGGTACATAAAGAATTCCTGAGCAAAAAACATTGCACCTAACTGGAATATACATTGATTACAATACCCAAAGCAAGGTAAAAATTTAAGCTTTGCACACCTAATAGATAGGATTACTCAGCAAAAAGCTTTGCACCTAAATGACATGTACCTTGATGACAGTACCATAGAACAATGGAAAAAAGCAATAAGGGTGTACACTGCAGTATCCACAGATTGGAATTTTCGACCAATCCAGTGGATCAGTCTACCCAGGAATACTCTGTGTAGGATTAAATTCACTCCGTGTTGCGTGGCTTCGCATGATTTAAGCATTGCACCTACTGTGAAGTGATCAACAAATGCCTTCCAGCTAACTGACATTTCCAAGGCGTAGCCTCAAATCCACAGTTGAAAAGTTTTGAACTCAAGGTTTAATACTTGACTTCTACATGTAAAATTAATTATGGTGAAGCAACTGTTTCTGACAAATTTGTAACAAAAACAAATATTTTCACAACACACTCCCCCGGTTTGGTCACTTCTGTGAGCAAACTTCTGAACAAAGTTCTACAACATAGTTCTGTGAATACAGTTTCTGGAGCAGTTCTCCTCTGATGGCTGTGATTCGATGCAGTTTTAAACGAGATTCATTATCGTTTGCTGCTGGAGGAATATGCACTTCCTGTTCACTCTCTACTGGTAATTCGGTTTGCCTGTTAGCATTTAATTCTAACAGAACTAAGTGTTTAACACTTCTTACAATTCCATCTCTACCGGGCAATAGTTCTTCGGCCTAAGCTAGTTTCCAAAACATTATTGGAGTGGAATCGTTCCCTAAGGATGACAACATCACCCACTGCAATTTCTGCCCCTTGCAATTTCTTGTAATTTGTGTGTGGCTTTCTCTTAGGCTCAGCAAGTAGGTCTTCTTCCATTGTTAGTAAACTGTTGAAGGAGGTGTCGATGATGTTTGGCTTATTTCGTCAAAGATGAGTTGGTGCTGATTGTTTCAAAATGGCCACCATTAGGTGAATCAATGATTCTTCAGCCATTTATCAGATGATAAGGAGAAAGTGTGTAGCTCACTCCATCTTGGTCATCCTCTAAGTATATCAAAGGTCTCGAGTTGACGACAGATTCTACTTTGGTCAGTAGGGTGGCTAGTTCATCATAGTTCAACATTGTCCTGCCGATGGTTTTTCTTAGACATTGCTTGACACTTAAGATCAACCGTTCCCAAAAGCCACTCCACCATGGGGCTTTCTCTACTATGAACTTCCAACTGACCCTGTTGTTTGCTAAGTATAGGAGAACTTCTTTCGATTGCACAATCTTCTTCATTTTGCTTGATGCTCCTCTAAAGGTTTTTGCATTATCTGAGATTAAGGTTACTGTTAGGCCTCGGCAGCTAGTGAATCTTCGAAAGGCCAGTAGGAAACATTTAACAGTTAAATTCCCTGTTGATTCCAAGTGTACCGCGCATGTTGTCGCACAGGTAGACAAACAGATGTAGCATATACAAGATGTAGTATATACAAGTCCACGACCTGTATGACTCATATGGGTCGTGAAACAATGGTTTACCAGCCGTACAGTTCGTGAACATACATGCATACATACATACATACATACAAACTTTATTCTTGTCCCAGAAAGGCTTTTCGGATAATACAAAAAAAAAAATTAATGACTAGTAGTAATCGGAGATTAGGGAAGTGCGTTCGTCATTTCAAAGGGGAAATATTGTGTTGTGGTTATTGGGGTAGATGAATATGCCTATGGTATATTGTCAGATAAAGGGTTATGGCGTATTGTGAAACTTGTATTTAGTCAGTGTACGAAAAGGTTTTAAAGGCTAGTTATATGGTATGGTTTTTGAGGAGGCAGTCGTCGCAGTCCATCGCGCGTGTACATATCCAAGTTTTACCGTAGTTGGTGTGGTAGTTAAGTGTTAGTAAGTAGTAAGAGAATAGTTGAAAACTTGTTTAAATGAAAGCAATGATTTTATGTAAGTCTATGTTATTAAACAATGTTGAAAATGTTAACTACTTCTGAAATTTCTGTAAAGCCTTCATAACATGTATTTATAGATCTTGTACGGGGATTATAAAATGTGTTTTTCTATTTGGAAATAGTTATCATAATAAAGGAAATTAATTATGAAAAAACAACAGGAACATATATATTTCTTTTTAAAAATAGTTATCATAATAAAAAAACATCAATTGTTACTTCTGTAACTGAACTGAACATTCTGAATTGAAAATAGGTCCTTTTTCTATTAAAGTTTGATAACATTGAGCTTTTTGAAGGGTTCAAACTGCTCATTTCGAAAGTCAACATTTAATACTTGTCAAATAGCCTCAAGTGAAACTCATTCTATCAGGTTATGAGAGGCAGTGTCATAATAAAGAATAGTTATCATAATAAAGAATATTAATTAAGAAAAAAGAACAGGAACATGTATTTTTCTTTTTAAAAATAGTTATCATATAAAAAACATCAACTGTTACTTCTGTAACTGAACTTAACATTCTGAATGGAAAATATATCCTTTTCCTATTAAAGTTTTATAACATTGAACTTTTTTGATGGGTTCAAACTTCTCATGTCCAAAGTCAACATGTAAATAATATTTCTCAAAGATCCTCAAGTGAAACTTCTATCACCTTATTAGAAGCAGTGTCATAAGTAATGGAGAAGCTGGATTCATTGTCTAGGAGATGGAAAATGAAGTCTTCCTCTGATATGATGTTGAGGTTAACATCGGTTAAAAATGAAGCCAGTTTATCGACCTCGTGATTAAAGAGTGTAAGTGTAAGTTTGTCATTAATGTTTTGAGTGTTCTGAAAAAGCACTTTCAAAAACCACTGAGGTTGACAAGAAGTTACTCTCATCATCATCTTGCAGTACTGACAATTTGCGATCTTTCCATTCGATTTCACTGTAATCTTTTTGCATGATGTACAGGAAAGACTTTTTGAGGCGTGTTGGACACCAATTATTTTAGCTGACACCTTCCTATGTGTGAGTGATTCTATTTCTGTTGTGACTTGTGCCAAGTCTTGTGTGAAAGCTGGGATCTCTTTGAAAAGAAACTCCTCTGACTTTGGGGTGTTGAGATATTGCGATCCATTGGACTCTTTGAGTCTGAGATTCTGTAAGGCATAGGTCTTTTGATCTTCTAGTTTGTTACAATGTTCCTGCCAGAGTATCAGTTTTATCGAGGTTGTGTGGTCAACCAGAATGACTTCTTGTCTTTGTAGAGCGTAGCCATAACGACTGTTAATCGTTTTTACCGCCGTGATGCTGGATACCTTTGCCTTTATGTCAACCAATTGCTCTTTTGATACCTCTTGTAAAGATGAGAGACTTGGTAAGGAAGATGATGTTGCAGCGTCTTTGTAGACAAATGGTACAACCACAGGTTGTACAGTTGTGTTGTTTTGGATGATGATACTTTCGACGTCATCCTTGATGGAAGATGTTTTGTTGTGGAGCCTTACAGCTGTTCTTCCTTTCTGGTACTTTTCTAGCAGGGGTCTCTTTGCTGGGTTGAAACAGACTGCCCTAACCACTCTGTCACTTCTTTGAATATTGCAGTTGAAATACTTGGTTGGGGAAAACGTGGCCTTCTTCACAGGAGATATGGTTTGGATGTAGCCCAAGATTTCTTGTACTTCAGAGCTCTGAGAAGCTACAAAAGAGGAAAAGTCAGTGGATATGTCATATAATGTAAGTGTAGGCGTGTTTTATGGAAAATTAAATGTGGAATGTGAATGCAATATACAGCTGTAGTCATGGCATAGCACTGGTTATCATATGAATTCTTACTGGAATGGTCTTGAAGCACCGCTAACTTTATCTTGCACTGAGACCTGATTGAACTAATCATGCCATGTATCTTAACACAATGGGAAATTTAAGTCTCAGTTGCACCAAGCAAATTGTTTATATTCACATACACATCACCGAAGGCTCTGTCTTCTCCAAGAACAAAAATTATAAAACCTTTCTTTAATTATAAGCTGTCCATTTGCTTCGTTTAGTTTTGGGATTAACTGTTTTGTATTGCAGTGAATAAATAAAATAAATAATAATAAAGAGCTTTTTGATCAAAGTATAATTTATTGAACCTACTTACATTTCAATTGTGTCGCATCATTCATCTTGGAAGGTGGCTTTTGGTGGTCTTTTCCTGATAAAAGAAAAGATTATGGTTATTGCTTAATACTTTTTTTCTATTATTTTACAAATTTCGTTTGCAATGTCTTCTATCCCAGTAACATGTACATGTAAAACAGTGTAAAAGTAAACATGAATTTCTTTGAGGATTTATTAGAAAAATTCTATTTTTTAATTAAATTTCTGCATGTATCTTGTGCAAGTTCGTCAAGTCTCTTTTCTTCTTCAAGTCTATATTTTAAATTGGTTGAGTTTCTAAGACCTTTAAGCCTTTCAAAGGTCATTGGTTCAATAATGCAAGAACAGAGTGTTTTAACTCGGCTAATTGCCACATATGAAATGCCTGCAGTTTTTTCAGTTTGACCAATGTCAATCCATGCTTTTGGTAGTGTTAGACCTTGGCTCTTGTGTATTGTTATTGCCCAAGCCAGTTTTAACGGCAGTTGTTGTCGCTCATGCATTCCATCAAGACATTGAGAAGTAACTGTGATTGGGCATATAGGAACGCATGATGGAATGGTCTTGCTAATTGATGGGCCTTTGTAGTTGTCAAATTTCACAATAAGTGCCTGAGGCAAGTCTGGAGGCTGGTGATTGTCTGCATAAATGAAATCTATAACAGTTCCAGTTGCACCATTGTAAAGCCCAACATCTGTCCACAAATTCATAGTAAGCATTACTTGTGCCCCTTTTGCAAGGAAAACACAAAGTTCTAGTCCTGCCATTTCATCAGGGCTAGCTTTCTTAGCTAAATCACTTGAATGACGTGCGTTGACACGTGCTATTGGGTTATGAAGTGCAGAGAGTTTTTCAAAGTTGTAACTTGCAACTTCTTCATTGCTAAAATATAGTCTTGTGGCATTTTGAAACTCGGTCAAGTTTGTTGTATTGGAAGGTTGTCTAGTCAACAGAAGTTTCCAGTCTTGTTCAGTACAATCTCCTGTACGTAGCCGCATGAGTAAATCTCTAAACTGACTTTGTTCTGGATTTGTACCTTGAACTCTTTGGTTTACTGACAGTTTAATTACGTTGTTAAACATTAGGTAAGCTAAATGACCTTGTTCGCCTACAGAACTGGTAGGTTTAGAATGGTACAATGGTTTGTCAGCAACAGGAGGTAATTGACCAGGATCACCAAATAATATGATTGACAGTCCACCAAAAACTTCATCACTTATACCTGTTGCTTGTCTGCAGCGTCTATCAATCCAGCCAAGCATTGATTGTCCTAGCATAGAGTATTCATCAATTATAATATAACTGATGCCTTTCAGGTTGTTCTGCAATCTCAGAAGAGCCTTACCAGTCAACTCCTTGTTGCCTCTTGAACCAACTGGAAGTTTTAATAGTGAATGGATTGTACAGCCATTTATGTTATAGGAAGCTTTGCCAGTGGTGGCAGTCACTGCACAAGATGTTCCGAGTAATCTTCGAATTGCATTGATCAGATAACTTTTACCAGTTCCAGCAACTCCATTCACAATGAGTAACAATGGATCTTTTGGAGAAGCTTGTTCAGAATGTGCATTTATCATGTTGTATGCGTGTGCTTGCATATCACTAAAAGTACTAATATCAATATTTTGTTGGGGCAATGCAACTGAAAATGTGTCCTTTTTAGATTTTACCCAGGAAGGCATTTCTCCTATAATATGGGGTTCATACTTGCACTTGTCATTTTGCCAGTTGTAATTGTTACAATCAGGCTGAAGTGTTTCAGTTGTGTTAACAAAAGACCCAGGAATAAGATCAGCTAGATGCATCCACTCTTCCCGTTGTGGCAGTTGTTGGGAAATGTTTTCACAGTCAGTGTCATTTTCTGATAAGTTTTCCAAAGTTTGCAGTTTTTCATGCCAATCAGGTACATGCTGTTTAGCAAATTGTGTTTGAAGGAATGCTTTCCATGAAGTAATATATATCTCGTCAGAACCTGGTTGATCACCCCAAGCATTTTCCTGTGTAGTCTGCCAAGGTTTGTATCTAAGCAACTGATATTTACAATAAAGGCCAAAATTTGATCCCTTTGGATTAGAAGAAAAAACAGGGAAAACTCTTGGTACAGTGTTTTGTGGTTGACTTGTTAGCTTTTTGTTCACAAGCTTGTATTTGGAGGCAAAAGTTATAAAATTTAACATTACTATATTTGGATCGGTTTGGACATATTTTTCACGCTTTGCATAAACATCCAGCAGCGAGTCATTTGTAACAAGATTGCCATCAAAAGAATTAGTATTGATTCTGCGAGAACCATTTAAACTGATTGTTGGTACCACATTAAAGGATGAGCTTACCAGTTTAAGTGACATAAGATGATGCATTGTCTCTTGTGCAGAAAAATCACGTTGACCAAGTGACTTCATGATGACTTTCTTAATGAGTTTTGTAGGGTTACTGTTGTTTTTGCAAGAGTGCATTATAGAATTAAATGCCTTTTTTAATACTGGTGACCTTGGTTCTCCTTTAGATGCATATTTGGCAAGGTATTCAACACATGCATGGTAATCAATAACCACCTGAATGTCACAGTTTGCCCTCCAGCCTTGCAGTTGGAGGCACTGATGATTATTTAGCCTACCATCATTGCGCTTTGTTATTATTTTGGCTTTGTATTTGGGACTTCCATCTTTTGTATGAATTGGTTCAAATTCTAGTTTTGTACTAGTGCAAGGTTGAAATGGAAAGTTAAATCTGCACTTAACATTTGTTTCATTCTGTTTCTTTCTAAGACAATAATTGGTACTGCAACGAGTGTGCCTCTGTACTGTATTCAGTAAGTCTACATAATCATCATCAGATTGTTGAGTGCTCATAATATCTTTGTGTTGCCTCTGGCAAGGATGAATGGAGGGTTTAATCCAAAAATAGGTACGCAATGCGTACATGTCTGCTATTTGAAAGTTATTG
>JAEMPF020032193.1:0-24076 GCA_022496165.2 Catalaphyllia jardinei | reverse complement strand
ACAGACGCCCACAACTGAGTAAGGCTAAATGCTGTTAGGCAGATCCCAAATGGGAATGGGAACTTGAGAGGTCTGGTTTACGTTTCACTGCTGATGAAACAGAAAGAAATTTGTAATATTTACAAACTGGACACCCTCACCCTGACTTGTATTTAACAACTATTCACTGCTAGCCACCGACACTGACGTGAACTGTTGTTTTAGTGTGTACTAAAACAGTGAGATAATATACACCACGAAAAATTAATTTGGATGATTTCTTCACGTGTCACGGATGCAAATCGGGATGCCATTTTTTCCCAAGTTGCTCGGAGGTAAATAGAAAAGGATATTCGGAGTTGGACGAGCCAATCAGCTAGCGCCTTCAACCCTATCCACTGTTGCAGCATATACTAAATCAAAACAATTGCAAGATTCCACCATTAGGGAAATTATTATTGCATTTAACCATAGTTTTCTTGATAATATCTTCCATGTGATGTCTACAAAACAGATGTTTTTATTTTACCTTGGCAAGTTCATATGGGTGACACTGAATACTGAAGATCATTATTAAGCCAGAATATACAACTAGCAATTTTGCTTCTTTTAGCTTCTGGAAGACTTACACTTATAAGACTAACTTGATTTTGCGCAAAATCATTTATTAGAAATTTATAACCGTATAATTTTCTTCGTTTTTAAGCTTACATCTTGAAGTCTAACCTTGAAAGTTTTGTAAAGAAATATTTCAGGAATATTTTTAAATATGTTTAAGTCTAATTTGACCTCAAAGGTTCTGTAAAACAAAAATAACTTATCAAAACGCCGGTCTGTCATACTGGTTTGGTTTTACCTCGACATATAAAGCTTAACTACACACACTTGACCTAACTCAATTAGCAGAAGGAAAACGATTTATCACTGTTTTCACTTCGCTTACTTCGAGTCACGAACCACTGCAACTTTTTTTAAACGGTTGTGTTTTGTAGCCACGAAGTACAAAGAGAAGACTTCAATTATACCCGGAAAACATACAGCATCTTTGTTCACAGATCGCACAATTCTTCATTGTTAATTCAGAAATTTCGAAACGCTCTTCTACTAACTCATGTCAAAACTAAAACTTGTAAGTAAAGCAAATGAAAATAACCCTTCCGACCCATAGAGCGACGATCTTCGAAGATCTTCGAATCCTTTACGGTTTTAGCCGCGCTTCGGGCAAAAGGGCGCAGTCTTCGAGCGAAATCACAAGTAAAAGAACCCGTGTCCGCCATTGTTGTTCGCTTCAACGCCGCTGAGAAGAACAAGCGCTCGGAAATTTTCGACAGCAAAGGCATATCAGAGCTAGAAACAGTCACCCAATCCATACAGAAAACTACAAATACCTGAACTTCGGGTAAACGCAATGCACGCCGGGTTCCAAGTGTTGAACGCTGGGAAGAAAAAGCTTCCCAACAGCACCTTCATCAAACACTCACTCCACGAAGGTGACTCGCTTCGGTTCTCCGATCGTCTACCGAGTGATACCGAAGATCGTAAATGGTGCAACGAACGTGGACGATACAGTCCGAACTTTATTGTTTCCCAAATATGGGCATGTTGGCAGGTAAATATGGCGGGAAAGGTGACAAAATGATTATCTTCCGCAGCACCTGCTTACAGAATACAACATCTTTTAGTCCTTTTAAATTGAAGAAACAGGCAATTTAAAAATGGCTTTCCGATATAGATCTGACTAGAAGAGCTAGATTCGTCAGATTTTCAAAAGTTCTTGTTTTGAGAATTGCCACGCACTCTTGCGCATTTATTCAAAAATTACCTTGCTAAAAAAAGCGCTTTCTAAGTAATTTGCATGCAATTAGAACGTTGCTAAACAGTCAGTCAGAAATTATTGGAAGCCAGAATGGCGGCGTCGGTGTCTCTGGGATGCCAACGATCATGTACATAACTTCTCTTTCTCTCAAAATTCGTCAAATTTAAAAGAATGACGATCAAGAACTACGGTTTAATTATGTTGGATGCAATTTTCACCTTGTAGATGGCTGACTGGAAATTTGTCTAAATCACTGATCACATTTTGTTATTTTCATGTTAATTAATTGCCGGTTTTCACATGACGTCACTAAAATTCAAACTACAAAACTATTGATTCCCCTGAGATTCTACTTTAATGTTATATAAGAGCAGCTACAACAAATATTCACACAAATTTTTGCCCCGAATGGGTTTTTGGTTTAGTGATACACTACGCTTAAATTTCTAAGGTTTTGCGTGACGTGGCATTCACATGACAAAATATAGACGGCACACTGATCCCAACGGCGAATGTGACCAAAATGAAATAAAACGGACCAAAGGACTAAATTATTTTAAACAAAATTTCCCTATATTTCGGTTTGCAATACAAACCTTCTTCAGGGACTAAGTAGGAAAAAAATGTGTGAAAAGAAACCCGTTACAAATAAAAATTTAAATAAAAATAAAAAGATCTAAAAACGACGAGAAGTCAAAGACTACTGCAAGGCTGACACAACGTGATATATTAAAAACAATATTTCGGCTGGCCAAACCAGCCTTCTTCAGGTTTAGATGTTACTAACTTACAAAAATGAGATTACAATATATTATAGTGGTGAATGTCGTAATACATATTTCGAAATCAAGAGGAGTGACGGAAATGACGAACAAAACAAATAAAATAAAGATAAAAAAGGTTACAAGTTTTACGATTCATCACGTCTATTCATACCGTGAGGTTCCAGTGTTCTCGCTAAATCTATTAAAAAGGACTCTCTGGCTTTTCTTATTGAATCACGTGACGAGTGGAATTAGTTACATGTCAGTATGGCAATGATTAGGATGAGACAGAAAATGTTCGGCAACAGTGGTGGGTTTAGATTTAATGTTAGTTTTGTCGACAGAGCGTCTATGTTCGTTGAATCTGTCTTTGAGACGTCGCTTAGTTGCGCCTATGTATTGTAAATGGCAGCGGTTACACTGTATCATGTAAATTAAATTTTTGGTGTTACAGGTTATGTGTGACTTGATTTGACGGGTTGCACCAGTAGAGAAGAAGGTATAGTTTGTAAGACCGTTAGTAATGTAAGGACGAGTAGCGCAATCTTGTCCACAGCGGAATGATCCTGGTGGTAAACTAGTGTTGTTAGGAGTTGTGATAGTGGGCAGCTTAGCTTTAACTAAAATGTCGCGAAGGTTAGAAGTGCGTCTGTAAGCGACGATGGGTGAGTGCTTAAAAACTTCCCTGCAGCGTTTAGAGGAAAGTAATATATGGAAATGTTTGCGTAGGATACTAGAAATGTGAGGAAGTGATGGGTTATATGTAACAACAAAAGGCAAGCGGTCAATGGAATCGTAAAATACGTGACAATGACTGGTAGGCTATGAGTAAATAAGTGTCAGATGTGTCACTGAAGTGCTTCATCTCTTCTGTTTATGCCAAACGGATGTAATGTTTTGGCTTTGTTTTTTAAATGAGCCTCCCGAGCCTTTCTTACTGAGTCACGTTTGCTGGGTATGAGTTCAATCGGGATGAGGCGGACGTGGTCAATAGACGGCCGAGATAGCTGTCATGTTGGTTAAAAAAGTGACTTAATTTAGGGAATTTGGCCATCTGAACAGTTCTTGTATTATAAAAAAGTAATATTATAACGTTTTTGAGTTCTTCGAGAGATAAATTCACGCTTTTGTAGCAAAGCTCAGTGACAGATGTTTACATATAGGATGAAATTTCGGTGAAGCACTCCCCCTCCCCGTCCCCGGGTATATGTCAATAACTTCACCTTCCCCAAATCGCGCGCTGTAATTGGCTACCCGAACGGGCAAGATGGAGTTATCTTCCCAGCTCAGGACTACCTGCCGTGTCCCGCGAGAAAAATTTCCCCGAAAGCCAAATAATAAATCCTTTATTGACCAAGCTTTTTCGGTCAAGATGGCTGGATATTGGCCTCCTTCTTTTTTGCGAGTTTATGGACCTCGACTCCGTCTCGATCCCTAAGCACGCAAAAAAAGAACTTGGCCAATGTCCCGCCATCTTGACCTCACACTTGGTCAATAACCCATATATATTGGAATAGTTTTGATATTGCACCCCAGGTCCCATTTTCTAGGGCTATGCCCCGCCATCAGGTCTGGTACGGGAACAACGTCCGGTAAGTACAGGTACTTGGTGTAAGCACTCACGTAATGGACTACCTCCCCACCCTCTCTCACTTCCCATCACCCCTAGTCTTCGTAGTAAGTGTTCACGTATTTTGGATACTCAAAAACTGAGACAAAAACACCCTCCTCTTCATTTCCTTCTGCTTTACTTGTGCCCTCACCCCAATTTTCGCGCGGTCCATATACCGTAAAAGAACGCTTGTGCGTAGAATTCCTTTAAAAAAGTTAGCACTGTGTTATTTTTTTCATGTTTTAGTCCTATCAACATGTAAAACACGGTTTTTTAACTGTTTAAACTTGTCTCGGCCTTGTATTCGTCAACCTAAAACTCAATTATCTTGTACAAAAATATTATCGAGAACAAGTCACGCAAGGTGCGATCGTGTGTGCACACATGTATAGCGGGCAGAGAAATAACAAAAGATAACGCTATAGGCTAAAGGCTAAGTCAAGCCCGTGACTGAGTCATTTGCGCTTCTGAATCACGTGTCCAAAAGAAGTTCCTCCTTGTCATCTGACGACTTTCCCGGTGGAAGTTTACGGTAAGAGATGGTCGGCTCTGTTTGTTTTATAGGCCTGTAAGAAAGAAAGGGAAGAAAACAGAGAACACATTTTCAACTACGGCTACCGTGACTGAAAAGTCTGGGGAGTGTACGTCTCGGTGGACCGGCAGGTACAAAACACAGGTCACATGTCATTGTTTTACCGATACTGAAACAACCCGAACCCTTAATTAGCGTTGGCGAGATTAGTGTTGGACCTTAGAGGTTGCGATTCTTGGTGCTGACCAAAATGAGCGCGGCCTCTGGGAACGAGAATGGTGGTCAGATTTCGCTCTACGGCTGGATGCAACCGACGTATCTGCACAGTGTCTCAGTTTATAAGAGGATCAAATATTCGCCTAAACTATCAACACAATGTGCAAAGCAGGAGTAATGGACTTCGGGAGAAATTTTGATACTTTATAATTTGTTCACTTACTTGCTTGACTGATCTTCTTCACTTGACGCCCCAGCGGCAGCCAAATTGGCAGGAGGGGTTTCACCAACAAATTGATCTTCAACAAAATACCCCTTTAATCTGTCAGGGAAAACATCGCATTTAATTGATAGTAGATCAGTATGAGGAAAAGTAGAGAGCTTAAGGTGGTTCGATACAGCTTTTCCTGGACTTCACCTGTATGATACCTACATGTCCAATACAACCGATCCGTAACGGGTCGTCAAAAGGGATCACGGGTCGCGACGACTCGCAACAAGACAAACAAACAGGCGAAAGAAGTGTAGCAATATTCCTCGTTCTAAAATAATGACGCCACAAACACTCGTATAAGTGCGGAGGACGATGCTCGATCGCCCACATGTCGCGAACTGACAAACGGTGACGAGCGGTCGCGATCCGTCACAAACCGTCGCCATATTCACTTAGCTTCATTGTAGCCCCTGAGGAAGGTTAGTCCTGTCTAACCGAAATATTGGGCATTAAACTTAACTTTTTTAGCCGTCCGATTAGCCTTTCAATTGGTTTTATAGTTTATTTTTCACTGCTGATCCTGATCTAACCAAGATCCGGCTTCACTCCGCTGCTGTTTGTACAAGTGGCCCTTGCATTACAGTTTACCAGTTTGACGACCCATTCCGGATCGGGTGGGGCGATACCTAACATTTTCAATTGGCGTTTTACCAACCTTTCCTTGATCTGATCGATGTGAAAATTACACCAGTTTTTGGAGAAGAATATAATTGAAGTGTGGTTGAATGTCATTTTCAAGTTAATCGATATCTCCATGGAAACGCCATACCAAAAGACTGGAAATCGGTAAAGGATGAATTTTGTACGAACTAGATCTGTTAAAAAAAACTGATGCCAATTTCTAACATTACAATGTATGGCAAGGGAAATATGATTTCGAATAAATCGCGAAAACATTTCGAAACACGCCTTGAAAAATCCACTTCAGAGTGGATTCTTCGGTTCCTCTGACGCTCCATGATCTGAAAGATCTTGGATTGAGCTGTCAGTAAAGAAAAGCAAAATCCCTTTTCGGACTCTTTCAGATTTAGAAACCAATCTTGGATTTTCTAAAAGAAACTCGCCCTGTGATTCCATTTTACGCCAAGGTTAAGTCACAGGTAGCCCAAGCTCTCTGGGCATCGTCAACATGACATTGCGTAACAGCGTTATTATAAGAGTTTGTATGGGAATATAACAATCGTACAGAATAGTTGAAAATAAGAGGAAAAAATAATAAAATCGACTTACCTTTTCTCGTTGTGTGTATAACTTCTGTTTTCATGGCGTTTGAAGGCGTTTTAGAGCGATTCTAGCGAGATTTAGCTACCCTGTATTCCTCTCTATATACTAGATGTAGCTCTCGCTAAGTGCCAACGAGCAACCATTCACAGAGCCATGTTTTCTGTACGTCACTTTTTCGTAGTCGAGTATTCAAAACAACGTCAAATGTGTTAAATCCTGATGTAAATATTGTAAATATTGCTCTGACAAAGTTGGCTCACTGGCCGATGTCGAGTTTACTCTCGTGTGGTGTGGGTCGCTGGCCGATAGTTTGCTACAGTTGGCATTTGTTTTAGTTTTGCTTTGATTGAATTCAGTTTAAAAAGGTTTCTCAGTTTCTGATTGCTTTATGCCCGCTGCGTTGTCTAGATTTGGCACGCCGGGTGGCCATTACTCTTTTCGCTCGCCGTGGCCGATTGTTCCAGGCTTGCTAGCGCGATAAATATACCACTGACAATGGCACTTAACTAAAGTACACTCACTTAGAATTGGAAATAAAAACAAATAAAACTTACAAAAGCAGGTGAAAATTAGGGTATCATGAAAACCTCAGGCCTCTCGAATTTTTTTTTAACAAAAAGACTTACATTGTAAGCTCGTCTTCCTGCCCGTGCCTGTCTCGATTAATTTTTACCACGTTTTGTTTTACGGTCACGCAATGTTCATAGGCAACAGCCAGAAAGAAGCGAGATATCTCCGGTTTATCGCTGTCCGGTTTAAATCGCACCTTTCCTATTTAAGCCATTTTGAAACATAAAAAAAGTGGATTGCATGAGAAGAAAAATGCTGTTTACTATTTTCAAATATCTCTTTTCGTTCGAAAGATATTCAAGTTTTTGAAATGTGCAAATTAGCCTAGTGATGACGTCATAAACTCAACCAGATTTTGTTCAAATATGATGAAAAGAGATATCTTAGCCAATTTGTATCAGAGATGTTTGATGTTTTGCAGTAAGGTTCTACTAAATGTGCTCCACAATATGAGCTTAACAGTTTTGTTACCATGGTAACATACTGGGTTCCAGACCTCCCCCATATTAAAAACTTTTCTGGCCACCTTTGGCGTTCCATTTTGATATTTTCTAACAGCACTTCATATGCATGATCCAGCAAGCTTATAAATATGTTAGCTCGACTTTGTGGCCTTGTTAAACATTTCCACACTGAAAATGACCAACATATTGAAATCAAGTGGATGGGGACTGGAAAAAAGTGAATTGCCATAGGTGTGTTTCCTGTAGAACTATTAGCCTGCCAAGTTTCAGTGATTTGCACAGCAAATTGGCCAAGATAGCTCTATTTATATACTCAATATAATACTAGGCTGAGTGTATGACGTCATCAGTTATCTCATTTGCATATTTTACCCAATTTTCAAACTTAAATATCTCCAGAACTAATGCAGATATTTGGAAACGGTAAACGGCGTTTTGATTCTTTTATGGAATTCTATGTGATAGACTCAAAAAAACAAGGGGTAAAAATTTGATCATAGTACCACTTTAAGTCAGTTTTGTATCCACCAGACGCGAAAGCGATAAACCGGAGAAGATAAATATCTCGATCCTTTCTGGCTGAACATTGTGTCACCATAAAACATTTTCGATTTGGTGATAAGATTGAGAGGAGTTTAAACCTTTTTTTCTTTTTTTTTTTATTTTCATGGTTCTGAGTTTTCGGGATCTGCGTTTGGGTGTCATGAAAACTCAGACCCCGGGAAACAAAATCTTGTCACCTAAAAATCAAAAATCAAAATGTTGTCACCTAAAATGTTTTATGGTCACGCAATGTTCATAGGTGGCAACAGCCAGAAAGGATCGAGAGATTTACCTTTTCCGGTTTATCGCTGTCGCGTCCCATGAATACAACAACTGACTTCAATTTGAACAACATTATAGCGACTCTGTCTTTAATTTGAATGTTACCTTACAAAACATTTCTCTTGATCACTCGAGATTTTTACCGCCTAGACAGTACCTTTGCACGGCTCTACAATGCTGCCGCCTTGCCAGCCTCGCGTCTTCGCTCGGCTGGCTCGTTGGCAATCATTCCTCTATCTTGCGAATACAAGGAAGATAAACCTTGCTAGAATCGCTCTAATCGCCATGAAAACAGAAGCTATACACACAACAAGAAAAGGTAAGTCGATTTTATTATTTTCCCCCCTTATTTTGAACTATTGCGTACGATCGATATATTTCCCATACAAACGCTTATAATAACGCTATTACGAAATGTCATGTTTGACGATGCCCAGAGAGCTTGGGCTACCTGGTTAAGTCATGTCAATCATCATTCGCTGGGAAATCGATGGGTTCGCGGATCGCTTGTAGAGCACTTTGATTTTATATCAGATTGATAAATATATGAAATCCCCTTTTACCTGCTTTATTAAAAAGTAATTCAGCCAGCAAATAGATTCATAATTTAACCTAAGCGAGATTCCCTAACGTTTTGCGAATACCAATAGCGGTAACTTAGACAACAGGTTTGCGTGACATCAAACACTTGAAGGTCTTTTGGCCATTTTCCGCTCATTTTCAGAAAGGAAGGAACTTCATACTCCTGCCCAAACAAGTAAAATGATTTTTCCTAATTTTACCTGGTCCCATCCTTGCGTACAAGTTCTCCATATCCATGTTTTTTGTTGTTGTGCCATGCGCCGATGTACCTGTCACCGTTTGGATCAACAACAGCGTGCCCGCCATCTCTCGAAGCTTCATTCTCTTCCACGAACGGAAAATTATCTTCGACATCACAACAGTCGCCACAGTGACAACAAGGCTCACAGTACTGTACACAGCATGGATGGTTGCAACGAAATCTTTCCCCGAATTCACACAATTTGAAGCAGTAACAAAGACAGCACTTTGAACAAGTTGCACCCATGTTTCGTACTTGTCTTCCGGTCTAAAGAGTGCGTGATGTAACGTAATACAGGAGCTACTGCACAGGTCAGTAACCCCCTCCCTTCGAAGAGTACGTGTCAGTCGTTAGCTGGGATAATGCTCTTGCAGTAACGACGGACGTTAACGACTGCTGGACGTCTCTATTCTGCAAAACCCACACACGACGAAAATCTTGCTAATGGAGGTGGGGGGGGGAGGGGGCTCTTGGTGTCTATTAGAAACTGAAAAACAATAGAAAAATCATCCAAACTTCAAAAACCGCAAAAAAAATTCAGTCAAAACCGAAAACTGCATACAAAACAGTCGAAACGAATAAATTGTAACATTCCAATAATCAAAACCCTAATCGATCTGATAGAATGGCGACAAATGAAACTTACAGAGTAAACTGCTATGATTTTTTCACAATATTAGTGAACGCAATGGCTGGTATTTGCTTAAACTATAGGCTTAAACCAATTTTGATAAATTAAAATTCAGCCTAAAATAGTAGACCTCGGTACGAGACTCTGGAGAATAAATAGAGAGTTTGTGGGCTTTATTCCCCAGAGCCTCGTGCTGAAGTCCATTGTTTTACATGTTTTGGGCTGAATTTTAATATATCGAAATTGGTCTGTTTTTCATTTTCGTAGAGCAGCTGGCCGGGAGCCCAGCTACAGATCACACATGCTGCTGGGACTCAAAAGACCTCGTTCCCAGGGTCTCATCTTACAGCCCAGGGGGCGGTAAGATGAGAGACCCTGGGAACGAGGTTGAGTTACACAGTGCAACATATCCTCGACTCTGAAATTAGCGATTATCGATAATTCCTAATTTCCTCTGAATTACCGATTATCGTTAATTTAGAGCACTGTTTCCCAGGACTTTTCAGAAAAGGAAAGGAAAAAGAAAATTTTCTGACTTGGACGGGATTTGAACCCGGAGCTACCCGGCGCTAGCAGTAACGGCTACTTACCACTAGACCACTGATGAACACGATGACGGGAAGCTGTATAACCTAATATTTAATAGAGTCTTGCATAGAATATCACGGTGCTACAGTGATTAGGCCTAAGCGCAGATTTTAAATGGTTAGCTTTTTTGTTTAGGTTTGGTGATCGACCTTTTCCATTTACTTTCTAAAATTATTTTTTAGCGAGTAATTAGATATGCTTACTGCTGGGTGTAGAATAAGCGCATGAATTATATTGTTTAAAAATCGAGTTTTGTTCAACTAGCGAAGTGGTGGTCTAATGGTTAGAAGACAGGTTTAGAAAGCGATCAATCCCAGGTTCGAGTCCCGCGTCCACACACTTGGGTTTACTTTTAAACAAAATATGTTCATTTCCCAGAATTCCTATCACACTGTGAGTGTTCTAAATTAACGATAATCGATAATTCAGAGGAAAATAGGAATTATCGATAATAGGTAATTTCAGAGGTGAGGATGGGTTGCACAGTGGGACGTCCAAAACAAACCAACTCGTACCAGTCCACCTTGACCTGCCTTTGCTTTGGACTTGAGTCCTTGGTACCATGTGACGGGATCATGCAGAGGAAGCTTACAGGGAAATAGGAAAAAACAAAATTCACATCGGATTCGAAAACCCGCTGTATTTTTGACAAAAATTGAAAACCAAATTCGAAGAAACAGAACTGACGTAAGTAAACTTCACTTCACTTCACTCTTGCAATTTCGTTGTCCTTTTATGTTCTTGTTTTTTCTCGTGGCCCCGAAAGGTGAATTAGCATCGAAAATGACGGAGGTTGGCTGGGGTCCTTTAAGGTGGCTCAACAGGCTGAAGGGGATCGAAAAGTTTGTTTAAATATGGGGAAGAAAGATCAATGGTGTGCGATTGCACTCATGAAGAGAATATAACTTTTTTAGGTTTTAGTCAAAATGGTTGCTATGGCAACCAGCCACACCCTTTTGAGGCTTGAATTTGATAGCATTGATTTCAGGGGTTCCTGCTCTTTCATAAAACAAGATTAGACTTTCAAACAAGCTTACCTTGTAAGCTTGCCAATTTGACAGTCAACTCTTGTTTTCAGTGCTTTTTACCGGCTGTTTTTGGAAAAAAAACTCATTTTACACCAAGCCCATTTGACAAATCATCCCCTGTCACGTGACAGAAGTTAAAATGTTACAAATTTCTTACGTTATTGCATCCCGACTTTATTGGTCTCTGATTACCCCGAGTTTCAGGAATTTCTCTTTAATACTTTTCAAAGTAGGAAGTTCCTCGTGAAGTCAGTTGGTACAAAATTAGACTCAGAAAAATGCACTTAAGTTTCTTACACGATGTATTAAGCTCTTAACAAGCCAGGAAATTAGGAGGAAAGGAGTTTGCAGTTTGCATATTAGAAGAGTATAATTGCTGTTGTATTTTGTAAAAAGTTACCGCAATTGTAGGAAATAATACCTTTTATAAGGGAAATGACTGAGCCTGTGATGGTGATTCAGACAGCACTTTTCACACGTGATTACAATTACAGAGCAGTGTATATCTTGACAGCTTTCCTTCAAAGTAGCGTTCATATTTATTGAAAATGATCTCTATTTGTGGACACTTTCTGACTGTAAACAATCGTCGCTATGGCCGTTGCTACGTAAAATAAATTATACTACTGTGCCCTTCCTTGAATTTTACACTCACCTAGAAGGAAATTCAGCAAGATCGTTTAAAATTGCTTTTTGCCAATGTTCAAGGGCTTTAAATATTGTTTTTAGAAACATCGTATTTTTTATGAATGTCGTCATTCAGCCTATTGAGCCTATTGAGCCACCTTAATGTGTTTGTTTTGCTGAGTAATTCAGTATGGAAAGTAAAAAAAAATTGGCCAGCTCTCTGTACAATTAACGGCTTGAGTAACAGTTAGAAAGCTAGCCAATTTGTTTTACTTTTCCTTAAATTACACAACAATACAATAAACCCTACTAAGCTTAATAACATCGCATACTCATTTCCTCGCGTCTAAAAAATGTAGTAAATAATGAAAAATATACTGAGAAAACGAAAAAATCTAGGAAGTCCTCAATTTGGATCAGTCGGGGTGAACGTTTTCTTACAGGATAAGTGCAACGTTTATTGACACACTATAAACTGTTTCGTCCATCTAAGTAAAAATGCTGCAAAATGTCATTACCATCGAAATGATTGATAAGTTGACTGACGATTGATAAGTTGACTGTAAGTTGTGTTCCTGCCTTTACCGTTAGTTGTTTTACAGCCATTTCCTTCGTTTCAGCATTCTCGGAAGAAAATATAATAGCGAAACTTTCCCATGTAAACAAAAACAACCGTCGAGCACCGCGGGCTCAGCTCAAGGGTTGGAACAGTGTTTGTTCCGCCGAATGAAAAACGGAAAAATAATAAGCAGAGTACCAGGAGAAAAGTGAAAATCTCACAAACAAATTCTGTCACACTTCGTCTGTAGTTTATTCACTATGCAAACCTATACAGCACAAAGATCACAGAGCTCTGCATATGTATAGTGTCATATTTCCCTAGGAAACCAGCTTTTCCGAAAAATACTGTTGTACAAGCCTCATATAGCACTAGAAAATCTATAAATACCCACGCAACTGTATTATAATTTACTTTGCTTCACCCTACTTTAAGTAATTTAAATTAATTTTTTATGGGAAACTAAAATAACTTTTCCAAAGACAAACAATTCTCAAGCATTTTAAGGCTTTGGTCAAGAATGGGAAGTGGAATTATGGTTGGGCAGTTATAATAATATTTCTTGTTATATTTGTTTTACTAAGCTGGACTTTTTCCCGTTTACAAAACTCGGTCTCCTGCCTGCCGTAACATGTTATTTTGATCACGTGACTTGTCACGAGATCATTTTGTTAAAATTTGGTAAATTGGAGAATTTTCCATGATTCCATTGATCGATAAATGAGCGTTTTTTCGATGCAATTTCCGCTAAACATCTCTTGACATGACACGTGACCTGTCAGAAGCACCGGTTGTACTTTGAATTGTTCAGGACGTTAAAACCTGTGTGCTAAACATTGCCATTTAAAAGCCTTTGATCCAGGCCTTAAAACAATTTAGCGCTGAGCAAAATGGTTTTTGTTTTCCGAAGGCTTTTTTGTGAAAGCACACTCACACGTACCATTATTTGAACAACCAAAGATTACATTGCTCGAAGTGAACCGAGAAACAGAAGGATAATGAAAGAAAACAACACCCGCTTCTTCAGCAATTCTCTCGAGCTAAAGCCGTTACCATGGTTATGAGCCACAGAACAGAAGGCTAACCTCTTAAACATGGCGCAAAATATTATAAACAACGAAACAGAAGTTACAGGGCGTTGCTAGGTTACTGAGAAACTACGTAAAAAATAAAGGTTTTACTTTACTTTACTTTACTTACGTCAGTTCAGTTGCAAAATTTCTTAGAGCGGATGTTGTTTCGTGGCCGTTTTCAAAGCCTGCCACACAAGTCTGTCACAGGGCAACCTTGTGTTGCGAGAAACAAAAAAACCTGAGAAGTAATGTCGTTCACATACTTTCTTTTTTAGCACTTTTACTGTTTAGAATGAAGTCTTCAATGGCAAGGGACCGAATTTTCCACGTCTTACAGATTTGCACGAGTACGCATGCTCGGCTCCTAAATTTAACATCAAAATGGAATGAAGAAGGGAGGGGAAGGGGGAGGCAGACAGAAATGCTATTCGTGGCTGTTTTTAATGGAGGAATAAGATTGACTGCCATTTGTATCTGAGTTAATCAGCTGTTTCTCTTCCTTCCATGCTAAATCGATTGCCGCCTGATCTGCTTTTCTCAGTCCCCTAAAACAAAAACAAAATTCCTTTTGTGAGATTATCGTAGCGTTCATTCAACTTCGGAATTTATATTTTTTCTGCTCTTTGCCTTTTGGCTCTTTAGAACAATATCATTTTTAACGTAATTAACATAATTTATATAGCGCTAACTCCACTAATTGACCAAAGCGCTTCACAATTCGTAATATTAAAATAATTTTTGATGGCTACTTCGTCCTGCTAATCGACGACGGCACGGAAGGCATAATGCAGACGCGTTCTTGGTCGCTGACCAATAGGGGGATTCATGCTGAAGTCATTGTTTACATTTTTGCTCATTTGCATACGACATTGCTGACAGAAATAAACATGTTAGATATGAATTGACTCCAGGCAGCTTAAGAGCTAGTTAAACTTAATACATGCTGAATTTCTCAGTTCTTTGTGTGTAATATTTAAGGAGAAATTGTCTTTCAAAAACTGCAAACGCTTTGGGTGGCAAAAGCGCTAATGAGCTCATACATTCTTTGTAAAATTTTGAGTTTTTCAATCCGCGTTGCACAAAAAGTATTTAATACATCAGGCTCATATTCATTGGCAGGGTTAATCGTACTATGACCTTTCAATATTCAGAAGTGATGTATTTGCAGCTCCATCAGAAACTAAATTATTTATGCTAATGCGACAAATAGTGTAAACAAGGATTCCCCTATAGAACCGCAGGGGGGAAAGAAAAGAAAAGAAGGTACATGATCTACAGCCACAATCAGGTAATTGTAAACCCCCAACCACGTTCTGAGAGAGAGCTTGTTAAATTCCATCTTGTCTGTCTATGCAGTAGTTCAATTTAGAAAATCGCACAGTTGCAAACTCGCCTGCAATTCGCGTTCCTACCTCATTTCTAGGCCATTTTATTCTCTTTATTCTAATGCCTTCGGTAAACACCCGCTCTTACCCATATAATGTTCTATAGCTAGAATAAAGCGGTTGGGTCAATCATGTGAAGAACTGTATGGAGGGTTCGGATGAGGCTTTAGCGATAGCTTAGAAGTGGTCTGGCAAAATTTGAACTGTAAGCTGAAAAGTGACCCGACTTTTAAGTGAGACCTCAGATCCAAAATCTGCATAACTCCCTGTTAGCTGAGAAACAGGCAGAAACTTCCTCTTATAGCCGTGAGAAAACTCCTTAAAATTTAACGGATAACAAATCCCAGTGGCCCTGTCCAGCCCCAGTGCAAACTCTATAGTGTTACATATAACCCTTATGTACAACAGGATCCTACTGAAATTGTGATTACTCACGCGCCATCGTCATCGACGCCTTGACTTTTACTAAATGGGCGTGACGTCACTGGACTCCTTCTCAGTCTTTCGTCCGGTTTTTCTCCAACATATTCGTCCTCGTAAAAGAATCCCACAACCCTAACAGGGGAGGGAAAGGAAGAAAGGAGAACTGAGTGAGAACAGAGAGCGTCAAGGGAGAAATAATCGGGAGTACACTAGGGACTGGAATAGAATCAAATGCGAGGGCACTGCTGTGTCGAGTCAAGAAAAGGGCTCGTCACTCACTTGTCACGCGCTGCCAACAGCTGCTATAACCTTGTTTTGTGGTGATTTAAATCAGGAACGTTCCCCGTGAAAAAGGGCTATTATGACGTTCCAGCCAGCTATCAGAATCAAACAATAATAATAAACCGAAGCTGTTTAGTGCTTTCGCTGTTCGTGTACAAAACTCACAAAACAATAACTGTTCGCAACCAATATTATAAGCCGTGGATAGCCCGGGCTAAGGACCGTTGATGGTTGTTGTAATCGCACCACATTTTGCGAGAAATATAGTTATGTAGTGTCGCGCAAGTAGAAAGTAAAATTTACACGTCCAAATTTCCAATAATTCTTAGTAAAATTCCCCCGCGCAGCAGAGATTCCTTCTTTTTCATCTCATGGAGAGAGGAGAGAGAAAAAAAGGTCTAAAGGACTGATACTCGCCTCAGGCAAACCCATATAGCTCGGTGTAGTCTACTCTTCATAACAATCGAGATATCAGTTTCAAATCGTTCCTCTTAACTCGAGATTTAACAAGAACATGAAATACAAGAAATAATGTGGTAGTAATATATGTAAATTGGGGTTAATATATGTAACAATTATATAAGGACGTTTTGTAAAATTTTGGTGACATCTCTTTGTATGCAAATACCAGTGAAATACGGTCTCCAGTCTTTTTGGTGGCCTGTCAAGTCTAGACGATGCTTTGATAAATTAACTATCTGATAATTCGCTCTAACTTCTTCTCGATTTTGTGGTTTCGAACCTTTTAAAGTTTTCAACAGATGGGCATAAGTTCACTTATGTTAACAAACTTAAAGTGCATATGAAGTGAAAAATAATTTGTTCTTATTTGAAAGCCCTTTCAAAATACAGAAGAATGGCTTTTTTTCTTTTTGAAATATCTTTTTTCGTTTTAACGTTTTTCTGTTATGCAAATTAGATCAGTGATGACGTCATATTGTTTGCAGCTAAAAATTGTAAAATGCTGAATAAACAATATCTCTAGAAATATTAAAGCAGTGTTTGAAACTTGGCACCATAAATGCGCATCACAAAAAAAAAACAAAATGACACCCTTAGCGCTGTTGCCATGACAACAGTTTTGCCACTGTTGTTGTTTTAATAAAAACTGAAAATCACAGTTTGTCTTAAAAGAAGAACCATCTACCCTACACAATCTATTGATGGGAGTGAAGACAATATGAGAACTATGTCTGTTACAAGTAGGACCCAAATGGAGGATTCGTTTTTTGGACAGAAAGAGACTGGAGTTGGAGTATGGCAACAGCACTAAGGGCATCATTTTGTTTCTTCTGTGATGGACAATTATCATGCCAAATTTCAAGAACACTGCTTTAATATTTTTGGAGATATTGTTTTTTCAACATTTTACAATTTTTAGTTGCAAACAATATGACGTCATCACTAATCTAATTTGCATAATAGAAAAACGTTAATATCTCTGAAATGGAAAAAGATATTTCAAAAAGGAAAAACGCCATTCTTCTGTATTTTGAAAGGTCTTTCAAATAAGCAGAAATTATTTTTCACTTCATATGCACTTTAAAAAGCGACCCAGAGTGGCAACGGCGCAAGAAGCAAAGTTCTTCCTTAACACAAAAGATCTACATTATTTTGTATGTAATATATAGCTATTAAGTATAAATTGAATTGCAAATTTTGTTCTTGAACTTGTCCTTATTGTTATCGGGAAGGAAATCATATCTACGCCATTGAAAAGCTCTTGACGTGTTTTAGGCCTTATCCAAACAAATGTCTGGTTTTTTTAAAGGTTTGGAATTGTCTACAGAGCGCTCTGATGATAAAAAACTAATTACGGAGCTATTATTTAATATGTGTTTATTGAAATATTTCGGCAGAAACCTGAATATTTGCAATTGAAATTTCCTGCCCCCTAACAGCTTGAATTATCCAAAGTGAACTAGCTAAAAAAAGTCATATTCCAAATACTATCTTAACTCTTCTTTGCTTATATTGATCAGATAACTTTCCAAATTGCTTCGGAGTGGGATTTTTCACGCGCTTTCAAACAATAATAAGTTCTTTTCTCGGTAAAATACAGCGATATCCGAACGAGAGGTGTATAAATTAAAACGATTAATAATCTTCAAGGTAATTAAGGCCATTTTCACGTGCTGATTATAACAATAACGCCAACATCGATCGAATACTTTCGTCTTTCTTTAAGCCAAGAACGTTCCCGAGCACCATGTTTATAAAACTTTCAGGGTAATCCAATATTATGACTATAAAACGATAGACTTCTCCTCATCTTCCAGGGGGTATAAAATGGTAATCAGCGATCGAACGGCCGAAAGCTTTTGCTTCGAATAGACAGTCTTTTAAAATTACATTCCATGACGAGATTCATGAAGATCTAAAGACGTGAAGCAATGTCGAGGCCCCGGATAGCGATTCGATCCTCTAGTGACGTTGGGTGTTTGAGAATACTTGAATAGATAAAACAAAATCAAACTTTGTACAACAGTGATTATCAAACAGAAAGCAACTCTCCTCTCAAAGAGAAACTCTTCTCTCGACGAGACTTTTTGTAACATTACTGTTGGTGCCCGAACTCGAGATTGTCGCGTGACAGGCCAAATTTTGAGAATAAATTTATCAAAACAGCCCGCTGATAAGAAGCTGTAAGACCAAGTGATCAACTATTCAAATGAACTTATTAACGAGCTTTCTAACAGTGAAATAAAATTTTGGCAGCTTGTGGCTACTTTCATGTCCTAAAGGTTTTTGTAGATCAACTATTTATCGCTAATATTTTTGAAAGGGAGATGATTTGTTCTTGGCGCATAACTTACTGTGATCCGTCTTTCTTCACGAGTTCACCGTAGCCATGCTTCTTCCCTCTTCTCCACTCGCCAACGTACACGTCTCCGTTAGGGTACTTGTACATGCCTTCTCCATCTTCCGGCGGCCCTGAGTTCTCGGACTTCGTCGGATTAACCGGAGAGTATTCTTCGTCCGTAAACTCATCACAGCAGTCGCTGCACATCCACCATTCGCCGAACCAACGCTTGCAACAACGACAACAAAAGCAACTGGGACCACACTCACAGCACCTACAGAAGTGACACTGGCAAATCATACTCATGCAAGACCCCATGTTGAACGGCCGTGAATTTTTCAAGCTCCTTTGGCTAAGCTACGAGATTTTAAGCGGCGCTGCGATGTACATCAATGGGAGTTGTCAAAGCGGTCGAGAATCAGCTAAGGAAAACGCGCATTTACATAAACTTGACGCGGTCTCAAAGAGGTCAGATGCACGCGTTACAGTTGAATTGTTAGTTAGCTATGCATGAACGCCTCGAAGAATTCAAAACAACAAAGTTGACGGCGAAGTCATAAATGACACACGGGGTTATGTTTGCCCCGACACAACACAAGATTTCAATTGATGAAATCTAAACTTTCGGTTGTTATTTTCTATTAATAGCGCTTGTAAGTGTATTTATCATTTTAGAGGGGGGCACGGTGGTTGAATTGAGTACTTTCCATCGTCTTCTCTCTGATATTTCTTTACATACATCTAGTTTATATTACCAATTCTTCATTCGTTTCCTTTTTTAAATTACGTACATCCGCTTCCTGCATCGCGTTTTTGTTTCCAACTGCCAAAAACAACAACTATTGTTGAATAAGTCTGAGACGTAAAATCCTTGCGAGAGTACTAAGCCCCGGGGTACTCTCTGTAATGGCCTATACGGGGGGGGGTACCTTTCTCAGGCTTCAGGTATATTGAAGGGTAGGGATTTCACAAGGTAAGGTATATAAAAGGGTAGGGAAATCTGTCTTGCTTTCTGATTAGCATCTCCTCTAGTAATGCTCGATGTCAGGAGCCCATGGGCTCCTGTCGATGTAGTGTCTTGAGGCGGGATTTTACCTGAAGGCTGTTTTGACGTCACTCAACGTGGCCTTTCTGCCAATATCTCGTTCACGCTTCAAGCAACGCCAAATCCTTCCACTTAGAACATTCACCATTATTTTGCGGTTTTGTGTAAATTTTTGGGTGATTTTTGGCATTTTGTGAAAGAGATATTTTTTCTTAAAGGATAGGTTAAATTGAGGAAAATATGAAATGAACTTTTTTCTTTAAACATTTTCCATACTAAAAAAGAAATAATAAATAAATTCATGCAAACAGTAGCTAAAAACCCGAGGAAAAATATTTCTCTGATTATTCGGTTCTGGGCGCACGGCGCAAAAAGCCTCCGATTTTAATTACAGGAAGCTGAATTAAAAGCAGATGTCATAACCATTGGTGGAATAAGAGAATTTGCATTTGTCTGCAGCGAAGCCACATTAGTCAGGATTAATGCAACCTAGCCTGTGTATACCCGTCCACCTCCCGCTCAAGAAAAATCGGAAGAATTTTTTTCTTAAGAAGACCCGTGACAGTCAAGCTCCTCGGTAAGATTAAACGCGTGACGGTTGTGTGCGTGATGGATCCACCGCGAAGTCGCGGCGGTCGTGTGTCTGATGGTTCTGGGCGCGCGGCGCAAAAAGCCTCCGATTTTAATTAATTACAAGAAGCTGAATCAGAAGCAGATGTCTTAACCATAGATGGAATAGGAGAATTTGCATTTGTCTGCAGGGAAGCCACATTAGTAGGATCAATGCAACCTAGCCTGTGTATACCCGTCCACCTCCCGCTCAAGAAAAATCGGAAGAATTTTGAGAAAACCCGTGACAGTCAAGCTCCTCGGTAAGATAAAACGCGTGACGGTTGTGTGCGTGATGGATACACCGCGAAGTCGCGGCGGTCGTGTGTCTGATGGATCCGTGACGGACCCGAGACATACAACGGATCAACATGAGCTGAACAAAGTTGTAAGTGATGACGGTTGAAGTGAGATTTAGCAGTAAAGCTATGAAATCACCTGGTTATTATATATTTTGTCGTAAACCTGTCCGAAAGAGTGTCCATGCAATGGAGATCATCACCGGCTTACGCTCACGGCTACGACTTTTCAGAGTGAATATTTTAAAAGCGTGGACTATATCTCTTTCATAATATTTCTCTAGTAACGAGAATACTATCTATACTAATACTACTCTGAATAACCAGAGATCGAGCAAGGTAACTTGACTAAGAGCTGTTAGGCCCAGATCCCTTGATCTGGAGTCCGGCAAAATTCACTCAGTAGCAGAGCATCCATAGGGTTAATATAACGAACCAAAAAATAAGCCGTTAGATGTAAAAATTTGAAACATTTTACTGTTATTCGTAAAAATTACTTTGCGTAAAAGAATTTTAGCCACAAACGGGAGAGCCTCAAGATTTCCTGTCAGACTTTTTGTATCTTGAATAATGGAGGTACCAGGCGCGGATCTAGGAAAAATGTTGATCGATTTACTGCAAGATTAGCACCGAAGGTACAAGCTCCTAGTGGGGTCCGGGGACATGCTCTCCCGGGAAATTCATTCAATTTTAACTACCTAAAGTGCCCTTTCCTGGCTTTTTGAGTCAGTCAGACAACATATGTGCCAGATAATTTGGTTTTATCAACTGAGTTGATAATGTGAATTAGCCACCGTAAAGAGATTCAGAAGCTGACGTTTCGAGCGCTAGCCCTTCGTCGGAGCGAATCGAGGAATTGTGGGTTGTGTGTGGTTTATATACAGAAGTATGGAGCTACGCTATTGGTTGGTGCCTGGCAACGGGAAAAACAGAATAAATTAGTTAAATGAAAAACGTTCGTTGATACCATGAGGATTAAGAGTGCCGATTTGAAAAATAAATTTTTGTTCTAGAGTTTTGCGGCTTTCTGTGCTTCCTTGATGTAGGGAGAGGCCGCAGACTGTCATATGTTGCGTAGAATGATTCGGCAGATTAAAGTGTCTAGCGACCGGTTTAGATGCGTTTTTGTCGTCTTTCTCTACGTCGCGAAGATGTTCTCGAAATCGGTCGCCTAGTCGTCTACCTGTTTCGCCGATATATAACTTTTTGCAAAGGGTGCAAGTTATACAGTAGATGACATTGGCTGAGGTACAGGTAAAATGATCAGTGATCTTAATAGATCGCTTGGGTCCCGACAATTTTTCAACGTTGCAAATGAAAGGACAAGTTTTGCATCGTGCGCGTGCACATTTAAAAGTACCGGGTTGTTCACTCGTTTGACAAGCACTTCGGACTAAAAAGTTACCTATGTTTTTGTCGCGTTTGAATGAAATTAATGGCGGTTGCGAAAAGATTCTGCCAGTATCGGGATCATTTTGAAGTAATTTAAAGTTTTTTAGAATGATGGATTTAACTGCGTGGTTGTGAGGGTGAAATGTGAGAGTGAATGGAATTCTATTGTTATTCTCCTTCTGAGACGTTTGTAGTGCTGACTGCCGATCAATTTGTTGGGCGCGATGATGGCCTGCTTCAACAACAGAGGCAGGATAGCCACGTTTGTCGAAAAACTCGCACATTTCTTCTGATTTTAAAGAAAAATCAGAGTCTACACTACAAAGGCGACGAAGTCTAAGAAACTGAGAATAAGGAATGGAATTCTTGACATGTGATGGATGTGAAGATGAATACAACAAATAACTATGAGAATCTGTGGGTTTGTAGTGCACACTGGTGCATAAACCGTTGCCTTCGACAAAAACCTTAATATCTAGAAATGCTAAAGAAGTGTCGGAAATTTCCCAGGTATATTTAAGAGCCGGATGAAACGAATTAACAGCAGTTATAAATATGTGCCAGTTCCATTCTCCTTGGCTGAACCTTGCAAATTTGCGAATTTTTTCGTCAAAGTCAAGCACTGCTGTTTCTTAGTCAGCACTGCCAAATCGATTTTCCAGCTCATTGATCAGATAGATGGTCAACCAAGGGAATCGTGAGATTTCTCCTATAGTGGTCTTCTATCGTTTCAGTAGGAGTGTTTGCACGGTTGCGCTGCACCTGATAGCTTTTGGGCAATTTGGCATGCTTCTTGAAACCATTTTGCACGTTTTTCTTCGACCTTTTGGCGCACAAAAGATGACGTTTTAACTACACCTCTAATGTCGCTAAACGCGCCTAGTATGACCGATTTCCGTAAAACGGCGGAAACCGGTATGGATCCGCGCCTGGGTACGTTTCTAAAGAAACTGTGTTGCTGCGATGGTGGGGAGTACTAGTACTACAAGATAATTTGGTTTAATCAACTGGGTTGATAATGTGAATTGGCCACCGTAAAGAGATTCGGAAGCGTTAGCCCTTCGTCGCTCTGACGAAGGGTTAACGCTCGAAATCTTTTTATGACCTGATCAAAAATGCGATACCGACTCTTAAATCAAGACCCTGTTCCAGAACATAGTGTCTTATGATTAGTTCTCTGGTTCAGATCGATGTTGAAGGAATTATGAAGGTCCTTCAGGGATTTAGCCATCCATTTAATATAATATATCTCTGGCTTTTGAATATCATTGTCAAAAGCAAGGTAAATGTTCGAGGTTGAGTTATCCAAACTCCTTGTCTATTTTTTATTCGCAGTGTAAAGTTTCACGATGTGAAAGAAAAACACATGATGTTAGTAGACCTCGGCCTTGATGTATTGACCTCGCTATCGCTCGGTCAATACTTCAAGGCCTCGGCCTGAGAATTCCCTGTAATGACCTCACTCTCGGTTAATAAGTAGTATGTAATATATGATCAAATGCGCATTACATGAGATTAAATTATCAACGTTATTACGTTATCCAGAATAACTAAGATATTATGAAAAAGAATGGATCTATAAAAATATAATATATACATAGTATAAAACTCACAAATTAACTCGAAATTTCAACGTAAAAGTTTACCCGCACAACTAGCGCGAGAAATTGAAGAAATTCTCGACCCTAAAAAACTCACATTTTCAATTAACTCAGAGCATAAAAGTACATAGTAGAGCCCTGGATCTTCTTCCCTGCCTTATTCCCTGCCATCGCTGTGAAAAATCCGCTAGAGAATCTCGCGACTCTCACCATTTGATCACGCAACGTGACAACATCCACACGAGAACCCACGACACTTGCGTGGATCAGCACGGATATACAACGTCAGGATAGCGCGTAATTTGTCTTTTTACCTACCTTACAAGGCTAATCGTACCTTCTTGGTACGCTTCGGTGACATATCAGGCAAGTTTGGTCGCGCCATGGTTCGTATTTTGGCGAGACGCAGCAGAGCCAAAATACCCAAAAAGGTACGATTACGTATACAAAGTAGAAAAATTGTCCCATATCATAGGTGCGCATGGATCCCAAGACTTACGGTCTCCGTCCCTGATTATGACTCCTGCCGGAAGCATATGACCTATTCTAGGTGATATGCTTCTGCACCATATTTGCTCGAGAAGTGAAGCTTCGAGAGCAAATATGCTAGTTTTAAGAGCATCAAATTTCCA
>JAEMPF020032192.1:0-17500 GCA_022496165.2 Catalaphyllia jardinei | reverse complement strand
CCGACCTTTCGGCCAGTCACGTGACAGCTGTGGCCGGAAGGAGTTCGGATTCGAATTCAAGCCAAAGTCAAGTAAAGCAACTTTCTTGTGTTGCCATAGTCCAGTCCCTGAACTCTCCTTTCTTCCCGCCCCACATAGAGTCCAGGATAACTTGCATGCGCATGCTCAGAACGAACCAATCAAAAATAAGTAGGTCCCAACCAGGCTGCTCGCGTCAATGTGTCGCGCAATTCCTTTTTCAGCTCGCGCTCGCGCAATTTCTTTGACGTTGATATTGTGGTAAAAACGTAACTATCGAAATATGACAGGGGCCCATTACCTGAAATATGGCCATGGTTTATCGTAGTCTGTACTTTTATCACATCGACAACGAGTACGCGTCATTACTCTTTTCCCAAACATTTTTTCGTATTGTCTCTGCATATTAAGCGAGTTTGCAAAAGTTTTTGAAAGGAAAGTCTGACGCGTACAAGTAACTCATTTGCATAATGCAGCGCGTGCACTTTCAAGTCCGAGTCAGTGTTTTCAATGTCAACAAATCTTGGCAAAGATTCCTTTCATTATCTTTGATACTGTGATAAAAAACAAATCGAATGTGGTATAGCGCGGTACTGGTGAAATTCCACTGATTTTTTGATTAATTGGCATGATTTTAATCAATCTGAATGCAGAAATTGAATGCAGATATGATTCAGAAAACCGCGTTCCAAGCCAAATCTGAAAAATACTTCCAAATATGGTTTTTCCCCCGAAAAAATGGCGGCGTTCTGAGCATGCGCATGCAAGTTATCCTGGACTCTTCTTTCGCTCGCCCGGGTTCAGCCCTTATATGAGGTGGGAAGAAAGGAGAGTTTAGGGACTGGACTAGTTTTGCCATGGCAAAAGGATTCCTCGAAGGCACCTGTTGCGTGAAGTGAAAAGATAAACACCAAACTAATTGTTGTTTTTTTTTTGTAAAATACCGTAAATGATTGAATTAGCGCCCGGGGCGCTTATTTAATTTTCTAAGGCAAGAGGGGAGGGGGGGGGGGGGAGGGGGGCGCTAATTCGAAGGGGGGCGCTTATCTCGTTTATCAATTTTTAGCCTCAAAATGACACTATCCTTATTTTTATTTAAAACCAAACTGCAACATAAAAATTCAAAAACCTTGTAGAAAACTATTTTTTACTATTTCTTACAAGGAAATGAGAGGCAAACCCGTGCGACTTTGAAAGTACATTATGTTTGTACTATTTAACAATGTCACAGTTCATTAAAAGAACCGTATAGGCCGTATACGTCTCGTATATCATACCGAGTATCGAAACTCATTTTTTCTCGGGGGAGGAGGTGGGGGCGCTTATTACAAATTTTGAGCCGTAGGAGGGGCGCTAATTCGAAGCGGTGCGCTTATTTGAAGCTGGGCGCTAATTCGAGCATTTGCGGTACATGGATGGTTCCTCAGATTGCTATAGGCACGAAAACCTACATAAAGCATGATCCTTACCTAGACTCAGCCAATCTGATGAAGCTTCGAGGTAAAATAAGTACTTCAAAATTTGACTTTCTACGCATTGCAAACCTACATCTGATCATTGAAACTTTTTTTTTCCTGATACGGATGCTATGCTATCGTGTGATCATCCAATGAACTACGGCACAGTTTGAAATCAACATTAGCGACCGCTCCTGCGCGACAAATGCCACTTAACAGACGGGGCACAGTCAAAAAATTTCCGTTAAAATACAACTCTCTCCTCAAACTGTGCACCCGTCCGGTAAGTCGCATTTGTCACGCAGGAACGGTCGCTAATGTTGATTTCAAACTGTGCCGTAGTTCATTGGATGGTCACACGATACGCCGGAAAGTTGAAACCTCCAGCAGTGAAGCAAAAATCTTTCGAATTGGAGCAGAAGGTTTGAAGATTTTTCAAGCCGACCAGAAAAGGGGACCAATGGACTATCCTTCTTTGCGTTGGAGGGAAAAATCGAGTCGCGGAGTCGAATTTCGGCGAAAAAACGGCCTCGTGGTTCAGGTCTTTCCAAACCGCAGTGTCCAGTGTTCGTCTATAGAAAGCTACGACAAACACCTGAAAATCCCCCAAAAACGACGAAACAGGCAAAATGGACAACTGAAATCAGGCAAGGTGAGTTTATTTACTTAATTTCATTCACAAAAGTAACATTTTATTTCATTGCGCGATTTTATCCTTCGTTATTATAAATTCCATACAATGCCTTGCAGAGCGCTCAAATTCTCAACGGCCCAATGTGTAACACAACACCGCGCACTTAAGTCAGTCACGTCTCACTCGATACGCGTACATAAATCATTAATATTTGATCGATTCCTCGAATCGTGAGTTTGGGACGCCTGTGGTAAGCACGGTTTGTTTTCTTTTCTTTCTAAAGTTGAAATGGCCGAAGAACAAGAATATTTACAATTACTGTATGTGTTTAGAAGCTTGTAGAGGTGTACTTTTTGTTTCGGAGAAATTAAGGTCTTTACTTCTGTCAGTACACCTATAAGCTATTTGCTACTGCAGGATTTATGAAGTAAATATTCTTCTAAAACCTCACTCTCAATAGACTTCAGAGTTTCATTAGCCTGCGAACGCAGACGTATTTCCGGCTGTCACTGGTTCCGTCGAAATATCGGGATTGAAGTGAAATTTGACGACAGATAATGTCGGCTAGAGTACCCAACAAAGCGCTCTTCAAAAATAACCGCTCTTCATCCTTTTTATCCCTGGCTGGCATTCCTTCACAACAATCCTTTTGCTTGCTGGTTTAGCCGTTATTTATTTATTTATTTGCTGGCTTATCAATGTCATACGCCTTAGAAGTTCGCTTGTCTTTCAGTATGGTGAACATATCAGGAGTCAGAAGTTTTCCCGTTATAGTTGGGTTGTTCGTGAGATTCTAATTCGGAAAGCTCCTCATGTTGCGTTTCTTGCGGCGGTAACAATAGCCGAGTGCGAGTAATACACCTGCCCCCAGAGCGGCACCAACTCCAAGTAAAGCGTAATGATTGTCGGCAAAGTCTTTTAAGTTTTTAAATAAAAATGGCATCATTCTCGCAGGCGCTTTGCACAACGGAGCAGTGAGCACAACTCCAATCAACGTCGCAATCATAGTAAGATAACGTGGCATCTCGGTCACGCGTGACGAAATAGAATGACGTGAGAATTGACATAGCTTCATTTGGGAAATATCCAGCCTTTGAACAACTGGGGCCAAGACTGCCAATCTTGTTCCCAGGGCCTTCGTTACCCTTGGGCGCGGCAAAATTTTGCGCGCGTTATCATCGCTGTCCGAGGGGAGCCTGAAAGCCACTTTGTTTTTTTGTTGTATCAGCCATGTTTTCACTAATGAAAGCTAAAGTCGTGTTGTGGACTTAATTTTAGTAATTTATTGCTCTTTAAATTGCATTTTACAAGTTGGGAGGATAGTTGTACGTATACAATGCTCAGATTACGGTAAGTGCCTTTTTTTGATATTAATTGTTCGAAACTTAAAGACTTTGGCCAGGAGGTCAAGTGACCGATCTTGTACCCTGTAGCTACGTTTCAAGGCAATGTTCTGGCCGGTAGAGCGATACTCCCCGTGACGTCACCTATCGTCATTATGTTTCAACCAGAGGTTTATTGGCTGCCGAGACAAAGGATTCTTTTGCTCTGTGGTTGGCAAAATTTGAATATCAAAAGACTTGTTTGTAAACATTGAGGATCGCTATGATCATATTCATTGGCATGAAATTATATGCTTACCATTTTATCATCAAGACAATTCTAATCATCGTTTCTTGTAACACAGGTTGTCAACATAGACCCATCCCCTCTAAATCCCAGTACCTGCCGGTGCCAGGACAGAGATTTGGATTTAATAACAACCTCAGTTAAATGTTGTTATTATACATTGAACTCTCTAACTCTTGTCTGATTGGCCAAAAGTGTAAAGTGAATTTTCGAAATCAGCGCCCGTGACGTCATAACTGCAGATTATACAATTATCATGTCAAGGACACTCAAGGTCACGGGTTATCATGTCATGTATGACTGCAGTGCATAATTTCTAAGGGTAATCATGTCAGGTTTGCCGCACTTTGTGTTGCTTGCTGTCAGTGAAGAAGCAAAAACATGACTTTTTTCTCTTTAATGTATATTAAAACAATTATTAGATTCGGTTTTTATGATATCCAGAATAATCAAGGTCTTGGTAAGAGTTATCAGCCTCAGCCCTCAGCTTTGGCTGATAACCCTTACCTCACCTTGATTATTCTGGATATCACAAAACCTCATCCAATAATATTATAATTGTTTGTTAAACATCCCTGAACCTGGTGGATATTTCAAGCCACCAAAGTCTGCAGTAATTTACATTACTTACTGGTGGGTTTTGATAATCTTTGAATGAGTCCCAAGGAACCATGTGAGCTTTGAGCCATTTATGTTGTAATGTAACTTTATTCTTAGTAGCCAGGGGTCTGTTTCTCAAAGGTCCTGAAATGGTTCACACCCAGAAATCCGCAGCAAAATCACAAACCTTATGATTGCAGAGCTGTTTTATTCACATATTCTTAAAATGAACAGAGGTTCTCTCCATACAAGTTCATGTGTATACACCTCTCTATTTATAGATACAGAATAATTAACAATGGCTTTGCAGGCCCAAAAAGTTTCTGGGGTTTGAGAAATGGGCACCAGGCAGCCAAGGTAGCTGTATGTAGCTCTTCAGTTAAAGTACCACTTGTCTTGTTAAATTCTCTTTAGACCCTTTCTCCCTAGAAGCATCTAGTTTCTCTTGAGAATCAGAGAACCATTAAGTATGCCTAGATGGAATATATTACTCGTGCCGAGTTACCTGCATGACATTTAAGTATAAGCCTAAGTAGATGGAATAGCAAATTATGTAGGATGTTGGTCATGATAGCAGAAAGCTTGTGTTTCTACTGATCATATTGACTGTGTATGAAATACACATGCAAGGTAATACCCATAGTGGATTCCTGACTGAATTCTTTTAAGTCAACGGATGATTTTTAATGGAAACAAGATGCATGTTGTGAAAAAAAACCACACATCTTGAGAGGAATGAAAAGTGTCTCATGAGATGTTGGTAGTTCTAGAAAATATCCATACCTCCCCTACAGAAGGGGTTTTCCAAGACCCCCATCCCTCTGAAAATTCCAATTAAGCTTGATAAATTTCTCTAAATGTTTTGGTGATCGAGAACCCCCTACCCCCAGGAAATTTCAATCCCTTTTGTTGGGGTAGTATGGACAATTATTTTCTGAAACTGCACATTGTACCTAAATAGAGTGTTAATGAAGTAAGTAGCACTCAGTCCTGCTAGCCTGATAATTACCACTCTGGTAAAATGATGATCAGGAAACCTAAAGGCTTATTCTTAAAATCAGTCCTAAATTTCATTGGACTTATACCTGAATCACTTTCTAGCTCTTGGCAGTCTATAGGAAAACGATATAGCATGGTTTAAATCACCTTTAAAGATTCATAGATTAGAGCCTTCTTAAAATGTTACAATTTGGTAGTAGGTATGGTAACTGAAGTAGTAGCGTGCAGTAAGGGGACCTCCAGCTTTCTGTATCCTGCTCTCCTGCTTCTTGCTACAGTAGAACCCTGGTAACTCTAACTCTGAAGGGGAATGAAAAACAGTTTGACTTAGTGGGGGTTTGAGTTATTGGGGTTGATTGAATATTCAACTTGCCCTGTTAACAATTTATAGTTTACTGAATTTTCAGAACTTAAGAATACTGTACAGTGCAAATATTCTAACTCATCTTGTCAGAAATTGTCAGATATGTGAATGGTTGGTTGCACTTATCAAAGTTTAATTGCTGTAGTGATAGTTTTGAGTGTTTTTACTGATTACAGGACAAGAAAAACTGATGGGATGACATCCTTGGTATGTTACGTGAACCAGAATTTGAGTTATCAGCCGGGGTAAATTTTGATCAAGGTAATCAATTACAAGTTAGTGAGTTAGTTAGTACCAGTAAGCGTGGGATTCATGTTACTACAATTATCAGTTGAGTAAGGCATGACGAAAGTTTGGTCACCATGTTTTAACGTGAAATTTGTGTTGTTATCATGGGCAACTGGCTCCGTTCCCATTGGCAACTTATTGGCCTTTGTCGTCATTGGAACAAAGCATGCAAAATTGTAAGTGTGCAACAGGTGGTGCACGGTTGTTGTAAATGATACCAATGGAAACACGGTAAATTGCATGTGACAACACCAAAATTTTAAGACTAATCTTTGCCACCTGTCTGTTGTGTCTCACTCAACTGATCAAGTTAACTGAGTTAACATGACTGAGAAGTTTGGTCAAATCCAAGTGAAATGGGACTTAGTTCAAGTCAGTGGTGGAATTTGAGTTATCCAAGTTTGAGTTACGGTAACCAGGGTTCTACTGTATTGTCATGCTTAATAAAATTAATGATTCTTGTCTTCTGAGAATTTCTGCTTCCCACGCTTTGAGTTTCCTTTCCCATTTCCTGTCCTTCCCTCTCTGGCCTCCCCCTGCCATTCATCAAGGCTCCCACCCTCCTGAGGCAGTCTCCCTCCAAAATAAAGACCAAAGATGGATTTGCTATTAGTCAGGACAAAATTAGTACTCTGGCAGAGAAGTAGTCAGCAAATGATTTACTTAGCTGGCAAATTTGCTGGCTGTCAGCACCTTATGACAGGGCCCAGCATATCAAAGCCATTTCAGTATGCTTTGACTTTTTATTGATGGATCATTTATTTATACAAAAATGATGTGCTTTTACATGTGGTTGACTTGTTAACTCCAAGTGTTGTCAGAAAGTACTATTGTCTTGGTAATGCTGCTGATACATGAAGCTAATTTTGTGGCCATACATATACCTCTCCTTGACCCCTTCAAAACATAGCACTAGCGCACTGCACTGTATAGTAAACAAATAAAAACTTCACAATGTCAGCCGGGAAATTGAGAGTTTCTACACACATCCTCCTTACTCTTTTTGCCCCAAATTCCCTAGGGTTTTCCAAATAATCCTCATCATGGATTAGGGTGGGGGATATTTGCATTAGACATTTGATTAATGAAAAATGCTAATTTTACGTAAAGTACTGATTCTATTACACACTGAAAAAAATGCTTAATGTTTAGAGCATTTAGCTGTTGTTGTACATCTATAAGCTGGAAAGCAATCCTATACTCCCACCATGGTACAAGTGAGATAGATCTGATGATATAGGTTTTTTGATTGACAGAAATTTTATTATTACAATATATCACTGACAACACTTTCACTACAAAATTTAAGGTTACAAAAATTACAATACAAAAATTAAGATCACAATGCTTAATACATCATACAACCATGCTTGCTTCACGTATATGTAGATTGGATTTTAATCTTAGGAGAGGCTTCCATAGTGAAATAAATTTTGCCTTTTGTCCTTTGGAATATAAAATCGATTAGATCTGATTAAATACATGTAACTTCTTCCAGACATATCAAAATTGCTTTGGATTTATATACATAGCTGCAGCTTTTACTACAAAATGAGCTTTTTTGTTCTTCATACTGTCATTTGACTTCACATGAAGAGCTGTATAAAAACATTTCTACAAAAATAGCTTGTTCAAAAATTTAGTTTACTCTGGTTTTTATCTGATGCCTAGGTATACACCATTGGCATGTTATGGCACAATTACGACAGATTATTAATGGATGAATCTTGTTTCCATCTATCTGTGTCATGGATTTTTTAATACAACAACAGAAGTTATCTAAGTCAGTTGCTGGAAGTAAACCAAAACACATTACTATGACTACATGCGTTCAGCAGAAATGTAATTGTTTTGAAAGCAAAATAATTGTTTCATGGTTTCCAACATTACTGAAACTATCAAACTTATAACTGATTTCCTCTAATATTATTTTAACACTCTTGTACTGAACAGGCAACAGTGTATACACTGATTAAGTGTATTATCGTTTGTCTCAAGATGTAGTCACTTGAGATGTACAATGTAGATCATGCCCTTTCAACGGCAATGCGGTCGAATGATTACAGAACGCTATTTATATCACAAAGGTTGGCTATGATTGGTGCATTTAGATCCTCCAATTCCTCCATTCTTGTGGTGAGTAGCTGTTCCCTCAGTGGTCCACTGTTGTAGTGTTTTCCAGTTGTTGTGTTTTTTTTAATCGTGGGCATCCATAATTTCAATCCCACTATTCTTGTTGGTGTTATTAGGGTGAAGACAGTGAGGATCTTTGATCAATAAACTTGACCTTGTTCCATATTGGATAGTGGCTGGTTGCATGGGCATGTTCAGTTCATTGATCGAGATCCCCACCCGTACACACGTAGGATAAAGGAAGCTATCCACACAAGACCTCACCCCAATAACATCAACAGGGATAGTGGAATTGAAATTGCTGAAGCATGGATGCCCATGGTAAAAAAAACATAACAGGAAAAACAACAGACTGCTGAGAAACAGCTACTCACTGGAACATTGGGAAGATCGAAGTGCACCAATCACAGCCGACCTTCATGATATAAATAGTGCTGCGTAATCAGTCGACCACATCGTCTGAAAAAGACTAGCAGTAAGCAGCCAAAATGTTGCAATCTACATCCAAGTGACAACATCGCAAGACAAACGATAATACACTTTACTATTGCATCTACCATGAAAAAAAAACCCTCCTCCTTGACAGTGTATACACTGTAAGTTCACAGTAGCATAAGCCTCTCAGGTGTCAGGAGATTCTAAATAGTCATAATTCAATAAAACATTTGGAAATGGGAACATGACTAATGTTAAATGTTTGAAAAAAGAACTCTCAAGAACTCCATTTTTCACATAGTTTTGCCCACATGTCACTAAAAATGCAGTTGCCCACCTCCCTTTAACTAGTTAGTACACTTAACTACATCTCCACTTATATTTTGGACAGTTATCTAGGCCTGAGTATTTAACTACAATAATTATTTATGTCTGGGGGGCGTGCTGGCCTCATGGTTAGTGCACTCGACTCTAGAGCGAGTGGTCTGGGTTCGAACCCTAACTGGGGACATTGTGTTATGTTCATGAGCAAGATTCCTGACTCTCACAGTGCCTCTCTCCACCCAGGAGTATAAGTCGGTACCGGCAAATCGTTGGGGAAACCTAACAAGTTGGGGGAGAGTGGCCTGTCAGGGACTAGCATCATGTCCAGGGCGAGTAGAGATATTCCCAGCGGCTTCATGCTACAGAAACTGGGATAAGTCCCGGCTTCAAGACTTCACTTTCCTTTTTTTTCTTTTTTCTATTTATTTATGTCTGATTGAAAGTTGAAGTACATTTGACCTGCAGCTACATGAAGTTCCAAGGGACTTCCTACAAAAAGTAACTTCTACTATACCAAGGTTGTCATGATCCATGTCAACTAGCAAATTAGGTTTAAAATAGAAATCTGAAATTCTATACAGTGCAAAGAAGTACAGTCATGTAAATCTTATTTTGCATTTTGTGTTATTTTCCTCACTGAGGAAATTCTTAGGCGAGGGAATATCTGACATAATGTGGCATATTGCTTACAGTAAGTTTGATAATCAGGAAACTGATTTAGTACATAGTACATGTACATCACATCACCCGGTGCAGCCTCTTGTTTATGTCTAATTCTTGCCTTCACAAAATGGTTCCTTCCCTCAAGTGCATGTATCCTGATGTGCATGTATCCTGATGTGTACTGTATACACCTGTAGATTCATTCACTTAGTTAACCAGAAAAATTTAAAGTTTAAATTATAGTATGTTGCTCTAATAGAAGGTGTTGTAACTAGCCAAGCATGCTTTGACTCAAATGCCCTGCAAGAGCCTAATTGAAAACGTTTCAACTACCAGTGATATTTATGTTATTTATAGGTTTTTCTCATTATTTAAGAAACCGTTACTACATATTTTAATTTAGCCACATTCATTCAGCCACATCAAGTGCTATCAGTCACATCAAGTGCTATCAATTTAAGCGTGAGCTAATGAGTGACACGAGTGACTATATTTATAATCAAGCAATGTTAAAACTTCACCTGTCCAACTTATCATGGTATCCATTCTTCCAACTCCTCTTCAAAACTGTTGTTAACACAGTATAGGAAGGCAACTTTATCTCCCTGACGTCCAGGCATGACATTATACACATGACGTCTGGTGTGTTGATATGGTGTGTACATGTAGTTGTCTTGGCAACCAGGACAATCATGTGAAGGGCAGGCTGGTCCACAGTGGAACTTGACAAAGGAGAAATCTCGTTTACAAATTCCATCAACCATGGAAAACACCTGACACAACACATCTGCTGGCTTCATTCTTTGCATTTTGCTGTAAAATTTAATTACAAAGTGATTGGCTTTGTTTAGCAAAATGCAATATTGAACAGTTGAACTAATTACATGTTTTTCTGTACAGTGGTTACAGAATTATAGTGAAGACCACATTGTTTTCAAGCCACTCCAATGTAAACCTAATCAGCGCTAGCCTTGAACTTTCAAACGAAGTGTTGAATGTACACTTTGCATGTGTTTTCACACTGGGAATTAATGAAAATCACCTTTAAATACATTTTAGTGTATGTTTTTAAATTCAACTAACATTAGATGGTATGCACAGGAGTACTAGAGAATTAATATCGGAATTTAATGGAGTAGCTAGGCTAGAAGTGCTGGGAAAGTATCCTTTGAATATCTCATAACCAGAGTCTGCAAAAGTTGAAAAGAAAAGAACATTTTTTTTCTAAAATTACCTGGAGCTAAATGTCACTTCAATGATTGCCTCTTCGTTCATTAGTCTCAGTCTGTAGGGCTGCTTAGGACTCATCCAGAATTTGCCAACATCTTTGAACATAGCAACTGGACCATTTGGAAACTCCAACTTGCTGTTCTTGTGGGCACGAGATAGCAAGCGATGAAACAGGGGCTCTGGAAGGAACCTCTTGAAGAACACATAGAACTTCTTATCTGTGGTGTTGTCACGCCATGCCGGAATGCACCCGTCTGTAGACTTTGGCAGCAAGGATGGAACAAAGTGAGTTGACTTGTGTTCTTCATCATCACTTAAGCTACAAATGTTCACCTTCTTGTTAGACAATGGACAGATCAAATCGTACTCCTCAAGGAATGCAGTCATGGCTTCTTCATTTTCTTGCACTGTTGAGATGATTCTTGTCAGCAGTGATTTGGTGAGGATTCCTTTGTCATGCAGGAGTTTCCAGTCACGTCTGAATCCCTTTTTCTGGATCATTTGTGGGGGTGGCGTGACAAGCTTGATGATAATATCAACCAGTATCTCTGGCTTGAGAAGAACCCACTTGGACAGATCTTGATCTTTGTCAAGGTATATCACTAGTCCTTTTTCATGGAAGTACTTCAAGGTTTCTTCAGACCAGTTGGTGCAAATGAAATTTCCAAGCGCTGCTGGAAACTCCTCGAGTGTTACGCAGAACTTGGCTTTCTTGTTTCCCCTTAAATTGATAATTGCATCTTGTATTGTAATCCATGATAAAGGTATGTTGCAAGCTGTGACTTCCTCTCTTTCTTCAGCAAGAGACATGATTTTCGCTCGAAGAATTTGGACTCCAGCATCATTTTGTCCATTGGAATTCTCAACCGGAAAAAAAAACAACTCATCAACGTCGTTGACAACAAGTTCATCACAGTATAGATCCCAAAGATGTTTCTTGAGATGGCCATTTAAGGTTTTCATGCTAATTTGGGTCATCTCTCCCCTGTGTGTTCCAACAAGGAAAATTGGTGCTTTGGGTGGCACATGGCTGCAAACAGATTCCAACCAGAACCGAAGTCGTTTAGCACTTGCTTTGATATTTCTGAATTTTTTTCCTATAAGCTTGGCTATGTTGAATACAACAACATAAATATCTTCCCTTCTCAGAAACATATGATGATAGGTATAGTATTCTTTATCTCCAGCAAAATCAAGGATTTTCAGTTTGAGAGAAGGAAATTTTTTTTGTAGGGCACGTCTTAAAATTTTTGTGTTCATTTCTCCATTCCCCATCAATGCTAGTGTCATGTAACTGGTTCGAAAGTACATGTGTTCTTTGTCATTGCTTTTTGAAAAAATACAGAACCATTCCTGGTATAAAGTTAAACCGAAGTATAAAGGAAAGGATATTACAAAATAGATTTCGGGTAAAGTAAATGCTAATTTGCAATGATAAAAGATCATGATGGAGAGTAGTGTAACAAAAGTGCCTAATGATGTTTCCTCTCTAACCGATGAAAGAATATTACGGAAAATTTTTGTATGCAAAAATACAAGTGGGATATCCCAAATAAAAATACTCGACATATTGTAAATAATGGTATTAGTATATTGAATGCAAACTGTTACCATTGCCCAGGAGCGCTCCCAAAAACAAGCTTCTTGGAGGCTCCTGAACGATGTTGCTACTACAAAGCCAAAAAATAATCCAATAAGGATTGAAACTGGTAACCGATAAAAACAGAGAATCACAATGAAGGTTTGATTCTTGACCAGTTGACCTGTGCCAAAAGGTAGTTGAAGTGGACCTATGCAAAGAAACAACGCTACGAACGCAGTGCCAGCGACTGTGCCTAACAAAGTTTGACTACTGGAGAACCTATAACTTTCATCAAAAAAACTGAACACCAAACCTAGATATAACCCAACAATTAATCCGCCACGGCTCAAGATGAAAACAAAGGTAGCCAAGATAAATCTTAAACTACCTTCAAATTGAAAAGCACAGCAGCGAAAAATTATGGGGCCATAGTAAATGTAATAAAAAAATAGATATGATATGGGTAAATTGTATATTGTTCCTATCAGAAATACGGTTGTAATTACTGATGCGTACAAGTATATAAACAGCCGCTCAAGACCCGTGATCAATTCGAATTGTCGAACAACAACAGGACTGTTTGCGCTTCCATTTCCAATCAAAGCTACTTGCACGTCGCCAGTTTTGAGGAACTTCCACAAGTCTCCAAAGACAAGATCATTCAAGGTGCAGTTTTTCCACTCATTATCCACAAGACACTGATCAATTCCTTGGGTTTTTTGCTGTGTGGGATCAAATGATTTCCCAGTGAGCGACTTTACTAGACTTGTTTTACCAACCCGAGAGTCGCCTAGCACTAAGCACTGTCTCGGAAATACAAACTGTTTGTCTACTGCATCGCCTTGTTCTCCTGTTACCTCTAGCTTTTCAAAAATAGACTTAGTTTTACCTCCTGTAAGTGACATAACTTTAAAGTTGTTTCATTACACTTTGTGGATATCCAAGGAATAAATTGACGACCGTGAGACAAAATGTAATCAGATGATGTTGAAAAATTCCTGAGCCACCTCCCGATCAGGTTGGTTGCATCGTCTCTTTCCTCCCTGCCGCTGATCAATGATAGCGTGGACTCAGTGAATGAATGGAATTAAAAACTGTATAAGCACAGCAACAAACCGATGAGAGTGCCGGATCTTAAACAGATCTGGATCAGCAGATATTTTAGAATACAAAATGTAGACGGCACACTGATCCCAACGGCGGATATGACCAAAATCAGGCGCCCATCAGTGGGAGCCTGCAGCTCCCATAATAAGCCAGTGTGACACGGCATTTTACAGACCAGTCTATTTTTAGATATTTTTCCCGCGAAATAGGTTAGTTCCAGTCCACATGAGCAGGCTTCGGTAAGGATAAAACAATGCGGCATCACGTGAACATGTCGACATCATGTTGACATGTCAACATTAGTTGTGCTTGTGATTGCAATTGGTCACAGAGGTTCCTGTTCGAGATAAATTCAAACTAAAAATACATCGGTCTGTGAAAACGCAGTGACAGGAATATGTGGTAGTTGCAGGCTCCTAGTGATGGGCTCCTGCCAAAATGAAATACAACGAAATAAAGGACTAAATTATTTTAAACAAAATCTCTTCTGTTTATGCCAAACAGATGTAATGTTTTAGCTTTGTTTATTAAATGAGCCTCCCGAGCCTTTCTTACTGAGTCACGTTTGCTGTGTATGAGCCTTCCCTAACCCACCGGTTATAGCTAGGCTTTTGTACATTATGCTGGCATTTTTTTCGAGCATTTTAGTGAGGCAAAAGCATTGAGCATTAATCCAGCATTTTAGTGGCATTTTACAGGAAAGTGAATAGTATTTCCACAGAATATAGAAATAAAACTACTTTTTTTACGAGACTTAACTACCTCTTCACTTAGGTATCACTGAAAGGGGAAAATGGATTAACATAACAACAGATCATTTAGAGAATTATCTTCTGCCGTATTAGGACTTTTACATAAGTTGTTGAAAACTTGTTTTACAAAGTAAACATTTTTATTACTGAAGCACTCTGTTGTTAAAATTATGAAAATTTAAAAACCCCTATGTATGAGCATTAACCGAGCATTTTAGTGACTTTCTGGGGGAAAACCGAGCATTTTAGTGGGAAAAATGGAGCATTAAGGTGGAGCATTTTAGTGGGGAAATAAAAGCATAATGTTCAAAAGCCTAGTTATAGCTTACAGACGTAACGCAAGCCTACGTGATCTGCTACTGCTAGTTTATTCGACCGGCACTGTCGCACGAAAATTCCTCCAGCCAACAACCCGCAGGAATTAGAAAATGCAACCATCCACGCTGCCTCGCTTGTTCTTTTCTCCGATAGGGTCAAACAAGCTATACTTTTTTTACAACTAACAAAGCTAGAAAAATCGCCGACTCCATATCTTGCCACTCAAAAAATCTCATATACCCGATAGAATGTAAAAAGTGCCACCTTCAATACATCGGCGAGACCAAGCGTCAACTCAGTGAAAGCTTTGGGGGACACCGACGTTCTATCCTGAATCACCAACAACTCAGCACAACTACACCAGTATCACTACACTTAAACAAAGCTGGCCATTCTATTAACGACGTCCGCCTCATCCCGATTGAACTCATTCACAACAAACGTGACTCAGTAAGAAAGGCTCGGGAGGCTCGTTTAATAAACAAAGCCAAAACATTACATTCGTTTGGCATAAACAGAAGAGATAAAGCACGCTAGTGACACATCTGACACTTATTTACTCATAGCCTACCAATCAGTGTCACGTATTTTTATTTAAATTTTTATTTGTAACCGTTTTCATTTCACATACTTTTTTCCACTCAGCCCCTGAGGAAGGTTTGTATTGCAAACCGAAATATAGGGTAATTTTGTTTAAAATAATTTAGTCCTTTATTCCGTTTTATTTCATTTTGGTCATATCCGCCGTTTGGATCAGTGTGCCGTCTATTTTTTTTAACTCAATGAATGAGTTTGGGCTCGTCACGCGGTCTTTCCACGCGCATATCCGCATATCCGCATATCCAATTGGGAGAAATGGGTAGCTAGCCATAAGAGCATCTGAGTCACATCTGTGTAAGAGGCTAACCGCAAGAGTTAAGATATGGACATCATTCACTTCACGTGGGAGCTGGTCAGTCGGTCAGCAGTGATTTGGTCAGCATTCCTTTTTCTTGCAGTAGTATGTCAGTCAAGCTAATTTGTCGGGCTTGAGAAGAACCCAATGGGATAGCTCTGGAACTTTGTCAAGGAATTTTACCAGGCCTTTATCATAGAATTATTTCAAGGTTTCTTCAGACCAGTTAGTGCAAATGGACGTTCCAAATGCTGTTTGAAACTCTTAAGCGTCACACAGAACTTGGGCTACATTCAGCCCATCATCGGAAGTTGCATGGAAGTGAGGTCCAAGGGCCATCTGGCGCGAGTCTTAAAAATTGGGCGGGAAAGTGCCATGGAAGACAGAGCCTTGCGAGAAATAAGTTTAAATCTTACTCCGGCCAGATGATATCCTATGTTCGTCGGTCGGTAATTCAGAAGATGTTGGTAAACGGACTATACCGCAGCTAAAATTCTGGCTCAAATGCAGAAGACTAAATCAACAAGGATTAAAAAATAATCGCGTCGAAAAGTAACTTCGATATTTTGTTTTGCCGTTTGTTTTCTTCCTGGTTAGGAGCATTGTGTTTCTACTTCCTTTTTGCCCTATTCTCGTTTGTGTGCAGAGTAAAAGCATTCAATGCAATATCCTATTACAGAGACAACGTTTATGAACCTGACCCTGATGGCAGACCCTAATAGCAGCTACACAAAAGCAAACCTTGAAAGGCTTACGGTGATTCCCGAGTTAAAGAACCCGTCATAGATTTCCGATGAAACTTGGTAAGGTGTCATTACAGTACAAGGAGATGTTAAAAACGTAATAAAAAGTAGGGGTCACCGTGCTTGTTTTCATGCCCCGATGCTGACAAATATGGTTATTTAGGTGACGTTTGGTTATCTCAGTGCGCAACAAATAAGCTCGATTATTTTTCTATGTGGCCTGTTACATCACACAGAGTTTGTCTTTCTTTGATTGCTTATTCATCTACGTCCCAGAAAAAAATTGCTTCAAATACCCTGCATTATTAATTGATATTTTATCCTTTAAAGGAAACATAATTTGGACTTGCTCTATTGGGCCCGTTACGTCTCTATCTGCAGCATTTATTTCATTTGCCAAAAAAGTGGCCTAAATTTCTGCCAAATTTTTTTCTCAGTTATTGCGGATATTGTTCCCATCGAATTTATAAAATAAAAAGTGGGTGTCACCGTGCTCCTAAAAAAACCCGCATTGTTGTCCACCGTTTTCGCGGGAAAAAAGTTAGCACTCGTCAAAAAGTATTTTTTTTCACTAGAAATTGCGCTCGGAACATATATAAACCAAGAGACTATGATCTAAGAGAACACATCCCCCATACATGGCCCCCTTCCCATGATAATCTTTTTCAATCTAATTTTAGCGCGTGCATGGTCAAGCTGCGGGGCTATTTTAGGAAAGACACCTGATTGGCCAATTTAAATGACGTAATAACATTGACGTTTGATTTTAACAGTTAATCAATTAGTATGGGTAATCAAATGGTGACGAGTGAAATTAGGAAATAATTTCACGCGCGTTTGTCCCGAGCCTTTAGGCGAGGGAAATTATCAGAATTTTGACAAAACGCAAGTGAAATTATTTTCTTATTTCATGAGTATACCATTTAATTGCCTTTTAATATCCTGGGTGACAAATTACTCTCACAATCGTTGGTTTTTGACTTGTCTGTTGTAGTGAGAAATTTCGCGCCAAACGTTGCCATGGCAATTCTGTAATTTCACATGTGAAATTACAAATTAACGCTGAAATTTCGCGCCAAAATTAAGGAGTAGTTTGTCACCCATGATATTACGCAAAAAACTTTTCGTCGGGATTTTCAAAGCGCATTACGTAAGGTCAGAGGAAGAATAATTCTAACTGTCTGGCGCTTTGAAAGAGCTTTCCAAGGAGATCTTTTTCTGTTTGGGCCGTTCAGTACTTTTAGAGAAACGACTTTAGAGCGTGCTATGAATACAATTCTTGTCAGCAGCTAGAGCGCCTAATGTGAACCAGTCATGCAGAGAAATGAC
>JAEMPF020032190.1:4050-24114 GCA_022496165.2 Catalaphyllia jardinei | reverse complement strand
ATAAAGATTATCATAAAGTAAATCAAAAAACATACCATTTTCAAATTGATTATGACTCAAGTCTAGGTTATTATAGTACTCGACTAAGTATTGATGTAGTTTATTTACCAATCGGAAACTATACTATAGTTTATGAAATGTATATTAGTGATGGACTCTCTGTTGATGAAATTAATGCATCTAGTGGCACTCTCTCTGTCAATAAAATTAATAGCAAAATAGTAAATAATAACACAAGAAGCGTGATACATTTTAATAAGGGTATTATCAATCCTAGTTTTGATGATTTAGATATTGATATTCGTCTTAAAGGTAGGTCAGACCCTAAAACAGATATTTATGTGGTAGTCTATGGTGTTAGAGGTTACCAGAATGATGTTTCGATTCATCTCTGGGACCGATTGTATTACTTCCATAATGATGTGGTCAATTTTGAAGCTCCTATTGATATGAATAATAAAACCATTAAAAACCTTCCAGAAGGAAATGAAGATAGTGATGCTATCAATTTTAAACAGTTAAATGATTTTAAAAATTCTTTCCAAACTTCAGTCGCAAATTTGCAGAGTTCTATAGGGACAGTCCATTCTGATCTACAAACACAATTAGACAAAAAACGCTATTTAATTAAAGTTATATATAGAAATTTAATAAGAAATGATGGAAGATTTTCATTAATAAAAGGGATTTATTTCCCTGATCCTACTGCATCAAAAACTCAAAATAATTATTTATATCAGACAAATGGAAATAATGAGGGTGTTGTCACTTTTTATTTAAGCTTTCAACATAAAGCCACTGTAACTGGCGCTATGATAATAACTTTAAATTGGAGAGGGGGGTCTTATCCTATTTATATTTTTATTAGCAAAGATAGAGTAGTAGTTTCCAGAAATCCCTTAATGAATGAGCCAAGTTTAAGAAGTATTAATATTCCAAATAACGCTAAAGGAAAAAAATTCTATTTTTGGTTAACTATCCAAAGAGAAAATATGAATTTTATTTTTAGTGGTAGCACTAGTTCATTCACTATAACACATCCACATTTCCACAGCCAAAATCAAAATTTTTGGACTATATATGTATCAGATTCTCCTTTTACTATTAATAGAGCTTTAATAACAAAAAATTTATATAATACTCGTAGCGATGCTTATTCTGATGTTACTAAATATGAAGAGAGTGAAGGAACAATTATTTAAAAATATTTAATGTCTCTCTTAATATATGGGTTTCATTAATGGAGAACAAAAACTAGAGGTAAAAGCAGTTAAGGGTGAAAAGGGAGATAGAGGTATTGGTTTCACTTTGACAGCCGACCAGCATTTCCATATTAAAAACCGGAGATTAACTAATGTATCTGCTCCAGTAGATAACAGTGACGCGACCACTAAAAAATTTGTCACGGATTTATTAAAAAATAAAGCTGGAACTACTTACGTAAACAATGAATTAGCTAAAAAAGCAAACATGACAGACGTTCAGACAGCAGTAGTTAGTGAGAGAGGGGTTTTGGCGCATGTGGGATGCGGGCGCATTTTGCTTTTAAAAAGTAAAAAAATTAGATTTGCTTTATTTGCTTGCGGGATAAGTCACAAAGAAAAATAAAAATGACGCTCAAGATACTTAAAAAAAATATTATATACTGTTATATAAATGGAAGCTTATCTAAATACCCCAGAAATGCAAATGTTAAAGAAAGAAAATTACAAAGAATACAGAAAGAGATATCATGTATTTAGACTAAAGACAACAGAGTGGTATTGTGTTATTTGTAATAATGGAAAGAACTATAGATTAGGTGGAAAATGGACTCATTTAGGAAGCAAAAAACATGAGAGAAACCTTTTTAATAATGAAAATTTGATAGAATTAGAAAAATATAATTAAGAAAAAATAAAATTAAAAAAAAAATGACACACTATTATATAATTGAAAATGATAAAATCTCAGAAAAAAGCTCTTAATTCATATAATATGGATGTAATTAATAGTTATATATTGAATCAACCAATTAAAAAGATAATTATTAACCCATTATTTCAAATTGGTGGAAGACCTAGTTTTAAAAGATCTAGATTACCAGAACCATTACAACCAACACCATATGTTCCACCAAAACAAAAACCAACACCAAAACCAAGAATAAAAAGCAAGAGACCAACACCAGCACCAAGAAATATTACTCAAAGACCAACACAAACACCAACTTTTATTCCAAATGCAATAATAAAAGATGTTAATCAATTTATAGAAAAAATAAAACCATTTTATAAACCAGAAGCAATAGAAGCATTTAGAAAAGAATTAAAAGATAAAGAAAATCAAATAGAAGTAATTAAAAAATTAGATAAAGCTTTTGGTAATTATGCATTATCAGCAGAAATATATATTTTTGATAAAAAAGATCCAAGAAATCAATTAAGTAAAGTTTATAATTGGATTGAAAAATTATTACTTGATTATTTAAATAAAAATAGAGGACTAAAATTTAGTATTGCAATTAAAATATTATTTTATAAACGTAAATTTGATGAAAATGGTAACGATATTAGAGAATATATTGAGGGTTCATTAAGTAATATTGATAATCCAGAAGTTGTAATAAATACTGAAGAGATAAAAGATAATTATAATTTTATTGTAGAGATTATATTAGAAAAAATATCAAAATGGCTATCTAGTGGATCTGGTTTAATAATAGAGGAGATAAAGAGTAATTTTATTAATATTGCAAAATATACACCAATTGGTGGTGGAACATATTTACCATTACCAAAAGAATTACAAAACTCTCAAAAAGGTTTGATTAATATTAAAAATAAAGATGATTATTGTGTTATTTGGAATTCAATAAGGCAAGATAATCCAAGAGATAAAGATCCACAAAGAATTACACTAAAAGATAGAAGTTATTTTAAAAATTATGATTTAAAAGGAATTAATTTTCCTTGTAAAGTAACTGATATAAAGAAGTTAGAGGATAGAATAAAAAAAAATATTAATATTTTTACATATGATAATGGTGTATATCCATTTTATATTAGTGAAAAAGATAATAAAATAATATTAAACATGCTTCAAATAGAAGATGAAGATAAAACTCATTATGTTTATATAAAAGATATAAATAAACTTTTATATAATAAAAATAAAAGAAAGTGTAGAATGTATTACTGTGTTCGATGTTTACATGGTTTTATAAGAGAAGATCTTTTAGAACGTCATAAAAAAGATTGTAAAGATATAAATGAAGGAAACTGTGCAACACGATTACCAGAAATTTATAAAGATATTAATGGTAAATGGAGAATACCAACTACTCACTTTAAAAATCATGCAAAAAAATTAAAGCAACCATTTACTATCTATGCTGATTTTGAAGCATTAATAGAAGATTGTTTAGGCACAAAACCACAAAAAAAGAGTCCTAATGAATCTTTTACAATAAAAGAAAAGAGACATATTCCATGTAGTTTTGGTTATAAATTAGTTTGTACTTATGATAATAATTATAGTAAACCTGTAAAATTTTATAGAGGAAAAGATGTTATAAAAGAGTTTTTAAATTGTATATTAGAAGAGGAGAAATACTGCAAAGAGATTGTAGAAAACTATTTTAATAAACCTTTAAGGATGACTTTAGAAGATGAAGAAAAATTTAAAAATGCAAAAGAATGTCATATTTGCTTTAAAAAATATAAAAATGATGAACAACCTGTAAGAGACCACTGCCATATTACTGGTAAATATAGAGGATCAGCACATAATGAATGTAATCTTAAATTTATAGTAAGTGCTGATAATTTAAAAATACAAGTAGTATTTCATAACTTAAGAGGTTATGATGGTCATCTTATCGTAAAAGAGATTGGTGCTATATTAAAAGAAAAAAATAAGATAATAGATTCTGAAAACAAAGAAATAGAAAGATATAATGCACAACTTAGTAAAAAAGATGAAAAGAAAAAGAAAAAACGTAACCTAAATATTGGAATAATACCAAAAAATATAGAACAATATTTAACATTTTCAATAGGTAATATATCTTTTATTGATAGTGCTCAATTTTTACTCTCTTCATTAGAGAGTTTAGCTGCTTGCTTAGCAAGAAGTAAAGAGAATAAATTTAAATATCTTAGAGAATATTTTAAAGATGATGAAGAGTTTGAGTTGTCAAAGAGAAAAGGAGTATATCCTTATAGCTATATAGACTCATTTCAAAAGTTTAATGAGACTAGTTTACCAGAAAAGAAGTACTTTTTTAATGATTTAGTAGATAGAGATATTGAAGATAAAGATTATGAACATGCAAAAAAAGTATGGAATAAGTTTGGTATAAAAAATATGGGAGAATACCATGATTTATATCTAAAGATTGATGTTTTATTATTATCAGATATTTTTGAAAACTTTAGATATACATGTTTAAAATATTATGGATTAGATCCACAACATTACCTATCATCACCAAGTTTAGCTTGGGATTCAGCATTAAATAATAAAAGGGGAGTAAATAGTGGAGGAATATATTTAGATAAAATAATACAGGAAAACATAGACCAACTCTATTTTTTTGAAAGAGCAAAGAGAGGAGGAATATGTAATATTCCACATAGAAATGCTATAGCAAATAATAAATATTTAAGTAATTACAATCCAAATGAAAAAAGCACTTATATAATTTATCTTGATGCAAATAACCTTTATGGTTGGGCAATGTCAGAACCACTACCATATGGTGGATTTAAATGGTTAGAAGGTTTTCCAGAAGATAAAATGTTGCCAAAAGTAAAGGGTAAAGGAAGGTTTTATGAAGTAGACTTAGAGTATCCAAAAGAGTTGCATGATTCACATAATGACTATCCTTGTGCACCAGAGAGTATAAATATAACAAATGATATGTTATCAGACTTATGTTATGAATTAAAAGATAAGTTTAATATATCAGATACAAAAGTAAAAAAGCTAATGACAACACTAAATGATAAAAAGAATTATGTAGTTCATGAAAGACTTTTAGAGCATTATTTAGAATTAGGTTTAAAATTAAAAAAAGTGCATAGGGTAATTGAATTTTTTGAAAAACCATGGTTGAAAGACTATATTCAATTTAATACAGATATGAGAACAAATGCAGAGACTGATTTTGAAAAAGATTTTTTTAAACTAATGAATAACAGTGTTTATGGAAAGACAATGGAAAATGTTAGAAAGAGATGTAATGTTCACCTTGTGACAGATAAAGAGCAGTTTCTTAAACAGACAAAAACACCTTATTATGCTGGTTGTAAAATATTTTCAGATGATTTAGTTGCTGTAAGTATGAGAAAGAAAGAGGTTTTAATAGATAAACCAATATATTGTGGTGTCTCTATTCTTGAATTAAGTAAATTACTTATGTATAAATTTCACTATGGAATGATAAAACCACTATATGGTGATAGAGCAAAACTATTGTTTACTGATACTGATTCACTTATGTATGAAATAGAGACAGAAGATGTTTATGAAGACCTTTTTCAATTTAGAGATCAATTAGATAATCATAAATATCCAAAAGATTCAAAATTTAAATTTACTGAGAACAAACAAGTGATTGGAAAGTTTAAAGATGAGACTGCTGGAATACCTATAACAAAATTTGTTGGATTAAAGAGTAAAATGTATTCATTTGAAACTGAAAAGAAAATATTTGAAAATGGTGAAGAAAAGATAATACATGAAGAGAAAATAAAAGCAAAAGGAATAAAGAGATATTTAATAGATAATAATCACCCAAATGAGAGATACTTTAATTATTCTCATTTCGAAGATGTCCTATTTAATCAAAAAATAATAAAGACAGAGATGAAATGCATGAGATCAGAATATCACCAAATGTATAATATCTTAATGAATAAAACAAGTCTATCATGTTATGATGATAAGAGATATGTACTAGATGATATAATAAGTAGTTATGCATATGGTCATTACAAAATTTAGGATAGATCTTTTAAATCTTTTATATCTATCCAACTGTTGAATTTTTCAGGGTAACCTTTCCATTGGACTAAAGCTTTGTTGCCTTTTTTTCTAATTACTTTTTCTATTCTGAAAACAGTTTGATCTGTCTTCTGCAGCTCTTCTGTATAAAAAGATCCTTTTATTTCTTCACCCTCTGAATCTTTTATTTTGTAAGTTATAGGATGTGTGGGTAAAATTCTATCTATAACGAATACTTCTTCTGTCCAATTTGGTGTGTATCCTTTATCGAAAGTTTTTCTTTTATATTTGCTTATACGAACAGTATCACCCACTTTAAATATAGGTTTACTATTGCTATTACTATTTCTATCTATTTCACTACCTACCGCATTAATTTTTAAATAACCTTTTCCATAGTTATGTTTCTTTCTAGCTTCATTTGGAGTCATACCTATGCTTCTATTTTTACTATTATTGTAAGAAGAGAGTATTTCATCCAAGATGTCAATGTAAACAGTATTATTTCTGATTGTAAACATCTTGTACATTTTCTCTTTAATAGTTCTATTCCATCGCTCACAGACAGCTGACTTTTCTTCATTTTGAGTAGAATAAATTTCTATATTATTTTTATCTAGTAAATCGAGAAAAATTTTATTGTAATACTCTTTGCCTTTATCAACCCATAACTTTTTTGGCTTAGCCTTACGTAAAATGGTTTCGAATGCTTTAGATACTTCTAAACCGGTTTTACTCTTTAAAGGTACAATCCAACCATATTTACTAAAAAGGTCTAAGACCATAAGAAGATATTTAAAACCTTTATTCCATTTACTAAGCTTTTGCATATCAACTAAATCAGAACACCAAATTTGGTCAACATTATGAACAATAACTCTTCTCTTATTAAAATTACGCCTTATAGGTTTATGTAACTCATCAGCCAATTTTTCTTGCCACCTTAAATTTTGGGCGTTTTTTTTATCATGAGCACCTAAACCTAACTTTTTTTTTTTATCAATCATATTTCTTGCTAACCAATGACCCCATTGTCTCTGATTCCAAGGAACTGCATCAAGAGCTTTAACCATTTTGCTGTCAGCTTTATGTTTACAAGCTTTATCATCTCCACATACAGTATAGTCAACATCATGTTGCATTGCAATGGCATCTGCTGTACCAGTTGGCTTCTCATATATCTCTAATATTTGACCTGTATTTTTATCAAATTTAACTTGTTTACTTAAATCATTATAGGGACCAGTATACTTATGACCAGGAAGAGTCCAACCACCCTTTGGTTTTGGAAGTTTTCCAATGGCTTTATGAATATCTACTCCTTTTCCTTCTATTTTATCAGCTGCAGCATCTGCTGCTTCATCAACATATTTTTTTAATTTATCTTTGGCTTTATTAGATCTAATAAAGTCAGCTGTCCGTTTTCTTCCACTTTTAACTAATAATTTAGCATCATCAACAATACCCTCACCTTTTATCTTTTTAGATACATCATCAGTGATTGAATCAATAGCTTCATTCAAATACTTTTGACCTATTTGTCTGAATTTAGCTTTAGCCGTGTCAGATTTAATTGCATTAGCTGCTCCTCTCCTTCCTAAGTTAAATAAACCTTTAGCGCCTGCTGATAAACCTTTAATGAACAACTCATCAAATCCAGATCCATACATCTCTTTTAAACCATTTATTTCATTATTAGATAATAACTTAACCTTATGATTACCACATTCATCACATTTTACTTTAACTGCATGTCTATTATTAATAGTTTTAAAATATTGTTCTGACCCTGGTACATTACCAGTATGCATTCTCTGTGTAACACAATATATTTTCATTTCCCTATAATATTAAATATAAAAATCTTTTAAGGCATATTAAATTATAAAATTGCCCCTACAAGTGGAATACTGTTAAAAGGGCTGTTTGGACCTAATAATAATCCTGTACCTTTTTTTGGTCTACCTCTTCCCCTTTTTACTGCTGCTGGTTTTGCAACTCTTTTTACAGTTCTAGGTTTAGAAGGAGTAGCACTTCCTTTAACAAATCTAAACTTAGTAATACCACACTCAGCACATTTACACTTCATAGCATTTCTACCATTACTAGTAACGACTCTCACCTCACTACCAGGAACACACTCAGTTTGTTTTTTTTGTTTTACACAATAAGATTTCATATATAATAATTAAATTATAATTTTATTTAAGTACCTGGACTTATATTAAAAATTTTTTAAATTCTTTCTATATATGGACGTTAATTTATTAATAAATGATATTCACTCACTTGAGATCTTATATATAGAGGCAAAAGGTGCTTATAAAAGATATAAAAATTTTTTTGCATCATTATGTAGTAAAAAAGAGAAGAAATTAGCAAAAGAATATAAAGAATCAGTAAAAAAAGATTTAAGTAAAGCAAGAGGTAGACTAATAACTAGAGCTAGACAATTACAAAAAGAACAAATACAAAGTGAAGTTAAAATAAAAGATAGAGAAAGAAAACTAGAAGAAAAATATGTAAAATTTGCAAAAGATTTACAAAAGATTAAGGAGAAAGGTGATGGAAGTACTGCTCTATAAATTTTTCATTATAATTTGTATCTTTTTTAAAAACACTTAACAGATCCCAATAATCTGTGCCCATATGCATTTCATAGAGAAAATAAAGGCAAAAATAACCACAAGTAGTGGTATATAAGTTTTGAATCTGCATGTTTTGATGTAAAAGAGTTAAATTTTTCATCTTAGCATGATTTACTATTTCTTGAAAAGGAGGCATACCAAAACTATCAAAATAATTAATAACACCATCTCTAACATAAGTTGCAACCCAATGAGAACCACTCATATAATATGGTTCTAAATTATAGATAAATATAGCTAATTTATGATTATGAGGTATAGAGACATCTCTACTTAATACATCTTTAATAGGAATACCTAAATATTTACACCAATCTAAAAGATCATAATTACTTAATGGGACATTTTTTTTAAACTTTAGTAATAATAGGCTGTTTCGTTCTTTTTTTTTTTACCACCTCCTTCTGAAGGTGGTGGTTTACCAACTCTTGGTCCTCCCTCACCCCAAGTACCATAAAATGGGGGTGGTCTCATTGGCATAATTGCTCCTCCTTTTAATGCATTTATAAGCATTGGTATTCCAATACTTGCTAAAATAGTACCTATACCATTACCAACTTGTTTCTTATTAATTTTAAACATTAAATCCATATTATTATTGTAAGCATCAGCTAAATCTCTAATCTGTGGTTTAGTTAGCAATTCACTCATAATTGCAAGTTTATGTAGCTCACCATTTGGTACTTTAAATACTTGACCACCAGTTATTTTCTTTACAATCTGTCTAACACCCTCACTTACACCACCTGCAAGAGCTGATAAACCAGCAGTTTTAGCAAGCATAGGTCCATAATTTCTCAATACAGGTAATATACTACTTGCAATACCAAATCCAGTTTGTTTTCTAATATTAGTCTTTGGAATTTTAATAAGAACACCGGTTCCATTTTTTCTAGCTTTTTCTAATCTATAAGCCATATTATTTGAAACAAGTAGAGTATGACTACCAGTTAAATCTTTATTTTTTAATCTTATACCTATTTCTACACTATTTTTATAAGCGCTTTTAAGTTTTGTAATTTGGCCTGGTGAAAGGTTAACTTTAATTTGTACTAAATTTGTTGACATTATATTAATTATGAATTAAATTTTTTTAACTCATAAATAATATTTTTTGTTTTTGTTTTTGTTTGTTTTTTTTCTAATCGCTATAATCAAAACAATTCTCTGGATGTAATGAAATAATTCCTTCAGTATTAAGATCATCATCCATAAGACAACATTGACTAAATCTATTTTCTTCTGGTTTATATCTAACTTGCATTAATTTTGGTTTAAGAGTTAATCCAAATGTACCTCTACATAATGAAAACCATCCAGCGATAAACTTAACATGAGTTCTCTGTATCACATCTTCATAATTATCTTTTTTATTACCATCCCAATCAAAAAAAGTAGTCTGAAGTTTATCTTTTTTATATAGTAGAGAAAATTCCATCTTAGATGGATAATCTAGATATTCTCTCTCTTTTGTCTCTTCATCTACTTTATAAGGCTTTTTACAAATTCTTTTCCATAATCCACCTTGACCATGTTCATCATAACCCTCGATATTACTCCTAGGAACATTTTTTGCTAATCCCCATTTCTTTTTATAAAAAGTGTCAATAAAAAACTGATCTAATTCTTTTGCTTTTTCTAAATAATCTCCCTCTAAATTTATTTGCATACTTGTTCCAAGATAATTACCATCTTTATCAACATTTTCTTGAGCACCAAATGGTGAATTACCTTCATATTGAATATACATAGTATACCCATCATATAAAATTGGTATTTGAGTGCCATTATAATTATTTTTCTTTGGAGTTCCAAAAGTAATCTTATTTGTATCAATATCTAAAAATTTAACTACAAAACCACTTTTGTTTTGCTCTTTTTGCTCTCTTTCTCTTTCATTTACTTTCATTCTATATGATTAATAAATATATTTTTTTAAATTATATTTTTTATTTTTTTATTTCTTTCATGAGGGTATTTTTGTTGTTTCTCTTTACACAATAACTAATTGATCACCCACTTTATCAACAACAACATCTTTTTCATAAAGAACAATAGCATGAACCCTAAATTCATCACCATCATTAGTATTAATCATATATTTAAGTATAAGTTGTTTAGGATCTCTACTTACACTATCAGCTTGATAACTTAGATCAAAAAAGATAAGAGGATAAAGAGACTCAAAATTAGCGATATTTAATTGTGTTCCAGTATTATAATCATTCTTTTTCCATGAATAACCCATTAGTGCATTAAATATTCTATTTTTACTCTCATGATCAAAGTCCCTTTCAGGATAAAACACTCCATCACCATATTCAAGTCTACAACTAGTTAGAGTACTATTTTCATCACCTGCATTTAGTTTAAATGTATCATATATATAAGGATTTGATCCAATTAAATTATTCTTATTTCTCTGTAAATATACAAATACATATCTTACTTTATCAATAGATGCTGATATTCTAAAATCTCCACTTGTATTTGTTAGAGCTGATCTCTGATACATTTCTCTTAAGTAATTCCATTTAGTTGGTTTTTGGAAATCAGATATGAATTTACTCATTAGAGCATCTTTTGGTTGTAATCGGGGAACCCATAGATAAAATCGATCTATTACTAATCGTGTTGTATCAATACTACCAAAAAGTGCTTCAGCATCTGGGTTTAATTCTATTTCAAATTCAAGTTGCATTGGAGGTAACATCCTTCCTTCTAATTCTTCAAAGAAAGAATATCTATTTAGAGGTATATTTACATTAACTTTTTTTCTATTTGATGTTAATGCTCTTCTTACTTTAAAACCTGTATTTTCTGCATCTACTGCTGTTGTACCAGTATCTAGATACCAAAAACTATTTTTAGCAACACTTCTAGCATAATCATCTGAATATTCTAATAGATTTTTTGCAAAAGTAACAAGATGTAGATTATCAGTATCATAGATAATTTTACCAGCACTCTTAATAACAAGATGTCGGATAAGTGAATGTGAACCACATAAGAGTGTTGATAGACCTTCACCATTATCTCCTCCATTTGCTTTAAGATCAATATGAAATTGAACTTCAAAATAAGCATTAAACCAATCATAAAAAGAGCTTCTATCATTTATTACAAATTTATAACCATTCTTTTGTTGCTCTGTAGTATTAGCGGGGGCTCTTATATTGCTTTCAAGAAGAAATCTGACTTCTTCATTTCTCTGAACGTTTTCTGATGATCGAAATGACATATATATATTTTATAAAATAATTTTTTTTAATATTATTATTTTTTGTTTTTCTTTTTACTAATCAATCATATAAGAGATTATTAATTAATGTGTTAACTTCTGATTGTGTCATTTTAGTTTTAGCTCTGCTAGGTTTTTTTCTCTTTGTTGCTGGGTGTGGTCCTGGGGCTATAGTGTATGGTTTTATCTCTTCAGTATTCTGAGATAACATCTTTCTTATAACATCACCAGATTTTTCTTCTATTGCTTCTTCTGCCTTTCTCTCTATCTCTTTTTGCTTTTTAGTCTTTTTCCCTATTGCTTTTGCAAATGTAGAGGCAACTTTACTACCAATAGCACTTCCAAGTTCACTAACACCAGCAGTAATTGGTTTCATAATATTATCAACTATAAGACCATTTCCTCTATGAAAGTAAACATATCTTCCTAAAGATGGATGATACATCTTTCTAAATTCTCGTGATTTTGGCATTGAATTGTTAATCATATAATTATTAATTACTTATTTTTTTTAATATTAATGAAAATGCAGTATCTGAATTATCAAAATAGACCGGTCTTCTTAATCCATCAGTTACATAGATACGTATACTTGAAATAGTTGTTGTATTTATTGGACTAAAAACAATACGTTTTGGTTCAAGTGTAAAAGCATATGATTGAGTTAAAGTTCCTGTACCAAACCTGTAAATAATATCTGATTCTCCACCATCAACTAATGAAGTACTTGTTAAATCACAATGTATATTTAAAATATCAGTGTCTTCTGTAAGATTTGGTAATCTCTTTCCAATATTTTCTTCATCTTTTAAAATCTCTTTATCAAATCCTATAAGCTTATTAAAATTAGATTTAGTTAAATCAAGTTGATAATTTGTATCTAAAGTTATAATTGTTCTGAAAGTTGGCTCATCAAAAGTGAGTGAGATTGGATAGTTTGGATTATTTCCATCTCCATCTTCTACTGTCTTTGATTTAATATAATTGTCAAAATCATTATATGACCAAACTCCTTTTGGAAAATCAATATCAGTCCAACTATTACCATTATCTTTACTATATGATATTTTTTGATTATTATATACTTAATTAACATTTGTCCATGTAAAAAACATTGAGATAATTCTGTTTAAACCAATATAGTAGGTTGAGTTTGAGTCTAATATCATTGTTGGTGTAAATATTGTTGTAAAGTCACCTGGTCTATTTCCAGGTTCGTTTTTTGCAGAAAAGCTACTTAATGTTATTTCTCTTTCCATATATGATTAAACAGCAAAATATTTTTTAACTAATTTTTGGTATTGACTTTTATTGATATGTTTAGCATGTAAAAGTGCATCTAGGATAGTTACACCCATGTTTCTCATATCTAAACTTGTATTTCCTGCTTTCATTTCTGCAATAATTAGATTTAATTTATTTAGCATTTCTTTTGCATTATAAAAGAAAAAGGCACCACCCCCCTTTTTAATTTTACGAGTACCTAAACCAGAACCTTTTTTATATGAATACATTTTCTTTTCATAGTAATGTCTGTAAGATTTTAAATCTTGTTCTACTTTACCAACTTCCTTATGAATTTGATTTTTTTGATCTAATGATATTCTTCCAGCTTTATAATCTTTTGTTGCCTTTGATTTTTGTGGTGTAATCCTTTTTCTCACACCTTCTACATCTTCAGTTATTTTTCGAAGATAAGCTCTTCTTTTTGCATCAGTCATTTCTGGTAGGGCTAATCTCTTATCTACATCATCATAATTAGGGAGATCTAATTGATCAAAAACCTTATTAACTTCTGATCTATACTCATCATCATCATCAACCATTGATTCTTCAGCTTCTGCTAATGGAACTTTATCTTCTTCTGGTCCCTCAATAGCTAGAGGTTCTTCTGTTTCATAAAAATCTGGTGGTGAATAGTCAGGAGGTGGCTCATTTGGAATTTGCCAAAGATTAGGATCCATTTCATATTTGGGTGGTTCTTTTGGTATCTTTGCTATTTGTTTTTCTGCTTGAGGTGCTACATAATCTTCTAGATTAAGCAATCCATCTACACCCATATCTTCATAGGGATCTACATCTGGTGCATAATCAATACCCCCATCTATATTCTCTCTAGGTACTTGAATTCGGACTCTCTTTTTCGGTTTAGTTTGTTCTGCTATTTGATCTAGTTTGTCTAGCTTATCTAACCTAAAAGTCTTTGCAATAGCCTGATCGGTTGTTTTACTTCTTATCCTCTTTTCTGTTATATCATCAAATAGTTTTCTCTTCAATATACCAGTATTTGTCTTTTTATCTGCTAACTCTTTCCATTTCCTTAGGCTCATATATTAACATAATTTATAATTTTTTTAAATTCATAGAATGTAATGTTATATTTAATTATATAATTAATTTATTGAAAAACAAAAAGAATATATTCATATAAATTATAGATGAAAATACCAAACTATGACTCTACATCCAAATCTAAAAGCAAATTCAAAAGGCTTAAACCTTTTATGCCTTCTAACACTTTTAGAATGTTAATCTGTGGACCAAGTGGTTGTGGTAAAACTAACACCCTTATGCATATGCTCTATAACCTTCTCTACTTTGATAAAATTTACTTATTCTCAAAAAATCTAGAGCAACCAAAGTATCAGACACTAATGGATACATTCCAACCTATCTCTGAAGAGGTAGGATATGATGTTATCCAAGCCAGTAATGATGAAATAACACCTATATCTGAACTAGATGGTGATAATCAAAAAATAGTTATATTTGATGACTTTGTTTGTGAAAAAAATCAAAAACCTCTTGTAGAATATTTTATTGGTGGTCGTCATAAAAATTGCAGTGTTATCTATCTAAGCCAATCTTATTATCTAACTCCAAAAGATATAAGACTAAATTGCTCTCATTTTTGTATATTTGACTCTCCATCTTCTGCAGAGACTTCAAGAATGTGTAAAGAAGTTAATGTTAATAAGGGTAAATTTCTTAAAGCAACCTCTGAACCTTATAGTTTTGCTTATATAGATAAGATAAATAAAAATATAAAAAAAAATTTCAATGAAGATATTTAAAAATAAAATAATATTGTTAAATATATATGGAATGTTACCAATCACAAAACTCAGAATCGCAAAACTCACAATCCCAACAATCGCAATCCTCCTACTCGGAGGACTCTTGCTCTCAATCATCTTCATCGTTTGATTATAAAGAATTTTTATTATATGACAGTTTAGAAAGTACTGATAGTGATGATAGTACTTATTACCCTTCTCAATCTCTTTCTGATTCTCAATCTCTTTCTGATTCTCAATAAAAAACAATTAAAAAATAAAACTATCTATTAGTATATTATGGGATATAGTAATGGATTATTAGAACAAAAAAATGTAAACAAAAATGGAGGAGTAGGAGAGAGAGGGCTTCCTGGAATTGGATTTAATCTTACTGATGATGGTAATTTTGATATTGATGGAAAGAGATTAACAGATGTAGGAGCACCTGTCCATGAAAATGATGCATCTACTAAAAAATACACTGATGATAATCTGGACTCTAAATTAGATAAAGTTCTAACTTCTGATCTTGACTTAAAATCACATAAAATAGTTAATTTAGCTGACCCAATAAATGATAAAGATGCTGTTAATTATGAAAAATTAAAAGATCATAGTGAAATTACTGAAAATAATTTTCATTTACAACCAAGTTTAAAGATATTTAAGTCTGGTGTTGAGTTAACTCTATCAAATAAATTCTATGAGACATCTCCATCTGGTACAAGTAGTGACTTTGGTGGTCAAACCTTTCTAGAACTTGAAATGAAGTCAGATAAGTTAAGAGATGGTATATATACATCATTAATAAAGATAACTGGTGTTACTGATTATACTCATATATTCAATGTGCATGTCTCTGACGGTTTTAGACTTTATAGTTTTGCAAGCAGACAGAATGGTATTATAACAAAGTCATATATAAGATTCTCAAGTAATGGATCTGAGGGTAAAATAAGATTTCGTATTGTAGTATTTAAGAGAGACCCATCAATGAATTTTAAGTTTCAAACAAGAGTTATAAAAGGTTCACATGGCACAGGATTTGATGATAGAATATTTGAGATACCCGATACAGATGATAACTATGAGATACTCTTCTTTGAAAATATCAATATGGATGGAAATAAAATAGAGAGTTTAGCTAATCCAATCCAATCTGATGATGCTGCAACTAAAGGTTATGTTGACATTCAAAATGGAAAACAAAATATTGCCATTGCTGATAAAGCTTCAAAAAGCTATGTTGATAATGAGATAGCTAAAATCCCATCAGTAGACACTTCAAATCTACTAAAGTTAGATGGTAGTAGGTCTATGACAGGTGATCTACAAATGGATACACACCAAATAAAAAACGTAGATGATCATAAAGATACTGACTCATTAACTGTTAAGAGAAAAGATTTATATAGCGCTGTAAATAAAGAATATCTAAATGAGAATTTTATTAAGTTAAAGAGCAATGCTGATGGTACTGAGGCTTTTGACCTGCGAGGAAAAAAAGTTCAGAACACAGAGCCATATTCTGATAATTTATTTAGTGATAATGATCTTATTAGTAAAGTATATGTAGATAGAAAAATTGCTAAAATTCCTTCGGTAGATACTTCAGATTTATTAAAATTAGATGGTTCGAGAGTTATGAGTGGTAATTTAAATATGGGTAATAAATACATAGATAATCTCGCCACAATTATTGAGATAGATGGTGACCCTGATAATAGGGCAGAAATATTAAAGAGGGCAGTTAACTTTGATTTTTTTGAAAAAGAGAGAGAGCATATCTTAGAGTATTAATTTCTAATAGAGTATTAACAAAAGGTGATAATATGACTGGCGACCTTAATTTCCAATACACTGCGCAGAGTGGTCCTAATGCTGGCCAGATAGTAAATAAAAAGGTAAAGGGAATAGCCGACCCAACAGATGGGAGAGATGCGGTAAATAAAAGATATGTTGATAATAGAGATTTTATAAATAAAAATTATATTGATTCAGAAATAGCAAAAGTGCCAACACCTGATGTTGATAAAGCTTATGTTGATGCTGCAATACAAAGCTCTGAAGAGAGCGCAATTGAATCAATTGACAGAGAAAATGTATTCAAAAAAGTAATGGATGATGACCTTTTCAAAGAAGATGATAGTGATATTCATAAAATTGGACTCATAAATAAAGATTATCATAAAGTAAATCAAAAAACATACCATTTTCAAATTGATTATGACTCAAGTCTAGGTTATTATAGTACTCGACTAAGTATTGATGTAGTTTATTTACCAATCGGAAACTATACTATAGTTTATGAAATGTATATTAGTGATGGACTCTCTGTTGATGAAATTAATGCATCTAGTGGCACTCTCTCTGTCAGTAAAATTAATAGCAAAATAGTAAATAATAACACAAGAAGTGTGATACATTTCCGTAAGGGTATTATCAATCCTAGTTTTGATGATTTAGATATTGATATTCGTCTTAAAGGGAGGTCAGACCCTAAAACAGATATTTATGTGGTAGTCTATGGTGTTAGAGGTTACCAGAATGATGTTTCGATTCATCTCTGGGACCGATTGTATTACTTCCATAATGATGTGGTCAATTTTGAAGCTCCTATCGATATGAATAATAAAACCATTAAAAACCTTCCAGAAGGAAATGAAGATAGTGATGCTATCAATTTTAAACAGTTAAATGATTTTAAAAATTCTTTCCAAACTTCAGTCGCAAATTTGCAGAGTTCTATAGGGACAGTCCATTCTGATCTACAAACACAATTAGACAAAAATGTTAATTTAATTAAATTTATAAAGAAAAATTTAATAAGTGGCGATTCAAGATTCTCATTAATAAAAGAGATTTATTTCCCTGATTCCATTTTCATTAGGCGTCAAAATAATTATTCATATGAGACAAGTGGTGATAATAAAGGTGTTGTCACTTTTTATTTAAGCTTTCAACATAAAGCCACTGTAACTGGCGCTATGATAATAACTTTACATTGGAAAGGGGGCTCTTATCCTATCTATATTTTTATTAGCAAAGATAGAGTAGCAGTTTCCAGAAATCCCTTAATGAATGAGCCAAGTTTAAGAAGTATTAATATTCCAAATAACGCCAAAGGAAAAAAATTCTATTTTTGGTTAACTGTTGAAAAAGAAACTATGAAATTTATTTTTAGTGGTGCCGCTAATCTGTTGACTGTAACTCATCCCCGTTTCATGAGTGATGATTTTTGGACTATCTATGTGTCAGATTCTCCTTTCACTATTAAGAGAGCTTTAATTACTAAAAATTTATATAATACTAGTAGTGATGCTTATTCAGATTTCATTGAATATGAAAAGAGTGAAGGAACAATTATTTAAAAATTATTAATTACGTATTCAATATATGGGTTTCACTAATGGAGAACGAAAACAAGAGGTAAAAGCAGTGAAAGGCGAAAAGGGAGATAGAGGTATTGGTTTCTCTTTGACAGCTAACCAGCATTACCATATTAAAAACCGGAGATTAACTAATGTATCCGCTCCAGTAGATAACAGTGACGCGACCACTAAAAAATTTGTCACGGATTTATTAAAAAATAAAGCTGGAACTACTTACGTAAACAATGAATTAGCTAAAAAAGCAAACGTGACAGATGTTCAAACAGCCTTAGGCGATAAGTTAGAAGCGAGCGATCTAAACATTATCAATAACACTTTAACTGTTCATCAAAACTATAAAGCTGAAAAGAGCTATGTTGACAACCAATTAGCCAGTAAAGTCAACTTAACAGATTTTAACACAGCTATAAATCTGAAAGGAAATGCTTCAGACATAACAACCCTATCTAATACAATAGATTCACTCAAGAGAAACAAAACAGACAGTGCAGATTTTAACGCTCTAATTGCTAATATAAATGACTATATTACCTTTCCAAAACCAAAAATCGCGATCCATGCCGAAGAAAATGGACCTCTCTCTATCAATGCTTTTGAATGGTCTTTCGGAAATGGAGCAACTGGTCGAAACTATGGCTTTCCAATTCCTATTTCTTCTAGAATTTTATATGGTGCTTTGTCATCTACTTTAAACAATAACGCTCCTGAATTAATTGTAGTAGCAGTAATTGTAAATGGTAATGAAGTAGGAAACGAATATTATATCACAAAACCTTCTGGACATTTCTCAACTACGGCCGCTTTCCATACACCTATTGAATTAAGTCCGGGCGATAGAGTTAATTTTAAAAGTAAAACTAACAGCAATGTCACACATACTATAATAAGTCTAATTATAGAGCTTGACTTATAATTTTCTAGAATGTTCTTTGACGTCGATTGACGTCAATACATTCCTAAACTCCCTAGAAACGAGCAATGTTGACGTCAATACATTCCTGAACTCCTTAGAAACGAGCGATTTTGGTTAAAAGAAAATCAAAAATTTTTCTTTCACCATTTACGGTTTTTTGTAGGGAGTTTAGGAATGCATTGTTCATAATCAATGCAGCAGCTCTTCACATTTATAAATAATTTTCCTGTATTTATTTATAAATATGACTAAAAAAATTTGCGATTTCAATCACATTTCACAAGACTTGAATAGCGATCAAATCGATGAATTGATGGGTTATTACAAAACAATTCATCTAAAATGGTTTTTATATAAGAGAGCTCATAGGTATTACAGAAATATTAAATATGCAGCAAGATTGTTTTCAGGAGCCATTGCCGGTGGCGGTATTGCATCAGCTATTGTCTCAGGATCTATTTTGACTATTATTTCTCTTGGTGGTTCTATGTTAATTGAATGTTTGCTTGACTATAAAAACGTTAATGAAAACATGAATAACTGCAAGTATGCTTATCAGAGCTATGCACATCTGTTAGTCCGAATAAAGAGAGCATTGAGACTTGGTTCATTTAACAATGAAGATTTGATTAATGATATCTGTAATCTTGATAATTTCTTTATTGATATGTGCCCTTCTGTTGAAAAGTATAAAAAATACTATTGGAAAAAATATTCTGAATAAATTATAATAATTATATTATATGCCTGATAATATGCTAGAATTTTATACTAATCATTTAAAAAGACAAATTTCTATATATAGAAATTTTCTTATAAATAC
>JAEMPF020032189.1:9024-21524 GCA_022496165.2 Catalaphyllia jardinei | reverse complement strand
TATGTCAAGGACACTCAAGGTCACAGGTTATCATGTCGTGTATGACCGCAGTGCGTGATTTCTAAAGGTAATCACGTCAAGTTCGCGCGCTTTGTGTTGCTTCCCATTAGCAAAGAAGCAAAAACATGACTTCCATTTTTGTTTTGTTCAATATATAATAAGACAATTATTAAATTCAGTTTTTGTCAAGGTCTCGGTAAGTATTATCAGCCTCAGCCTTCGGCTTCGGCTGATAATCCTCACCTCGACCTTGATTATTCTGGATATCACAAAAACCTCATCCAATAATTGTTTATAAACCGTAGGCCCCGTCTCCTGCATCTTCTGTGTTACATAGAAAGCAGGGGACGTTAAAGAACCCACACACTCATCGAAAAGAGTAGGGCACATAGTTCACGGTGTTGTGGTCTAGCCTTGTCTCAGGGGTTGGTGCTTCACTTTGGGTTAACCTCATTGTGCCTTCCCACCATCCCATGCCACGCCACGCCAAGCCACGCCACACACCACACTACACTATACTATACTACTATAGTCCTATGTTGAGTAACATACAAAACATCACGTCTGAATAAAATAATGCGCAGGTTCAATATGTTTAACACTACTGTTTGTTTCTTATTTTTGATCAAACAACGATGGCCCATGCAAGATCAAAAGTGTTTGATTTCTCTTTCTTTTGGCTTGTGTGTTTTGTTTTCAACCGAAGAGCTCTCTGTAGTATAGGGATTGTAAATTTTGGCTTCATAGTGACCACAATGATGTCAAGTAGGGGAATAGTACTATAGAGATATTAAAAAAGGCCAAATCTTGAGGGAGGGTTCAATTTTTTTGTGGTGGGTTCATCTAAAAAAAGAATGACCGCTATTAAGGGGGGGGGGCATGTGAAAAAATTGGTAAGCTGAGGGGGGTTCATGTGATTTTTAAATGGTGTTTCCCAAATCCCACCAGCTATCATAAATGAACAGTCCCTTAAGGTTTTTTTGCTGTGACTGGGATAGCATTGTCCATGATTTCTTGTATTGCTTCTGCAGACAGCTCACTGAATTTGTTTTTTTTTGCCACCCATTTTTTTTTTTTGGTTGATGATACTTGGCTTCCCACAAAAAAATTTATTCCAAGCGATATATTAATTTCCACATAAGGTCAAACATAGGTATAATGGCTGGTAACCTAGATACAGTGAACCAATCAGAAAGCTAGAATTACATGACCTGAGGTTGAGAATTTAACAATCTTTGTGATTATTTCAAATAATATTTTGCATTTGTTGTATTTGCTATACAGAGCAATAAATGATCACATTAAAATAATAATAATAAATTAATGCTCACGAAGCCTTTAAAGAGCTACTGAGCAGTCTGTACAATACAAAACAAATGAAACCACATGTTAGATCTTTTTGCTTAATGAACAAGCTGCATTAGGTTAGGAACAGACACAGGAACAGACACAGCTTTAATGAAGTAGCTAGCTTGTACAAACAACCTGATTGCCACAATGATTTACCATTTGCCAATTTCTACTGCTGTTTATACTAACTTGGAAGTCACAGTGTCACTTCCTGCATCAAGAACCTAAAGCCCAGCATTAATCAGAGAATCCAGATCTTTTTCTCTGATTATGTCATGTTACAGTACATCATTACTTCTTTATATGCTTACTTTATTAGCCATGATTTTTTAGGTACAGTCACTTATTACAGTATTGTGCAAAAGTAATGCAAGTCGTCGAATATCGCGAAAATCGCGATATATCAGCGATATTTAACGCTAATTAACTTCAAACGATATATCGAGCGATATATCGTACCAGCTATTGTTTTATTTATCGGTAAGATATCGCGAGATATCGTTTACACTTTGCGATAAATCGTTTCCGTTCAGCGATATATCGTTCTCATTTAGCGATATATCGTTCCCACTTAGCGATATATCGCTTAGCGATATATCGTCCTCACTAACACTTTGTTTCAATTGAAGAAATAATATTTTACAATGACTCTCAAATAGAGTGAAAATATGTAAAACGGTCTTCCCTTATTGTAATAATCAAAACTTGATATGAATAAAGATCTCATCTTATTCAATTTCTATAGTTTTGCTAGTCTGACTGATTATATATGTTGAGTCTGCTAATTACTTCCTTAAAGCATTCATTCCATCCACACAATGAATTGCTCATTTTTGTGTACCTTCATTGCAGCTGGACGTGTTAGTACACTCCCTCACAGCTGCTCTGCTTCCATTGCATTCCTTTCCACCATGCGCTGGCTCTGGGTTAGCACATTCTCTAATCTTTGTTTGTATCCCACTGACTGTCTTAGTACAGGTACTCCATAGGCTCCATATGCTCCAGCCACCATCAACTTACAAAATTAATAGAAGGTAAAAAAAAATATAATAAATAAATTTACATTTAAATAATCAAGATTAAAAATGATAATATATATATTGATTTAACCAAGCCTTAAAGTGGCCCTTCTGAGCTGGGTTGTTCAAAGCCTGATTTAGCTAACCCAGGATAAACAAGAACTTAGATTTAAGTTTTGTAACTTTGCAGTGAGGTTTCTTATATTCTTTGGCCTTCTGGTTTAAGTTTAAGATTCTTAAACTACACAAACAAAAGCAGTGAAAAGCATTTGTATTCAAGAAACTTAAATTTTAATCCTGTGTCAGTGATAATCATCTGGCCCTGATTTCAACAAGTTAACTTGACATGAGCTAACGATCCAATCAAAACCAGTACTTGGTCATGACGTGATCTAAACTTGAGCCCAAGATATGGTCATGTGATACTGGTCAGCAGATATCATATTTTGACTGGTGTCAATTGACCATAACATGAATGTCTAATATCACAGAAGGACGCTATAAACTAAGGCTGCATGTCAACCTATTATTTATATTTATTTTTTCATTTTGATTGTTCTTCCAATCTCTTATAATAAAAGTACTATTATTCAAAAGGATTAATTTACATGGCATATTAGAAAGGAGAGGGACACAGAATAATGATGTGCCCCTTAAAGTAACATATGACAAAAGACTTGAGATTGTTATCTAAAAAGTGACGGAAAATAGTTCCTTGGTAAATAATAAACATTAGTTTTGAAATGCCGCTCGTTTACCAATTTCCTATGAAACTTCCTACCGATTTATTATTTTTGTCAGCTATTATTCCATTCAAGTACGTAATTTCAAATCAAGGCTTTCATAGAATCGTGATTTCACACGTATCCAATAGTTCTAGAATTTTTGCCGCTAGGCAATAGTCTTAATTGTGGGCGCTGCATTTCTCACAACACCCTAGTTTTTTTCATGTAGCATATAGGCAATGAAAAACGACGTGCGAATTCTTTTGGCAGAGATTGTCAGTAAAGTTACACCACTACCATGCTGCGATCAGGGGGTCCAATTTACCACTATTTCAAGTGTATTTCCCTGTCTCTCTGCTATCCTTTGGTGCAAGTCGTCAACCAAAGTACCTAAGTTTTTATTTGCCATGACTTGTTTGCTAAGTTGCAAATTGTCAGTCTTCTCCTTATCACAAAAGGTTTCATTTAGTATCTAGGTTTCATTGAAATCACGTTCACGATATAAGGCTTAGGCCCGGGTCGCACTAGAGCCAATTTTCTTGGATAAGCAATAAATATGTCAACAAGTAGCGCAAAATAAGTGCGACCCCCAGTTTCAAAAACTTGCCAATTTTTGGCGGATTGCCAAAATTTCGCCAATCTTCAAAGAAGCTGAAGTGCTGCCTCGGAGTCTCCCAAATTTTGGCAAACCATTGTTTTAACCATTAAACTGTCATGTTTTTGTCTGGATAAAATTACGGCGAGATAAATAACTTTGGTTGGCTAGTCCAGTTTGGCGCGTGCTATGGCGACACAATCTTTTTTACCCGGTCCATTTTGTTACGCTTTTCACAGTTATTTTAATGGAAACAAGGAATATGAGCAGCTTTCTTATTCAGATTCTTATGACTCGTTTCTTTGGTCTGATTACTGGCAACAGTTTCAAGAGATGGCTTCAGCAAGACAGTCTCAACACAAACGCACGCAAGCTGAGCAAAAACTGCTCATCCAATTAGAAGCCGAAAATCATGTGTTGCTGGAGAGCGGAGAGTCAAGAACACGCAGTGTAGGGAAAAATCTGCGAAGAGAGCGGAGAGTCAAGAACACGCAAAGTCAAGAACACGCAGTGTAGGGAAAAATCTGCGAAGAGTTAAACTCTCCAATGAAATCTATTGCCTTGCACAATTAATGCACGAGACGTTTTGTTTTCCAGTAAATCTTGTGACAACAACAACAACAACTTTATTTATATTATAAATTCGGCACAAGAAAGACTGTTCCGCAAATAGCATAGCTAATCTGGGCGGAACAGTCATACAAAGAAAAAAATGAAAATGAAAAATGAATAGTAAATTTAAAAATGAATAATAAACTTATATTAACGTATATGTTGATCAGCGAAGTTTTGGTTAAAACATGTTGGTCCAATGCGACCACCAACAAAATTTGGAACTTGCAAAAATTTTGCCAATTTTTTGCTCACCAAAAATTGGAGGTAAACACAATTGGCGACCCGGCCCTTATTGTCAAATTACACGTGATTTATCAGTGCATATGATTACCAAATTGTGATTCTTTTATGCTATATTTAGCTATTTTGCAGGATAGCTGTTGATATCTTCGTTTGTTATGACGATTTGCTATCACCTTAGTTTACTAGTTCAGCCCGTACGAAAATCAAAACTGTGAAACGAAAAATCGCAAACTCGGGCCATACATGTAATTTTTCAACCAAAATCAGGCCACAATGAACCAAAATGGGCCTTAAAAATTACAAGTGATGAAACAGAATGTAAATTTAAGTGCTAATTTAGCCCATGAATAACCCACTGGGCGTTAGCCCTAGTAAAGGGAATCAGGGAACCACACGAAGTAAAGAAAAAATCATTTGACCTCGGTGGGAATCGAACCCACGTTCTCCGGATTAGATCTACCATTACTCTGCCGACTGAGCCACGAGGTCGGACAGAAAACGTCGGGGTCGATTTAGGTGGTAAATCGCGGCGAAGAGAAAGTAAGGGTACATATGAATGTTGTGCCGCGTAGTAGTGGGTTCGATTCCCACCGAGGTCAAAAGATTTTCTCTTTACCTCGTGTGGTTCCCTGATTCCCTTTACTAGGGCTAACGCCCTTACAATTACAACCAACTAGTGAGACAATCTCAGATAGAGCAGAGTTATGCAGGATTGTCAGTACATTTAGAGTCATCTGCTGCCTGTATGTAACTTGTTAGTTCAAGGCCCAAAAGTAACTTACAATTACTGTTTGTCAAGATGGTTTTAATTTTACTGTGGTGTTTTACGTTGAATTTCGTTTATTTTATATTCATCAATACGTTGAACTAGCAAACGTGATAACTTTATTTTTTCAATGCCAACATTTGTAACTCGATACTTTTGCTTTCTTTGCAAAGTTTTTAACACGATACCCTTGTTTTCTCAAAAACATACGAAGGAAGATATGCTCGCTTTTTTTCTGCTGGACAAAATGAAATAATGTTATTAACTTAATATGAAAAATATGGAAGAGGAATGATTATGTTTCATTCAAGAGGCAAATTTTCATATCATCGATAAACAATTACATATTTAATTATCAAATAGTCACGTCGTGTCTCGGAATAGCACCTTCTTATTAGGTTGCCACCGTTGGTGTTAACAGAAAACCAGTTCAAAATACACAATGATATCGATTAATACAACCAAAAAGCGTTTCAACTTGATCTATGTCATATCCTACATCGGTGGACGAGTCCCCTCAAAGACTGAGTAAAATTTATTTGCGGTTTCCGTAAGTGCCACAGCGTCTGCAGCAATATTTGAGAAGTTTCTTTTGTCACAACATTACTAATTTTAATGCCACTAACTCGGAAATGTTTTGGATGTATACATTTGTGAACTTCTTGTTCTCTTTCATGGGGGAGAAAATAAACAAGCGGCTGAGGAGATCCATTCGTTTCCCTGTTTAAAGCTTAGCAAACACGAAATAATTTGAAAACTGCTCACAAAATTTTTGAACCAAGTTGGGGATGATTCCAAAAGATACAAAAGCGTTCTTTGCACTAAAAGGGAGAACTGACTTTACCTGAAATACAACTGCTATCGCCCGTTAAGACAAGCGTGTGGTATCGCACGCATGAATCTGAACTCGAGAACGGATTGTATCATGCTGGAAATGCTAGAGCACAAACGTCTTACATGCTGTGTTCAACCACAAGGAAAACCACTAAACGTTCATGTATAATAATTTGTGTATGAAATGTATCATTTACCTAACATATAGTTAACACTAACGCCAATCAATCTGCGCATGCAAATCGCTTTTGTTCTGAAGAGAATAGTACCACTAGGATAACAAGAGAATATTGGAACCATTAACGTTTTGTGTTGTTATCCAAGATGAAACGTAAGTGTAGTACATTCATGTAGCAATCAAAGGTACCTACCCAACACCCTCAAAACAAGGCTAATTAATTAATTTGAATTAATTAATTAAACAAACTTTAAAGTTTACACCTTATTGCCAGTGCCGTAGTGCAATAGTACATTAGCGGCGTCAACCGCCAAACCATTCCAATAAAGCACTCTGTACTAAAAATGAACCAAAACTAACCTCACTGAAATCAAAATTCCTGAGCCTTATTCTCAGCATAAAAAAATTAATAGAGCCAAAAAGGGAACACAAGTCTTTTAGAGCTAAGCAGGGCCTAAACCTGGACCAAAACTACGCTGTAAATATGGCTAACCGACTAGCTGACCTGTAACATGAGAACCAAGCGCGAGGAATCTGATATCGTGCTCACTTGCCGGCCATGCTGTGCGTATTTGAAATTTAAAACTAGTTGTAACGGTAGCGACTATCCAGTCTGACCCACACAGTGAGAATACGTGATCGAGAAATGCGAAAGGGCAACTTGACTTGAACCAAAAACTTCTGACTTATTTCTTCTAGAATGACTCAAGGCCAACTGAACTTTGACCACGACAACGTGACCATAAAGGCTTACGCAATACCATGATCCTTAGCGAGAATAAGCGAATAAAAGAAAGAAAGAAAAAACGCGAACGAAAAGAAAGAAAATAGGCAATCTTAACACTAGTCCCGTCCAATAACCTAAAAACAAAGCACGTCACCACACTGTAAAAGTACATTGAACATGTTCGTAAAGGACGCTTTTATTTCAGGCTAATTTGAAATTTACGTAAGAAAGGAAGACCTAAAGAAACGTGGAGAAGGGGAGAATGGCAATCACCAGGGTTTCAACTCTTGGGTTGAGGCAGCAAACAGGGTATCTTGGAGGAGCATGATTTCCAGCCCTATTCTCCATGCAGAGAGAAGGAAATGATGATGATGTATTTGGAATTAAACATCACAAACAACGAATCCTTTTTTTATGTTCAAAATAATGTAAATACATGCATATTGAAGAGCAAACTTCCAAGCTACCTTGACGAGTACAACTGGCGGAAATGCTACCCTGGTGATCCGTTTGACAACTTGCTCGAAGCCATCGCAGAGTTCTGCCCACCAAACTAAGTTTAATTAGTTTTACAAACAAACGGCTCCTTTGGAAGCCACCAAATAAAAAGAAAGTCTTAAACCAACAGAACCAACGAGTGTATTGTTCAACATTAGATTAGCGGCGCGCGCTTAAATCAATTATCACATCACGCATTCAAGTCTTATTATCGAATTGTTACGTATACTAATTTATAACTTAACATAACGAGCAAAAAGATTCACAGTTTTGCCATTTATTAAACTTGAAATTGGAAATAGCAATTCATCCCATAAAAACTGTGCAGTGTTCAGGTCGGGCGGGACCCCGGGGGGCGGGAAGCCATGGCAAGTCTATCGCCACCAGTGAACTTAGATTGAATATTAAAAGGGTTAGAGACTGTTAGTTCGGGTTTTTTTTTTAAATACACGCACTTGCTTACTGTACAATGAACTCGAAATTTTCAATACTGTACAATGCAGTATTGAAAATTTATCGTTCATTGTACAATAGGCGCGTGCGTGTATTTGAAAACAAAACACTCACAACAGTCTCTAACCCGTAAGTAGCTTGTGGTTTTCAGAGTTTTTGGCCGAGTTTTCGATTAAATTATCTTCCAATGCGATTCTTAGATTGTCTGGTGTGTTGTAAATTACGCAAGTGATATATCCTATACGCCTCTGATAACAACATTTTGGAAGAAACGTTTCTTTACATACTTTCAACTTGCCGTCCATCGGTAAGTAGGTGAAGTCTGTCGAGTATTAAATACATCACCATTACAGAATGTTATGTCACGTTAACTGCTTGTTTTTACCACAATATTTCTTTTTGTAAACCTGTTGGTAACCTGTTGGTTAGCTGTCGGTAGACTGTCAGTAACCTGTCGGTCAACTGTCGGCCGACAGTTAACCGACAGTCGGCAGACAGGTGTTTTGGGGAGCTCTTCTTCACAATTAAAGATACGTCAGATAAGTCCATGGCGTCTGTGTCAAATAAAGTCGTTAAAATGCATGCAGCAAATAACTTTGTGTGTTCAGAAAACGTCTGCACAGATTCATTTGAAAGATTAATTAAGAAGACATACCTTTAATCCCTCTGACATTGTCAACTTTTGTTCGATATTTAAACAGTTCTGATCTGCTACGAAAGAACGCATGACGCACCATGTTCCGTCGACCGGATCAATGACCAGATGTTTTGGCGTTACATTGTAATTTTACGTACCTGGATTTTACAAAGTTTTTCTTATTATAAAATATCACTTACACTCTCTTTTTTTTAATAAGAACAAACTTAATAAGAACATTGAGGCTGAAATCGCTCGAAAAATAAGAACGATTTAAGAACAATCTGAGGCTGAATTTTTTTTCAACCAGGAGCCTTAGGGTACATCAGACCGCGACGACAGTGTAAAGCTAACGACTAGCTTCTTTTCAAAATTCAGGGCCTTTACTATACAGTCTTCCAGATATATACATTACTCTTAAACTTCATTATCACACTTTTCGTGAGTAAATAGTAACAGATTAAATGTATGAGTATACACAATGAACACTACATGTACTGTATACATGTACTGATAAGCAATGTTTATCTGAGGTTTAGGCACCCTGCAGGTCAGGGTCCCTACAGTGAAGTACTGTACAGTACAGTATAACCACATTTGGGGCCATTAGAGAACACAGAATTTTAAGAACAAAATAAGAACATTTTGAGGCTGAAATGGCCAAAAAAATAACATTAAGCCTGAGCTAAATTTTACTGGTTCTTAATTACAAAAAAGAGTGTAGCTTATAATGCTTTATTTGTGGCTAACTTTATTTGTTTCTAATTTGTTCTTTTCTTCTAATCCTTACTTAAGGACGTTCGCGCCCATTGCTACTGCGCATCTCTAGTGCGCACACTATTCATTGGGCTTGCGTGTGCTACTTCACTTTCAAGCGCGTACACCGAGTCCGAAACTCAACCAGATACTGAGCTGATGACCTTTGCGTTAACTTGGTGTGTGAATATTTTTGTTGGAAGCTCAGTGACCCCTACTTTTTTTTTTCGACAGATCACTTCCTTTTCTGATTCTTTCTATTATACTAAAAAACGAAAAAAATCTGTACGTGTGAAGTTTTAATTATTTCTGATATACTATTCAATTCTAATAGGGCCGAATTGGCGCATGGATACAGGTGTGCCTGACTTAGAAGTTGTAGTTTTGAAGGGTAATTTTAGCTGATTTAATGGCATATGTAGTAAAGATCTATCAAAGAGGCCTATGCATGCTGTGCCAAACACATCACTTAGATATGATTCTTCAACTCAAATATATGCCGAGAATAATGAATCCGGCCAGAAACGCCTCGAATGACTGGAAATCCTAGAAATGCTATGGTCTGTGCTACGCGAACGTCCTTAAATCATATAAAAATAGAAAAATGCCTCCTATTCACCACAAATACAAATGTTTTCACTTTACTGTTCAAAGAGCTAAAGACAGACAGCAAAAGTTTCATTTTTGCCGTTTGCCGTTTGACGTAACGTCAAGCTTTTAATCTCTAATCAGTTACTGGTGACACTACAGCAACTGGCTTTTGCATTTAGCTTGGTTCGGACATACGTCACTTGCTGCGTGAAGGCTTCATTAATTTCTTTTTCACTTGGTTGATCTTTGTTGTTTTGGATGCAGAAGGCTGTGATATAATCTGTAAAGTAGAAGCTTCAAAGGGTTAGCTGACTCGAACCAAGTACGCGAACAAACCTATTCATTTTGCTGTCCTCACTGTAAATTTCCACTGAGTTCTTTTGTTTTTCTTTTTGACCAGAATTGCCAGAAAAAAAAACAGTGGGTTGATAGTATTGACTACTGCTAGAAAAAAGCACCTTATAATCAGATAATTCGTTGCCAGATTACTCAATGGACAGTTTAAGCTGTATAACCTGATGGTACGTGTATAGTATTGTAAACAAATAGCTTGTTTTGAACTTTTTCCTGGGAAATTTATGCCAATTATACCTTATGAAAAAGTGTCCTTTCCAGTGATAGGAAAAGGCCTTAAACAATCTTTAAAACACGTTCATGATAATGGCTATGAGTGACTGCTGTAAAAATGATAGGGATTTTTGCAAACTTTCCTTACCTTTACAGGCATTAACTTTCTGTTGAAGCAAGGGTCGTTTTCCTTCATTGTTTCCCTTGCCTCCTTTGCCAATTCCTTGGCCGCAAGAATTTCCCAGTTCTTCTGTGGAGAACACTAGGGGAATTAACTTTTTGAGCAGATGCAGTCTGTGGGCCCTCTGCATGCACACTCTGTACGGCGCTTCGAAGTGCGTCGCGGTTCACGAACACATCGCTCTTCTCCAAAAGCTTAGCAGTATCATGTGGGGCCTGTAAAAAAACAGATTACTTGTAAGGGTTACAATTTACACTTCTCTTGACAACCGTTATACTCTTGCACATAATGATGAATTATAAGAATAGTGGGCCCGATTACTGTTTAGCTTAGCAACAGTAACACACTTCAAAAGTACTGCCACTGTTAGCCTAACACGAACATACAATGAGAACCCATAACAAATATAGTATTATCATTGCTTCGTAGATAAAGAAGAGTGCTGTCAACTTAGCATCACATGGCATGGATTAACCACAATCCTAATGGCACGTGGTTGAAGGGGGAGGTCGAGAGAAAAACCAACTCAAACCTCGTGAATCGAGAAGGGATCACGGGAGGAACACCTTTCAATCACCTTTTTTTTTCGTCTCAACTCCCTTCATGTTTGTGCTAGGCTGGGTATAGCCAAACACTTTATCCTCTGTAGCTTATTCAATGTCGCTACACTAATAAGGGTGGTTTAGACTATGTCACTCGATCCATTCATGCTTCTCATTGACAATATTGCCAAATTTAGAAAAGAAAGAGACCACTTAGAATAAACCTCAACTGACCTGGTTTCTTAACATACGCAGTTCAGTGATCACCGACGCTATAAAATTATGCTGGTGCTATGTCTGAGCTTACTGATCTTCAACCAGTTACCTGTTGTTACTCTTACCTGGCTAGGTCGTGGTTCCAGGTTTGCTTGAATGATGTAATCTTAAATTTCAACATCAGGAAGTTCAGGTAGGAGTTCCATTCCATCAGTTGTATTGGGTGCTGTCATGTGTCGTAATACTTCAGCTGATGGAACTGAAAAAGTTTGTAAACTTTGGTAAGATAAAATATCAGAAATACGGTGTTAAGATGCAGTAAAAGAGTAACCTATGAATTGTTTTTTTAGGCGATTGTTTTAGCAACTCTTTTTTATTTATTTACCATGCCTGTGAAGGTACTAGTATTTTCTTATGTTATTTGCAGGTACCGGACCCCTATGGAGACCAACCTTAGAGCTGAATAGGCTACCCTGTCTTAATAACGTTGAGTTACTCACTTACTGTACTATTGAATTGTGTAAACTTGTCAGTGTGCCAATCACATTCGACACTAGGGTTTATGGTTAGTATTTCTGGTGATAAATGAAATTTAGTAGTGATGTTATTTTTAAAATTGCCATACATAAAATCGTTACACATAAGTATTTCCGGCGATTTCTGCAGTGAAAAATGCATCTGGTTTGCTAGCTGAGATAAATTCCTAATAATATTGATCATTTGTAGCTTACCTGGCGGAGGGATTAAGCTGCTCTCTGAGCATTGCTATCTCATCACATAGTTGACTATTTTCCTCTGTATGTAGGTTGTGCCGCGTAGCACTATGGACACAAATGATGTAACAGAGAATTAACTCTGAAGTGTAAATTTTAGTGCTAGTTTAACCCATGAACAACCCACTGGGCGTTAGCCCTAGTAAAGGGAATCAGGGAACCACACGAGGTAAAGAAAAAATCTTTTGACCTCGGTGGGAATCGAACCCATGACCTCCGGAATAGATCTACCGT
>JAEMPF020018989.1:62034-76267 GCA_022496165.2 Catalaphyllia jardinei | reverse complement strand
AGACTCGACCCAACAGATCAGAAAGATAATCGACAGATTCGATCCAACAGATCAGAAAGATAATGTCAGAACAGAATCTCGACTCAGAGTTGCATTGATATTGTCAGAAAGAGATACGGAGTTCGTTATATCAATTTCCATTTGAATTTGTCATTGTCGAAGATAAACAAGTCGGTGGTTACAGTTCGTTCGAAGAGGGCACTTTATGAATTCTGTTTCTGTTAACCCTTGTATTTATTCATGTCATCGACACGGGACGCGTCATCGACAGCGGCAATTCACGCGTAAGAAAAACATTGGAATCCTGGCACACTGCAATTACTAGCCAGGCAGACAATAACTCTAAGCAGCTGCCCAGACAATACTCAATTTTATTGTAATTTTATCCATGTTATTAGCATTTTATTTTCGCACAAGTATTTTTTTTGTATTTATTTATATCCGTTCGTTATTTTCTCACCTCTTTGTACAAACATATCTTTACCTTCGCTTTTTACATCTCACTTTTTAAAGATTGCTGACTGGCAATCGAAAGCTTAGTCACGTTTTTTTTAACTTTTAACCAGAGAACGTCCTTAACTTTTCAATTATGCCCCCTGGTTACTCACCGCTTATTAAATTTATTCATGTTCTGTTGACGCTTTTTTGAAATCTCTACGCATTTGTTTCTTCCATATTTATCAAATCTACGTACTAGGAATGAGTTTTCAGGCCTGCTCTTCTACATTTGCTCACATTATATCTCTTCGAGAGAAGATAGTTCATTACTGAGGGAAATTAGGGAGCCTATTTGGTCATACATAATATATCTTTGTAGTTCATTTGCGGCTAGGGATTGTAATGCCTGTTTTAGCCAAATATTCGAGGAAAGAACATTCGGTTGTCTCAATGAAGAGGAAGAGAGCCTTTTTCATGACACTAAGAACATTTGACTCATTTTGTCGCTCATGCTCGAGTTCTGTTACTTTGAATAGCAGTATTCTTTTGACAGTAGTGACAGCGTATGGATTTAATCAGTTGGGTTTAGATAACAATATGTGGCCAATTTTTGTAACTCAAATGCTCCAAAATTGTTCATTGTCTACACTGTAACAGAGCAATGCTTCTGAAGAACTGCTATATTGAAATGAACATTAACTTTCATCTAAAAAAACACAACCAGCACTTTTCAGTGACAGCATTTCCAAAGATTGTGGGGAACTTCCTTCAAGAAGACATCTTGCAGTGCAAAGACAACATTGACGGTCTAACTGAGAAATTGCTGTTGTTCGAAAATGTATTGTAGTTTTTGAGCTTTCTCAGAACAACAAACTTGTTATAACTATGAAAGCCCATGCCTCAACTTCACAGGAATAGTGAACAGCTAACTGTCTGGTATAAAAAAAAACTGTTAAGTTGAACAGACACTAGTGAAAATTTAACAAAAGGGTACAATTTATGATATTAGAGTGATTTCACTTGGCCCGTGAAACACTGTCTGACAATTAGTGCATAATAGTAAAAACTTAACAAAAGAAAACAATGCAATTAGTGTGTAATACTAACTCATAGTGTAATACCTATTTCAAGGGCTAAAAAAACCTCTAACGACAATCATTTCAAGTGATACCATTAAAAAACTTAATAAGGTGATTTAACTTACCACATGAAATAATCTCTGTTAAGTGCATAATATTAGAACGAAACAAAAAAAAAACAATGGAGTAGTAACTATTTTGCGGACAAAAAAAACATGCAAAATACAAAACGTTGCTGTTTCACCAAAAAAATTATCAACAAAACTGTATGGCTGTAATAAATTTCATTGCCATTTACAGACAAATATGTTAATGTTAACTTCAATAAATATTAAAACGTTTTTTAACAGTCGTATGCATGCACAGTATTTATATCCAGTAAAAACCGTGTACAGGTGTTAAACAGATCTTCAAAAGCGGGGGCAGCTCTAGTGAAAACTATTGCTAATTGTATGTTTAAGATTTAACTCAACTGCATCGGGGCATTTTCGCGGGAAAAAAATTCAAACCACAGCGCTCGTCCAAAAAACCCGTTTTTCACTACAAACTCATCTCAGCAAATTTGTAAATTTATATTCGTTTGAAAGGTCGTTGAAATGATCTTTTTCACGTAGTTTTTCCTTCTGATTGCACAATCACGCTTAAAAGCACCCTATGCAAAGAATGTAATCTCAAACGCTGACTTTGCAGCGATATATAACTTCTCCTTTAATATCACCAAACATCGGCAAGAGTAAACTCTATTCCTTAACATTCCAGCTTCATCGTGTTAAAATATCAGCGAAATCAAACAAAACCAGCACTAATTAGAAATTTTTGTCACCCATCTGTCAACACTTGCGAGCAACCGAAGACCTTGTTCAATTATGAATTGTTACAGTTGATACTTATTTCACATAAAGTTTCTTGTTGTTGTTGTATCATGTAGTCATTGCAGATGATACTAGTTTTTATATCGCTAGGCACATGTAGTCATAGACTGCCTATTTTTTAAAGGTTTTTTTGAAGCTGACAAATTTTTACTGTGGATAAATAAGATTAGCTAGATACATTGTATAGCTAACATCTGATACCTGTCTCATGGTTGATATTTATTTTCTTACTAGTACATCAATAAAGATAGAAGTACACAAAAGATTGTTACACTATCAATTTCTTCATTTATTTAATATTAATCATTTGTGCATTTTCCTCTCCGAAAGCATTTCAGGGAACATGTTGAAAGCAAAATGCCAGGTGAAGTCTTTCACAGCTTGTTTTACACATGCATTCAGCTAATCCAGTGCTTCACAAATCAACATTTCAATAAGGTTGCATGTGACTCTTGTCCTGCAAATGAATACTTTTATATGTGTATGGCTTGTGCTTATTATTTTCATCCCTGAGAGGCACAAATAATTTGTCTTTCTGACAGAAACATTGTTACGACGCATAACTTTTTTCCCAGCCCAATACCCCTAAAAGGAACTGATTTTTTTCTGCCATTAAGAATTAAAAAAAACATCCTTCTAGCCTGATTTATCATCAATGCTGAATTTCATAGATATTTAAACTTCCATAAAGAGTCCATGACAAAAAGATTCCCACCATTTTCACTTGGGAAAGATGCTGGTATTTTGCTTGTTGCTACATCTATGTCTACTACAGAGTCAGAAAACAAGTTCTTTTCTCGACAATCTTATTATAATAAGTATTTGTCACATCACTCACCTGGGCCAGGTAAATGTTTCAGTTCATGTTTCATTATAATCTTCTCATGTTTAAGCTCGCCATATCGAGCCACAACACTCCAAAAGAACAGCCAGTCCAGGCGACATCTGTGATTCATGATGATGACAGCATTCTCATCCTTAGGTGCTTTGTCTCCAGTCACGACAATCTTCACTCCAAACATCAGCTCTGTATCAAGAAAAGTAAAACGTCAGGTCTGCATACAACCATCAGACTGGCACTCACTTTCTATTTTCTGTAGCATGAAGCAACTCGGAGAAAACAAAATAATCTGAAACCTAATTCATTTCATGCTTTATTATTATCTTCTCATGCTTTAGCTCGCCAGAATGTTATTACAAGACAAGTACAAAGTTTTTAACCTTTCAATCCAGGGAAAACTACATGTACTCTTACCAAAGCGAAAGTATGGAAATAGTATGGGACTGTTTGGGCCATATCTGACCCATAGGTGGGAATGCTATGGGAGGGTAAGATGGTAATATGGAACTGGTATGGGACTGTTTGGGGCATATCTGACGCATAAGTGAGAATGCTATGGGAGGGTAAGATGGTAATGTGGAACTGGTATGGGGCCAAATTTTACCAAATTTTAAACTATGGGAAGTGTATGAGAAGAAAACTTTAGGCTGCCTATTTTATGGGATATCTATGGGAATAAGGTTCCCATACACATCCCAAAGCAATAAGAATTCCCACAACTGCCCTTACCTATGGTATTGATATCAATGGGACATTCATTCTGTAGAGTATACCATAGATTACCCATACCGACTGTCAGGTGGTCAACATGCCCCATAGATTTCCCATTGTGAAAATTTTATGGGTTTTCTATGGTACATTTCCTCTTCCCAGAGATTTCTCATGACATGTTTTATGGGAAATCTATGGGATATCTCTGTGCTCATAATGGCAATGAAAAATCACAGCATGTTCACACATTGCATGTTGAGAATTGTATTATCTGCACTGACAAAATATATCCCCTATTGTAAACGGATTGCATACAGCATTCATTATTTTGACTGGCTACTGGAATGACCATAACACGTCTAAGAATATTTTACATGAAAAAATTGAACAGCAGCACTCTGACATGGTGCTCTAATAGACCAAAATTGGATACAAATTTCATTGAGTTTCTGCTCACCTGCTCATGTTGTTTTAATTCAAGCACTAAGTTTTATGAAACATAATAATGCACACATCACATTTTGTCAAATAATAGCCATCCTTCTATTTACCACTACGCAATGGAGGCAACATTTCACAAACGTTTTCCCTTATGAAAAGAAAAGTCTTCCTGAAATAATTACATTCTTTGAATACATTGCACCCTTATGAAAATTTTCAAGGCAATATTTTGTTAAATTAAAACTCTCACTTTAATATTTGCGAGACTATAAGTAGCAAAAATAACAAGCTACCAGTAAGCTTGAACTTGAAACAAAGAATTAATTTCAAGTTATATGATAAGCAGTCACAAGATTAGAGAATTTTAGGGGGAAATAAAGAACTCTGTAAAATTCGAGGAAGTTGCAAAGGCTACATGGATGTTAAGACTATTTTGTATTATGGGTTTAATATGGGAGCTATCATCCCATATATAAGCCATATAACACCCACACATTACTCATAGGTTGTCCCATACCATTTCCATATTTGGACCATCTATGTCCCATATCAACAGCTTTGGTAAGGGTAGTTAAAATAATTAAAATAAATTAACAATGAAGTAATAAAACACATGAGTTAGTAATAAACTAAAATAGGACAAGTCAAGGGTTATTGATATTGAGGAAAGCTGACATAGATAAGATTCATTCCAAATAAACTTGAAGAATGTTGTTGTTTCTGAAATAGACCCAAAAACATTTTAAACTTATAGCCAAGTAGTAAATTACACCTGCCCATTAAAATGTTAATGGTCAGGTAAGGCTGTGTTTGTTTCCTACAGTGCAAGTCTTTCATTATCCAATTGATGACAAGACAGGAATTTGGATCAAATTTTAAAAGAAAAAGGATTCTGTGGACATCTTGACTATGAGTGAGATGCTCAGTTTGAGGGTTAACAGACAAAAATTAATTCTAAGACAAAATGCACCTACATGTTGTACATGTATAAGCAAAACTGGTGCAAGGAAGCCATGAAGCACAAATAAAAAATGTAGTGTAAATCTTATTTATAGTGGTTATGCACTTTGTTATACAAGCACTAATCTTAGTAGCCAGTTTACAGGCATGCCACTGAAACAAAGGAAACCAATATTTCAAATAAACATTGCATCGTTAAAAATACCAACTGGCAGGAATCAGACCAGTTGGGTATTCACAAAGCATTTCATGACTGAGGATTTAAACTTGAGAAATAAATATTGCTAGTGACAGGGTGGAGGCCTTGAACCCACAGCTCAAGGTTACAACACTAGTGCCCTAAACCACTCGGCCACACTGCTTCCAGTTTTCCTGAAATCCTGTGATATCAAATCAATGACCTGATATGGCTACATAATGATATCATGATCACTTGACAGAATTTAGGTACGGTAAATACCTAATTGTGCCTTTTTAATATGCCTCAGCAGCATATCAGGCTCACTTTGTCTGGATTGGGTCTCACCAAAATACTAACCATGGCTCAACCAAACTCACCTGCCACTGAAACATACCAGAAAGGTACAATTAGGTATAAATATCAAGGAAAATTAATGACCTGATATCGCCAGATTTTTAATCAAAGCTAGGTTTGATAGATACCTAATCACACCTATTTGGTATGCATTGGAGGCATATCCAACTCATTACCCCTGGGGATTCTGTTTAAAAGTCAAAGTCAAGTTGGTGGCATACAGTATCAAGGTTATTTACATGTCTACACATCAGCTGCTGACAAACAATGTTTGCATACATGTTGTCATATAAAGTACATTCAGGATTTGAGTCCATTCTTGTTGATGGTCATTTTTGTGTGACGTAAAAAAAAGCTCAAGCCACATGCACGATGGTTCCCTCAAGGGCGGTGCCTACTAAATACAAAGGTTAATTTTGTACCAGGTTAGGACCATGCAGAAAAAGTAGATCTTTACAAGGGCTATTGGAAGCTACAAAGCAAAATGGTGGTAGCCACTCATTTTTCCAAAATAATTAGCCTTAAATCTAAACAAAAATGCTGACATCAGCATTTTTCTGAAAAAAGAGGGAAAATACATGTATGTGTTCCAGGGGTTTCAATAAAAGCCGGTTACCGGCAGTCTACCACTGCCTGTAGGACTTCTTACCACCTTCTGTTTGGATTTCATTAATGAAAATAAAAATAATATTAATGAAAAAAGCAAATTCAACGCAATGGCAACCACTGAAATTTTTACATGCCACAAAAACAGCATGGTTTTGATGCCCAGAACCCTGGAAATCACATTTCCGAGGTTCTAGATTTCAATTTTTTCCGAGGCATGCCCCCAGAGCCCCCTAGAGGAATGGGGCCTTGCGGCCCCTTTAGTGGTCACAGCCGCCTATTATGCCTTCAGTGTCCGCTTATATCTAAAGTTATTGAAACCCCTGTATTTCCTCACAGATTTCCTAACAATTTGCCTTTACATACAAAAAGGCAAAACATTTAAAAAGATTTTTAAACTACATGTCAAAGGGTAATATTAAGATCATTTTTGGTACAACAAAATCGCTGCAAATTAAAGCGCTTTTAGCATCTCAGACAGCCTTCCTCTGGTTCAGCTAAAATACAGTCTAAATACCTTTTGATCACAACCAGAAACTAAACACATGTTGAATAGACCTGCCACTTCCATTTCGTAACATGAAATATAGGGGTAACCTCGCGTTTTTAAAGTTGATCTTTTTTGAAAACTTTTATGGTGCTTGTTATACAAAATTTCCTGTCACCACCCCAGTAAGACATGCTTGTGAGATGCGCAGAACATATGTGCACTAACAAAACTAGGCACCATCCTTAAAATTCAAATTTTCAGACAAGCCTCCCCAACCTTTTCATATCAGGGAGTTCTCTCCCCCTCTCCAGACAGATGTTCCGATCCTTACCGCCACAAAATCTGACAAATAGATTTCCTAGCACAACCCAAGTCGCAATGGGCTGAGGGGATACCATCACAGTAATTTTGTTGATTTCGAGCAAAAAAAAAAAATCAAGTTATGACGGAGTAACTTCACTCCAATAGGCAATGCCCTTAGAATGCCAAGATGAAAATATCAAGCAAAATGTTGAAAGGACAGCAAATTGTAATAAAAATAATTAAACTCATAGCAGTTTGTTCAAGACATGATGACAGAGTTTGAACGACTGCCAGACTTGTCCAATGAATATTCAGCATCTCAAAATTGTACATACTTAACTCTAACATAGCCTGCGAAAACAGCCATCCTTCATTGCTCCCGGCCGAGTTGCGCTTCACGCGAAATGCCACTCGGCCAGGAGCGATGAAGGACGGCTGTTTTTGCAGGCTAACTCTAACAATACTGGCCAAAAATTGCAGACATCAAAATCTCTGTCACTTTTTATCTCACTATGGACACATTTTGGAAACTTGATGAAAAAGCTTAAGTAAATTTATGCCTACAAAACAAGAATTAGATTGAAACAAAATGGGGGAAAATGATATCATTACTGAACCTTCATGGTTTTACAGAACTGATGCACCATCAAGAAAATAACCCAAATTCTATCACACTGTTGTCCACAATGTATCTCAGGCAGTGTCAGAACTACAGTTTGCTCCATAAATGACCCTAATGGATTTGGAGCTACTTTAAAGTTTTTTCACTGTACTGGAATTATTTTGACCCTATTTCAGAGACCTTACTTACTCACTTACTTGTTACTTTCCTTTTACTTTCTTCTTTCTTACAGTGAAACCTGTATTAAGCAGTCAGCCATGCCATACAACACTCAGTAGTGTCCGCTTAATACAAGGTATCTGCTCTAAACAGGTTCCAATATATCGTGTAATAATGGAACTTTGTAACTAAGTGTAGGTTACACAGTGAAAGATCAAAGACTCTTCATAACACAATGTCCAGTCGGTCACTGCATCAATCTGGAATAAGCTACTTAGCTTAAAAACGGCATCGCTGAACAATGTTAAAGGAGTCTGATATATATGTTGCAGTTAATTTTTGGTCTCTGTTGATTTTATAATTTAACTAGTCAGTATTTTTTTAATTTAATTTTTTTTTGGAGGGGGGTGGGGTGTTTCTTAAAAAGAATAACACACTCACCACCAGCCCTAACCGTTAATAATCCCTATCCCTATTGACCCCCTAGCCCTAACCTTATCCCTAGACCTAACCCCCTCAGTTTTTTTTCTTTTTTGCACTGGCCTGGATTTGAACTCCAGATCTCTGACTTTGAAGTCCATCTTCATATCCACTATGCCACACAAGCAATTGTTGCAAATTTGCTCATATTTGTTGGTCTAATAAGTTATTGGTCCCAGACTCACCCTTCCCCACAATTTAAACTGGTTTGAAAATTTCAACCCAGTTTGAAAAATATGAACCAGTTAAAAATGAAATCACCTAGTTAGAAAAAAACTAACTAGTTAAAAATAAAATCACCTAGTTAGAAAAAAAAAACAGACTAGTTAAATATTATTATAAAATTAACTGAAACCAAAAATTATCTGCAACATATATATGAGCTTTCAGAAATAAAAAGGCCCTTGAAGTGTGCGCTTATTGTAGGTTTTGAGCAACAAAATGGCTTAATATTGGTGTCCGCGTCCACTTAACAGAGCCGTCCGCTAAATGCAGGTTTATTTTACAGTAAATGTGGGAAGAAAATTTTGGTACTCAAGCCGGATACTTAATTGAAGATGTCCACTTATGATCAGAGCATACCTTCAGACCAACAATTTCCTTCAATTTCAATAAGCAATGATCCAAATGAAATCTCTAAAGTAAAAAAGAAATCATTTAAAAAGATTCAATATTGGCAGACAAATGGCGGTTTTAAGTTTTGGCCGGAAGTAAAAATTATCCCTCTTCAGGATTGACATGTTTAGCGCTGTTTTCTCGAATCAATTTTTTCAGTTGAACGGACACTGTAAAGAAGCAAAACTCACAGGGAATTTGTCCAATTGCCCCCAAATTTTGAAAGTGGGTAGATTAACACATAAACAACAAAATGTGTCTGCAATTTTTTTTTCCAAAATATTTTTTAATGAGAGCGATTTTTGTACAAACACTTCACATTTTTCTAATACTATTTCGAAAACATTCCATAACTTTTCATTGTAACTGAGTGTGACAAAATGCAGACACAGTTTTTTAGCACTTTGGGTCCAGAAACTGAGGAACAAATTAAATTAGCGAAAGACAAAATTCGCTTTGACTTGTAGCATTGAAAAGGTGATTCGGACGCTCGCAATTAGGAGTGGTGAAAAATTAGACAATTCATTGTATTTCAAAATTATTGGTATAATTGGATAGCCAGCTCTGTAAGCTTTCCCTGAAGGTATACTGTAACCTTGATCTAGACACCACTTCAAGTACTTACTTTTTTTGTCCAAATAAACAAAAGTCCAAAGCATTTTGCACTTAATGTAACCTACATTTATTTTACTACTGTTTTTAATAGCTTAATATATTATTTTGTAATATATAGCACTAGACCACTATATTTAGGTTTCCATTGATTAAAATACATCATTTAGGTGTAATCATAAGCCGTAAAAAATGATAACCCCAAAAAAGCTATGAACGTGAAAGCCTGGAGATCTGTTGCCAATACCTTTTTGTGTCTTGTCTTGTAACTATTAGTTATAATACTTTTTGGATCATTCTAAGACTCTAAATATTTTTCATAGCAATCCAAACTGATTTTAACTTTAATGAACAAAGAAAATTAAAAATAATCGTTGGATGTTGTCCTTCAGTAGCATTTTAAATGATACTTTTTAAGGTTCTATTGAGGCCTTACACTACAGTAAAATTGATATTAAAATAGTTTGCATTCAAATAAATCAAATGAGCAAATATTAGTCACCAGTGTAAATATAAAACGTGTTACGACTAACACTATCCAACCAGTACATGGAGGTTTTGCACCCAAGAGAGTTTCACCCACCGAATTTTCACCTACATTAACTCAACTAGCAATCAAGTGCTTAAAATTTATCTTTCTCCTACTGACAACATTGTGGGCATAATGAAACAAAAATGTACAAAACATCTTTATCTCTCTTTCTTTAATCCATTGAAAGTGAAGGAGAACTCGAACTCGAACGTTTGTACTGGGTTGAGAGATGTGCACTCAGGGGGTGAAAACTCAATTGGGTGTGAAACAGGTACCACTAATAATAATAATAATAATGATAATGATATTGATAATAATAATAATAATGTTTATTTCTTATATTGCACAGTCTAACGTGATAAAAATATGATCGAATGTGCATTACAACATTAAAATCTTGAAGTAAGAAATGACTAATCTAAATAATAATAATAATAATAATAATAATCATGATAATAATAATTTACAATTTTCGGGAAACAAATTTCCTCCAACCAAATTTCACCAATGTTCTCACTATGAAATTCAAAATATGCTAGGATATGAAATGAATGTGTTGTGGTTCAATATCTTCGTTAGTAAATTTTGGAACTTTCCTTTGGTTCAAATACATTATAAAACTAGTAATAGTTATCACTAAAGCTGTCCCCGCTTTCTTTTATTTCTGCTGATTGAACACAATAAAATTGAACTAAAATTTTATATTTTTTGTTAGCTATATCACACATACTGTTCAAGTAACTTAGGCATCTTATCATAAATATGATCCAAAGAATCAACCAAGTTAACTAAATTAACCAACACATTCTGTTCTCATCTGCTATTTAACAATTATCCTGTAAAATCGCGCGGGATATCGTCTGATACTTAGCCGACGAGGCCGTACGTCAGCTAAAATCAGACAATATTCTGTGAGATTGAGCAGGATAATTGTTTTATTATTCGACAAATTGATAACAAAACAGCGTAACATTTTTAAATATCTCTGTCGACATTTTCTCACTTCACTTGCCGGATATCTGTTACCTACGGATGACAGATATCGAGAGCATCATGACCATATTTGGGTAGTGTTACAATTTGTTGAATAACAACTCATGGTATTCTTTACATGATACTCTCACGAAAAGCATTCTGGAAAAAAAGATCAAACCACTCTGTTTCTAGTTTGATACTGAAACAAATCATTTGTATTGATATACAAGAAAACGTTTCCCAAAAGCAGAACAGAAGACAAGATTCTTTCCGAGATGTAAACAGAAGTGTTGCGTTACAGTCGCCATATATGCAAATTAGAGTCAAGCAAAAATGCCACAAAACATTCACATTTACATTTGGATCCCTGCCAGTCACCCAGCCGTCACATGGGCTCTACGCCACGTAAGATTACTCAGTAAAATTAAGCGATTCAAATAAACGAGATGCCAAATGTAAAACTGACGATCGAAGGGTATTTAGCTATCACGTTAGTTGCAACTAAACCACACTGGCCTCGAATTTCTAGTATACTTCAGAATTTCCTACAATACCATCTGAGCTGTTTTTCTCTTCAGGATCTTTGAAAGCGTTTTCAATTTGTTTTAGATCAGCACCTTGGTCATTTCGAAGCAAATTTATTTTATCACGCTAAAATCGTAACGCAGTCCATGTTGTAATTGGAGTGTATTTTTGACCTTGAAATGCCTCTCGAAGATTGCAAAACCCGACCTAATTACATGTAACTGACACCATTACCCGAGACCACCGTGCGCGCCTAGTTTCATCAAATCAAGAAAACTTCCCCTACTACCAACACATTTCTTACTTTCTTCAAATTCCTTGTATTCCTCGTATGTATACACGCGGGGGACCCTAGGTGCCTCCTCAGGTTTTGGCCTCTGGGCCAAAACCCTGCAGGGCAATAATTAACTAGAACAAAGGAAAGTACTAAATTGTAACTAGGGTACATGTAAATCTGATCCACAACATCACTGACAAACTCAACTCTCTTGAGCTTAATCATGAACTGTCTAAGGCAAGTCACATCACATAAAATCATGACCATTATTGAATGTTTTATCACACAGTATTATCTGCAGATAGTGTCCAGCAGATTTCAACACCTTTCCCTCACACTCGAGATGAAAACAATCGGTAATGTAACTTAGCTTAAATCAGATTTCCATAGGCAACTTTATGCGGTTTAATGAGATAGACTACAACAAAGAACAATGCTTAAAGTAACATTGATACTGGAGATCTATCCTGAACTACTTTAAGGTTCCCAAAGACGAGTTATTACGGCACAATTAGGTACTTCACTTACCCAGAAGGGCCTTTGTATGTAAACAACACAAGTTTGTCATCAAATATGGCGAAAATGATGAGGGGAGGAAAAAGTAAACAATATTTTGTTATTAAACGAACATACACAATACCAATCAGATACCGCGAAGAAAAATCACTTAAAGGATAGTTTGGAGAAGAAAAACACCAGGAGAAGTGTTTTATAAATGTTTTTCTCACCGGGGGCAACAAGAGCCACGATGAAATCAATCGATCGTTCACCCACCGAAACCACTGCGGCCGCAGCCATAACAGAGGCATTGTCGGACCCATGAGGAATATACAGCCAAACAATGCACATAAATAAAGAGTCAGACAGTAAAATAGCCCTCCGGCATAGCTTCTGAGCATTTTGAAGATCCTGGATCAGCTTCGGAGCCCCAAAGATGTCCAAAGATCGAAAGACGAAGAGCTGAAGATCGCTATCGATCGAGAAAGCGTGACTTGTGTCACAGGACGGCAGCTGGCTTTTACAACACGCGGGCTCGGACAACAGCATGCAGTGTATCCTGGGTACATCGAGCCTCCATGCGCTGTTCGGGAAAGGAGCCCGCGCTCTTCCCACAAAAGTTCTTCTTGGGGGTCGGGAGGGTAGACCAGACACGAGAGAGCGGCGGAAATCGAGCGTACCCGTAGATCCGATAGCAAATCACTTTTTTTTTTCAAAATTGAATTACACATTTCTGAATCAAAACGTTAAAATACTAGATTGTATTCATCAAGTTTGAAGGGTGTATTCAGACGTAGTAATTAATTTTTGCAAGGACCACCGTGACAAAACAGAAGTACCGGATCCTCTCGTTTTGGAGGATCTAATCAGCTATAAGTTGAATAACAGACGAAAATTAGCAAGGCTGATTGCACAGTATAGATGTATTTTCCAATATTTCGGAAGGCACGGCCTTCCTTCTTCAGGGTTACAGAGAATGACTCTAGTTTTGAACAATAAATAAAATAGAGACGATGTGTGAAAAGCCGCGCGTAAACGTAAACGTTGAACCTCACTCAACTTTTACGTTTACGTCCGACCTTCCATACATCGTCTCTATTTTATTTACGCACGTAAAGCCAGTTAAAGTTTACGTCCGTACGCACGTAAAAATTACATGACAGTGGAAATCCACCTTTAGGGATGACGTTTATAACCCCAATATTGCCTGGTACGACACGTCAATATTTGTCCAATACAAAGTATTATTATCCAATAGACAATTTCGCTGTATTAAAATTCAGCCTAAAACAATAGACCTCAGCACGAGGCTCTGAGGAATAACTACAGAGTTTGTGGGGTCAAAATACGGGACAAGTCGTAAAAATATACCGCGACACTACACACCAAAACATCTAATAAGATATATATTTAGCGTATAACGCATAAGCTGCACAATAAATGCTAACCGCATAGGTAGTACGTGGTAGTAAGTAAAGCAAGAGAAGCATATCTCATTGAAAGAGGTCAAACCCTTGAACCTCGTGGTCTTAATAAGAAAGATGAAACTTATTTTTTTGTATGTTTTGTATGTTTAGGTCATTTGTACCATTTATAGCTGTTGGTTACTACTATACTTTTCAGGCTGTAACGTTTTCCCATATTTTTAAAGTTTTAAATTTT
>JAEMPF020018989.1:0-55545 GCA_022496165.2 Catalaphyllia jardinei | reverse complement strand
TACTAGGGCTAACGCCCAGTGGGTTATTCATGGGTTAAATTAGCACTAAAAAAATTTACACTTCAGAGTTAATTCTCTGTTACATCATTGATGCAGCTATAGCCTATCTGTCTCACAAGGCAATATCAATTTACTTACCTAACAGAGCCTGCGCGATTCAACATGCAACCAGTGACATATGCCCATGAAAGAAAGAAATGTAACAAATTTATGAGCAAAATATAAACATATTCAGAAAACAAACAAAGAGGAATGAGTCAGGCTAAAAATAATTTTCCGAGAAACTTGAAAATACTGAGAAAGCGAGAAAAGCAAAATGTACAGACGATGAATATCGAAGGCTCTTACAGCTCTTACCGTTGGAAGCACAAGCCACCAAACAACAAGTCGATCATTGACCCAACGAAACAAACTTGGCCGTAGCCATAGCAGAATTAATGTGGGGCCCATTATAACCAAAGTGCCCAGAAAGGCTGTAGTGTAGATCACTGCGATGAAAAAAATTCCCTTTAACAATGGCTTGTTTAACATGGTCGCTATTTCCAAGTGTTGAACTGATGTCTACAGCTAACTAATTCATTGTGGGGTTCAAAGGTCTCGTTATATTCCAGGCGGATTTAACACTGTGGCGTTACCTGGAAAATTTGAATATTGGAGATTAAACTGATTCAAATTACTGAGTCGTGAAAATTATGCACAGTGAGCCAGTCGTCCTCTTCGATCTATGAAGACAGCTTCTATTTGTCTTTCATTGGCTTTCTTGACAATGCCCTTATTTTAAAAAGCTTTGGTTTAATTTAAATAGCCTAAAGAAAGATATTAATTGGCAAATATGCAAAACTGAAAGCACTTACTGTGACTGTAATTCACATGTGTTACTGTAATAATATTTCACGCCCTCTATCGCCACTGTATAAATTGTATATTCGCTCTGCATGAACTTTGTTTTGCGCATCAAATCATAAACTGACAAATATAATAAATAAAAAGGCTCGTCCTGAATCAGATCGTGAAAACGAAAATACTGTAATTCATGTCACTTTGTAGAAAATGGTCGTTTGATTAAAAAAAATTAATAAGCTTGACACAGCACGGCGTGCCATCTGTAGATTGCATGTGATGGTCCGTTATTTTCTTCGTGACGTAACGTTGACTAACGTTGGGGACTACCGATCCAGTTTTAATCGTGATGCGTGCCATAAGTTTGTGATGGGTGAATTTTCCACTCATGACCAATATCCGAACTGGAACAAGAGGGCGGAAAATTGAGCTTCGTTGCTTTGATCGTGATGGTGAATAGAAGCAACGCCTGAAAGGTCGCATTGTTGAAGTTCTCCTTTCATTTCTGAAAGAGTGTGGTCCCATGAATGAAACCTAACTCTGTAGAAATCGAACTGATCAAGCTGTTGCTGCTGCGTCTAACCATAACACTAATTTTATCTGGCTAATCGGAGGGCTATTCAGGCCTCTTCTATTGAGGATAAACAGAGAGAGGCCAATGATTCTTACCACTCAAAACAACGGTAGAAAAAAGTAAGGAACCGGTCATTATACATCGCCTCGAAGGAGCTCGGAGGATTTTCGGCTTAAGACAGTGAGAACAGCTGCTCCAATTTGTGTTATTTTATTGAAGTGATCCCTCCTCGTAACTATTGAGAAATTTCGTGGACCCCCCATGTCTTCACACACATATTCACCTTTCGACGTGTATATTTAGTGCTTTTGACGGTCATTACAAAGTACTATTTCTAACAATGATGTCACACCCGCCAGGGTGCAGTCTCTTGATCCGTTTCTTTTGCTACTCTACATCCGGATATCTGATCAAGGTTCAACTTGTTAGCAATAGTTTTCACGGTCGTCCAGTAAAGCGTAACAGGAGTAACTGGTGTAGGCACTCACGATCACGTAATTGTCCGGGGTAGTAATTGCTGCCGCAGCGAGTGAGCCTGAAGCGAACTAGCGAGGCAGCTCTCTAATCAGCGGGGCCCGGTTGTTCAAAACCCCGATTAGCACTAATCCTCGATTAAATATGCTAATCCGCGATTAAAATTTAATCTGCGATTAGATTGCGTTGCTCAAAGCCCGATTAACGCTAATCTGACGCTAATCGGCGGGTTAAATTTAATACACCTCCCAAGGAAGATTAAATCGCTAATCGGCCGATTAATATTGAAGTAAAATGGCCGACTTGTTGTTTGGCCTTCCTTGCATGAGACAAAGAAGAGCACGAATTTATCGATATAACGGTAGCATACTAGTTTACAGCAATCAAAAACCTTCGCACTCGCTACAGATTTGACAGAGCCTCAATTGAGTACAATACAAACCCCATAGAGGCGGATTTACAAAGGAAACAAATTTTTATTACGCTCTGAAACCAATCGACCAAGTGCTGATAGCACTACAATTTTATGCGAGTAATACCTTACTACAAGCTGCTGGCGATACAACTGGAGTAGACAAGTCCACTGTTTCACTGGCAGTCCATAACGCGGACGCCATATTGGAAACAATCACAGTTCTTACTCACGGAAAATTGCATTATGGGATACTAATTGTCGATTAGCGAGACAGTATAAGTGGTTTTTACACCACGTACTAACCGTTAACCAGCGATTAACTAATCTGCCCTCTAATCGGGCTTTGAACAACGTTCTCAATTCCTCCGATTAGCTAACCCGGTGTTAGTGGTTTTAATCGACGATTAGGCTTAATCGGAGGTTAGTTTAATCGGGGTTTTGAACAACCGCGCCCAGAAGATTACATTATAGGGGCTTGCAATCACTTTTTCTTACCAAACGCAAGGAATTGTGGTTATGCGCAAATGGGAGATTTAGGATGCGCAGTGGTATGCGCAAGGAATTGTGGTTTTGCGTGAACGGAAATATTTTAGGATGCGCAGTGATATGGCGCAAGGAATTGTGGTTATGCGCCAATGGATGATTTAGGATGCGCAGTGAACCATGTGCTTAATGTGGTGTGTCATTTATCATGAGTCGATGGCGAGGTGTGACAACGGTTACCGATCCAAAGATTACCGATTACCAATAATCTAATAATATTGAACCACAAGCCGAAGAGACTGAAATTCGTTCTACCTTGTTTAGTTGTGTAAAACACTCACACAGTTCGTATTACGTTGAACGATGTGCTGCACCGGCGGTAGCCCAGTTGTGTCCAAAATAAATAAATCAAATAAACAATCAGCTACGAAGGCAATGCAAAGACTACTGCACAATCACAACAAGAAAGTAAAAAAAAAAAACAAGAGCGCGACCTGTGTTGTTTTAAAAACCATGCTACAAAAAACAACATACGCGCATTGAATGTCGCTTGCCCAAGACAACGGAACATTTATTGAGTTATTTTTTTGTAAACAAAAAAATACCTCTTAGCCGGCGCGTTGGGTATGTTATGGGCGGGTGGATCAGTGAGAGATGTATGTATGTCACACCAATCAGATTGGATCTACTATTAAACACCAATCAAATTTCTTTTTGTAAAGGTAAATGGTATGTGAGAAGATTTGATCCGATACAGTTGAGAACGGCCATATTTATTGTTCTGTAACAGAGGAGAAGTATTCATATATTGGGTTTACCTCGACATTTTCTGTGGGTTAGGCTAAGGATTTTGTGGGCGGGCTTGATAGTCATTAGCAATTGGATAATCAGTTGAATAAACATAGTGTTTAGGATATAACTGCGAGCATGCGATGAAGGGTAAGCTTTTTTCATTATATAAGGTTTTGAAATAAATGAGTGTTAGCCGTTCTACTACTGTTGATGTGGTTTCTATGATAGGAACCATTGTATTTAAGGGGGCGGAATGCACCAGTGGGAATGTGAAGGGGTTGTGACAAGGTTCAAGTCGTTTGCGTGTTGTAGTGAAACCTAAATATTGCTGCAGAGTCGAGGGCGAGTCGTTAATTTCAGCATCCATTGATCCGTTTCAGTGATAAGTTTCAACGAGAAAAGCGAAGAGTCTAGGATTAATTTCGTCAACAGAACAAAAAAAAATTATTCTGTGACGATTTTACATTTATAATGGTTCTTGTTTACGACTGGGATGAGAAGATACGTTATAAATGAAACTTAATCTTTTCTCGTCAGTGTTATCGGGGTTTTCGCTTTACCAAGTTAATAGCCAGCACGAATTGTAGTAGAAGAAAAAGAAAATTTGTGTTTAAGATAACTAAATTGAGGTATATGAAGTCTTGGGAGTTCTATGATTGTATTAAGAACAAGGACTTTGGTGATTGAATAATAAAGACTGACGTGTACATGTTGCTGGTTTGTGATTTTTAGTCCGGTTTGGTGGGAATTGTGACAGTTGCATAATATACATTGGGTTGTTTAAGTGTAATGGTGGCTAGTTATGAACGAGACGAGTTTTGCGTTTTGAAGTAGTTCATGAGTCAATAGTAAACAAATGGGAAGAGAAATTTTATTTCAGGTTACAAAGGGTATCTTGATACTTTTGTTTTTCACAACGAGTAAATTCAATTAGAGGCCACGAATCGAATCGTCGCTTCTAGTTCAAAAGACATATTTTAGAGGAGATGAAACTATTTAGATTTGAAACAGTTTAACGTTTATAAAATAAGCGGAAATGACAATTGCTTTGTTCTTGTGTGCAAATGTAACGAGATACTTTTATTTTTAGTTACAAAGGGTAATTTGACACCCTTGTTTTTCACAACGGAGTAAATTCAATTAGAGCTGATGAATCGTGAGCACTTGTTTCCCCGAGATGTTTGCTATTTTTAGTTAGAAATGGTAACTTGACAATTCTGTTTTTCCCAAGGGAGTAAATTCAACTAGAGCTGACGAATCGTCACCACTTGTTCCCATGAAATGTTTGAACAAACAAAACGAGATATTGCTATTTTTAGTTACCAATTGGTAACTTAACACTTTTGTTTTTCGCATGGGATTAAATTCAATTAGAGCTAACAAGTTATGGTCTCTTGTTTCCAGGATATTAAACAAAAAAGAAGTTGACATGTTGGACAGCTTTTAGGTGTCTGCAGCAGCAATTTGATATGATTAATTCATGGGCATTTTATGATATTCGTTTCAGTCCGCGATCTTTTTGTTAAAGGTAAAAAAAGTATGAAAACTGTTCAAAATAATGGTCTTATCTTAGCGATATAAGATCGTATGTACATTAGATTCTCAGTTTCTTTCTTGCTCTACATTGTAGCCAAAAAACTTGTCAAATTAACTAAATTGTCACCGGAAAGAGTCACTTAAATGCTCCTATTTTCATAACCTTTTATTTAAAAAATTATAACTCTTGCACGCCTTGCGTGCCTATGCTAGCACAACATGTAATTTGCATACAGACAGGCAAACCAACTTCGTCTGAACAGCTTTTCCATCTAGACTACTTTACTCTCGTTCGAATAGCTTATTCACCTCGACTTCTTTACTTGGCGGCGAGTTAGTTGGTGGCGAGATGGTTTCTTGGTGGCGTGTTGGTTGGTGGCGAGATAGTTTCTTGGTGGCAAAACTCCCTGGTGGCGAGATGACCGGATACCGTGACAAGGGATCGAGACAATAAAGCACATACACATACGATTCACATCTAGCTCCCCTTTACCAGAAAATCAAAAGGATGGAAATCGAAGGATGTGGAAATTGAAAGATGTCAAAATTGTAGCCGCAGAAATCTCACTTTCTCTTCATCAATGCATTCTGGTAAAAAGTCATGAATTCGAGAATTCGTACTCCTTTTACATAGTCTTTTAATTTTAAATCCTGATTTCAATTGATTTCCCTAGCATAACGATTCAAATATGTTGTGCAAATAAATTCTTCACAGTCCAGTTCATAGAGTAACTGTTAGCATACTTAAAGCTGTTCACCCCTTTAGCAGCATTATTACCATTTAAGTATACTAGTATATCCTCACTGCATACTCATTACCACATCGTGATAGACTAAGTTATGGGAGGAGTCCGCGACTACTGTGGCAGCTAAGGTTTGCAGCGAGAAACGAGGGTAGCACCGTCGGCGCCAAAACTTCCTACACCGGAACTCTGGCAAAATGACAATGATTGAGGCAAAACCCGGGAATTTAAAAACAGAGCCCGCGAAGCATTATGCCCGCCCTCGGGCATAAACGCATGGTGGAATTTGAGGGATTAAACAAAATCCCCCGCGATACGCTAATTACGTATGTAGTGAGAATAGTTAAAGTTACATTTAACTGTAGAAAAGAGTACTATAAATTTATATAGAGTTACCCTAACATAACAGTAAAAGCTAACCGCCAGCAAACTGCAGTGAAACTTAGCTCAAGCAAAATAGGTACTCACACAAAGGTCCGGGTACTAGTTACCAAATATGGTAAGTAGTGACTTCACCAAGTAGTTACCGCCTAACAGGTGGCGTGCATTAAAGCGAGGCCCGAAAGGACCAGACAACCTACAGGGGTCGGGAGGCATATGCTCCCTCGGCGGGAAAATGTTAAATTGTAGGTCGTCAAAGATGCGATTTCATGCATTTTTGGGGGCAAAGCGTTACGGAAAATGAGTTGTTCATGATCAACTTAGACTACGTTCAAATAGCGCTGTTTCATTTTAGTTTTAAATACTATTTTCCTTGATTGATTATTGTATGTGTGTAACGGTTGTAATAAACGGAACAAGTGGCTACATTCGATTTTACGGCCGATAGATCGAATTAGGCCGCTCTTCTGAGAACCCTGTGACCGATGTCAACTGAAATACAAGTAATCTAACCATCCTAAAGTGCTTGAATAGACCTCCACCAAGTCTGTATGGGCATCAGTGACATTTAGTGGTACCTCCCCGTCGCGGGCTCTCATTTATGACTGATATCAGGCTCCTGCTGATATCCTTTCTGTTATCCTAATGATTAAGTGATCGCCCCAAAATCCACCGCCGCCACACCTAGTCGATAAATAATGCCCCGTCCCTAAAGATGCTCGGACCACATGCACTTTCTTATATAAGAATGAAAAAAGAAATCAATTACAAGCAGATGCGACCAGGAAGTGAGGCCTCGTCCCTCGTGAGGGATTAGTCCCCTTGTTGCACGGTGGTGACCTTTTTATCCTGGGATAGCGCAGGAATCCATTGTTAGTGGCGTTCAACTTCCCATACTGAGCCTATCTCACGGCATTTTTTAAGACCGGTCTATATTAAGGCTTCTTTTCTCGCGAAATAGGTCAGTTTCGTCTACACGAGCGCAGTGAGTCCGTACTGGTGATTGGTCTCTGAGTTTCCTGCGGGAGACTGATCTGAATTCGCGGTAAAAATTAGATCGATCTTTGAAAAAGCCGTGACAGGAATACGGGGTAGTTGAACGCTCCTAACAACTTTTGTAATAAAGAAAGAAAATCCTGCTCACCGTAGTTGGTCACTGCAAAATTGTAAATTAAAATACCGACGTTGTTTTTAAAAGAGTCTTAACGCACCTAATAACAGTGTCAGTATTGCAATTTTACAATGGCCTTCAAACTGAAACCGCCCCTGATTGTAAGAAGTTAATAATAATAATAATAATAATAACAATAATTGCCAACGAGCCAGCTGAGCGAAGACGCGAGGTTGGCGAGGCGGCAGCATTATAAAGCCGTATACGTGAGTTGATTTTGGGACAGGGAGATGAAATCTCGAACGAACTAGACGCATATTTGCGTTCACTCGGGTTTTATGTTGGAGAGAAACTCTGGTTTTGTTGCTCGTAGTTTCGCAAGGTTTTTTTTTGTAATGATGGTTTATCTTGTAACTGTTTCTGTATCGGTATGTTGAAAATGCAGGGTTATTACTTATGTATACAAGTTGAAACTGATAGTTGTTATGTAGGCTGAAGACATGTTCCTGGGCTGGTTGGGGGAGATAATGCCCCCCATATATTAAGGGCTATTGTTTCAAACATTTTACTAGCAACCATTTATTTCATTATTATTTTTTTTGAGTTTCTACTTGAGTAAAAATTTTTTGGGTGGCTTAGAGAGTTGTGGCGGGTTAACAGATGGTTCCAGGTTAAGGTTGCTGGTAATCATCAACAGGTTTAATATAAAGTGTTAGGGAGATTACACTTTGTAACTTTGAAAACCAAATGCTGTTATTTCTTATCAGGAAAAGAATTGTAAAAGTCATTGGTCAAGGTTATTAGCATTTGAACTATGAATATTTTGGGTTGAGGATGTTTTTCATGATCCCTTGTAATATATTATGGCCTATTTTGTACAATTAGTCTCCAATTTGGTAGTTTGGATTTGGAGTTACAGGGCTAGTATACGTCAGTTTAAGAAGTTTTTATTGGTTAGAGTGATTGTGTGTTCTAGTTGGCTGTGAACTTAGAGTCTTTTGTCGTCTTTTGTTCTTTATCAGCTACTGCAGAGTGAATAGTGTTTTTTCTTCTGTGGGCATAGAAGAAATTGTCATCCATCATGAATGATAAAAATATTTTTATTTGTAAAGAATTAATAGTTCGTTAAATTTCAGATTATCTTTTGTGAATCATTTCATCTTATAAAAATTTACAACTGTAACAGGAACTTAACACGAAAGTTGAGAAATAAAAATACTTAATTTATCACTTAATATACTAATGTGTGACAAATTAAGAAATACATGTTGCTAAGAAAGTATCCTTTTGTGAATTTCACTTTACATCATTGATTAATTGCAAATGTTACAACATTTATCTTCGTATAAAAAATTGACAACAGTAACTTGAACATGAAAGATAAACCACTTGACGAATTAAGCGAAAGATTAGTAATCAAAGTGAATACTCATCACTGTCACTAATGCGCTACCAATTAACAAACAGTTGTTACTAAGAAAGTATCCTTCTCATATGTTAATGTTACATTGTTTATAAATAGCAAATGTTCTGCCAATGTATCCTCGTCTAATTCTAAAACATCTGATTTCATACACGATGAGACTTTAGTTTATGCCTCTCTCGATTAACATTACATAACTCAGTTGATATAGCATGTTTCTCGATGAAAGGTTCACTCATAAATGTTCGCTCATGAAGAGATCTCTCGTAAGGTTTGCGGACCAACCCGTTCCGAAAGCGTTCCTCATCTTTTAGTGTGGGTCTACCGCGAACGCTGTGAGCACATTTTGTATCCGTTTTGTATCCGTACGCAGCATTTGTGCCGATCCGGCTTCCACGGTCTTCAACCGGTCGTTTCGCCAACGACCAGTTCGCCAACGTATGAAGTCGATTCGCCAACGTCGAATGTCAGTTCGCCAACACAGCTAAACTACAGAATGCAGGGCCACTTTTTGCCTACACGCATATCAATTATTCCTCGTTCTTTTATCCACTGCCGAGCCAAACAAGCCGCTAAATATGTGAACCCAACACTTCACGCCACACAACTTATTCCTCCTTTCATCCACTGCCGAGCTAAACGAAAAAGTATTTTGGACGTTGGCTCCCGAAGTAACTGGTATATAAGCATTGGCGAACAGACATTCGACGTTGGCGAATCGACTTCATACGTTGGCGAACTGGTCGTTGGCGAAACGACCGGTATTCGGCTTCCACCGCATAAACTCTTCTCCGTCCGCCATTACACCATGCCATGTGCTCATCAGTAAAATTTCCGCGCATGCGTATTAATTACAGAATTGCAAACTGTGGCTGAACGAAAAAAAAAAACGAAGCCGAAATTTCAACTCGGGCGTTTCCTTTGGAAAGCCCGAGTAAAAAGTCAGCATAAGGTAATGTCAGGTAATCTAAGAGTGATGTCATCGGTGATTGTTTTCGAGTTATCCAATGGCATCGCGGTACTTGTGTAGGCAACTCGGTAGCCTGTTCCAGGCTCTCTCGGTCAGTGAGCACGATCGAAAAAGCGAGCGGGCGACAAGCCGGATCAGCGGCGAGCGGGATCCGGGAGAGAAAAGGAGAGGGCAGGAGAGCCTGTAAGCGTTCTTTTAAACGCCTCATTCCGCCCACTTGAAAAAAGAAACCGTTTCTTGTTTCAAAATGTCAAATGTCAAAATATCCGGATGTTCGGTATAGAGTTACTCGCGCGAGTTTCACGAGGCCAAGCTGATCTTCACAGTGTGTCGCGTTGTTCTGCGATCGTTCATGTCTACTGTGTCTCAGAGAATCTCTTTGAGTGTGGAAGTCTCTGTGTTAGCCTCCTACGCAGACGTTCTTAGGCTTGTCACGCGTTCCTCCCCACGAACGTCTGCTCAACGGACCGGTCACATCCGTTCACTGGTGGTTAGCCTTTGTTTCAAAAGAACCAATCCGCTGTTCTGTTAATGTTGACATCTCTGTTGTTTGCCAGGCTGTTTGCCATGTGCTTATTAAGCATTGTTCAGGCTCATTTATATTGCACGATATTTGCTTTCGAGGGGCAAAATGTGGAAAATAAGAATTTTTCAGTGAAATGTTGCTTACTTGCATTTTATATTGTGGCGCTGGGCCCGGTTGTTTCATTAGAACAAAGTATTTGTAAGTAGAGCGTATGTTGCTTCTTATCACACATATCATATTTACTCACGTCCGGGTTTTTTCTTCGGAGACGCCGTAGCTTTACTTCGAGAAAGCTACACGTTTCTGTAGAGAGGTTCTTATGTTTCTTCCATCAATTTGGTTAAGCTTCTGTTTCTCGAGTTCGATGAATAGGTTTATTTCTCCTTTTGTCCCTTCTGACACAATATAATTAAAATGTAGCTGTTTACGTGCGAATCAGTTGACTGTTTTGCGTGTTGTATATCCCATTGTTTGACTTAGTTCAGGCAATTAAAACCGTACCGGTCCTCGACCTCGATGTAGGTCTTATTAGTTGCCAGTACTTCTAAAATAATATGTACGTCTGCAGTTGCTGGTGCAACTCGTACGTAAGTGAGAATGTTGAACATTTTGCGGCACAAATTTCTCGTGTTGAAGCGTTGGGTCAAAGTCGGTCAAAGTCCGGTTTTCCACGAAAAATCAGAGAAACTATGATTGGCTAACCGCCAACGAACGGATGTGACCGGTCCGTTGAGCAGACGTTCGTGGGGAGGAACGCGTGACAAGCCTAAGAACGTCTGCGTAGGAGGCTATCTCTGTGTAGGCATACAGAAAATTAACTATCGGCCATGTCGAGGATCGAAACCATCGTCTTGCAAGAACAGAGCCAAATCAAAACAATGGCATATACAACACGCAAAACGGTTAACAGACTTGCACGCAAACATTCACATTTGAATCATGTGATGCCAGAACAAACAAAGGAGTTACAGACCTAAACATCGAGCTTGAGAGACAAAAGCTCGATCAAACTGATGCAAGAAACACAAGAACGCCTCTAAGACGTATAGCTTTCTCGTAACGTTACAACGGCCTCAGACGTGACTTGCGAACACTGACAGATTTCCGGCTTTTGTTTTTTTTTTTTTTCCGTTCTATATGATATCCGTGTACTGGTCTGTACTTGCAACAGTTGCAACAGTACACAATAATATATACAATGCAAGTAAGCACCATGTTTACGGAATATTTCAAACTTTGTCCCTCGAGACCTAATATTGAGAGAACTTTAAACATACCTTGCAATGGAAATATACATAAACAAAATTACACATTACAAACAGCGGAAACCATTTTAAAAAAATGAAAGCTTCTCCCCAAATCGCTGGGGATAATGGCAAAAACATCTATCCAGGGACCAGATTAATCAGACCCGTTTTTTACTCCATTCTGAGCGCTTGAGTAAATTTGGACTCCTCGAAATCACGCGCGTGTACGCTCGTGATGTTAAGCGTCACTTCGCTTCAGACAAACAGACAAGGTGTTGATATAAACTGTCAAAAGTAACCAATCAGAGGGTATACCAGGAGCTGGTATACCGGAATAAGGTTTTTAAAACAATGCTTACAGGCTCTCCTGACCTCCCCTTTTTCCCTACCAGACTCCGCTCGTCGCCCGCCCGCTTTTTCAATCCTCCACTGACAGAGAGCCTGGCTACTCGGCGGGAAAAAGGCGAGTGGAAATATAGATATCATTCACTAGTGAGCGCTGTCTTCTTGTGTGTGCTTTAATTTAGTGTTTTTGCTGGGGAGCCAGAGTGTCACAAATCTAGCGATGAGCAGGCTGAAAAATCGCCCAGCGAGTCATCGAGACCAGCGAGTCGTCGAGATCAGCTCGAAAACGGCGAGTGGTAGTGCCACAGTCACGGCTAGCTTGGCAAAGTAGTCAATTGCTTTGACAAGATCGGCCAGCGCGACATTTAAGAAACAAAAAACAAAACCACTTGAACATAATCACTATAAACTCAGTCAGAGGGCGTATAAAGACTCTTTTCAGTTTATCGAGCTAGTGTGCTAAAAATTACAAATTTGACAGTCACGGCGAGCGTGCCAAATCAACGATCTTGCCAAAACAACAGACAAAATCGGCCACAGTGGCATAACTAAGGAAAAAAACACTTAAATATATTCAAATATATTCACTTCAAACAAAATCAGAGGGAATATAAAGCCTCTTTCCAATCGAGCTAGTGTGCTCGAAATCACAAATTTGATCGACGAACGAGTCACGAGTCACACAAGGTGTTGCTGTTAGTTTGTGCCCGCGGCTTATTTCACAAAAGTGAAAAAGAGTCGAAGCTCTGTTTGCCAGGAAGCCACTATCTGTCAAGCTTCAGGGAACTTAGCTAATCAATTTGGATAGTCTTCTATTCCCAAAATTTTAGGGAGCTTGCAACTGTAGCTTCGTTTGAAAATTATCCGATTAGAAGTGCTCAGGTCCAAAGTGCATGCACCGAAGTAACAGCTCACGAGAATTTATTAAGCTTCTTCTTTTGTAAGCTCGATTTCCGCCGCTGTCTCGTGTCTGGTCTACCCTCCCCGAGAAGAGACGGCTGGACGCGTGAGCGGCAAACCATATCTGTGACGTAAATTCATAATTAAAATTCTTGCGGCGCTTCTGGTTGCCACAAATGTCATTTGATGACAATCATTGGCGGACCCAAGTGACGCCTACGGCTCGTAACATTTGTACTTGTACCGTTTTCGCCACCTCTTCTTTTAATTTTGGCCTTCCAACCTATTTTGTTTCACACTATTGTTACAGAAGGGCATTTTTGCTGCCGCAGCGAGTGAGTCTGAAGCGCAGGAGCGAGGCAGCTCTCTAATCAGCATAAGATTACATTATAGGGGCTTGCAATCATTTTTTCTTACCAAACGCAAGGAATTGTGGTTATGCGCAAATGGGAGATTTGGGATGCGCAGTGGTATGTGCGAGGAATTGTGGTTATGCGCGAACGGAAATATTGTAGGATAATTTGGTTTTATCAACTGAGTTGATAATGTGAATTAGCCACCGTAAAGAGATTCAGAAGCTGACGTTTCGAGCGCTAGCCCTTCGTCGGAGCGGAAATATTGTAGGATGCGCAGTGATATGGCGCAAGGAATTGTGGTTATGCGTCAATAGATGATTTAGGATGCGCAGTGAACCATAGAATCATTATTTTCACTACTTGCCGTGACGCTTAAAATCGATAGACAATTAGCAAACGACTCGCCGACGCGTGCCGAAAGATGAAAACTTCATATTGCAAAATAGTTAATACCTATATGCGGCGCATCATTACAATTTCAATAAAACATCGTTTCTGCTGATAGAGATCATTTCACCGTTTAAACCGCCGATTTATGCCGGGTAGAACTGAAAATATCATTATTTTCACTACTTGCCGAGACGCTTAAATCGATAAACAGTTAGCAAGAGGCAGGTACAAAAGTCGAAAAAGCTTTTTTTACTATAACTACAGAAATTCAAGCGCGCTCATTGGCTAATTTTTATTGTCAATATGTGGACAGACACATAAATTTAAAATTCGAGCGACGCGTCAGCGAGCGAGAGCACCGAGAGCGCTTCCGAGAGCGGGCAATTCGACAATTTGTTATCGTAAAAAACAAATTGATGTCAGTTTTTAATGCGTCTGTCCTGTTATTGACAATGAATTTCGTCATAGCATTGTCAAGGTAGTCAGCTACTTTGACAATGTTATGACGAAATTCATGATCAATAACAGGATAGACGCATAAAAAACTGACGTCAATTTGTTAAATCGCGCAAAATTAAATAGTTGATACATGTTCACGGTGCATGGTAGAAACTCCGATAATACATCGTTTCTACGGATATAGATCGTATACGTACTACCGTTTAAAATCACCGATTTACGCCAATTAATACAACCGAGATATTTTATTTCACTTCCTCTCCGGTGACGCAAAAGCGGCTCAGCATAACACGTCAACAGCGGCACGAAGTTATTGAGAATCTTGGCTCATTATTTATGTTTACCGTGAATAAAAACTTTAGTCAATTTGCTTCACAATACTTAGTGATACTCTTGTTAAAGCTACAAATTTAGATGTGAAAACAATACTTTTTAAACTGAAAGCAAGTGACGTGTTGTTTACAAACTCGCGCTATATTTAGCAAGAATAGTAGCCGGCGAAATGTGTCGCGAACGTGTTCCACGAACGAACCATTTCTTTCTCCTTGGGGTGGGAGAAAGCTTATTGTTCAAAGACAACATTTCGCTTGGATATGTTGCTCACTCTTAAAGCAATAAAAAGATCGTGACGCGGCTTTTCCGCTGTGACACTATTTACACGGCATTGCTAGACTTTATCGGAGTATCTCCCGTGAACTTCGCGGTAAAATGAAATGTATGCACGCTTAGCGGATGTGAATAACAACAAATACCTATACCTAAGCGCGTATAGACTGCGCATGCGAAATTCGCTTATTTCTGAGGGGTACTGTATGTCGTAAAAAAAATTAACTGTAGTGTTTCACAGAGTATAATGTGACTATAATGTCAAATTCATAATAGTTTCGAGTTGAGTTTATAACATTGCAAGTTGCTGTTGGAGAGACAACTGATTTTCAATACCATAATGTTGATGTGACAGAGTTTAGAGTACTTAACAAAATGTTATTTTATATATAATTTTATTAAACAGTTTTTCCGGAATGTCTATTGCTCAATGTTGATGTTTAGCCTCCGTTCATTTTCTCAGGAAAACAGGTTTTCACAGGTTACAATAATAGCCCCCTCTATGTACCGAAACACATCATGAAGTTCTGCTCAAAGATTCTTTTCCAATTGCCATTAAAAGTATTATTACTTTCGTCTTTTTTGAGGACAGGGGAGACAAGGTATATAGCCAAAAATTCTGAAACAAAAAATGCCACATGCACGCAATATCTATTCAAACCTAGAAAACCCCCGACCTGAAGACAGTTTCAATTGATTTCCTATCATAACGTTACCATTATGTCTTGTGCAAAACAATTCTTCACAGTTCAGTTCATATGGTAACAATTACCATACTCAATATCGTTCTCCCTTTCGGCAGCATTTTTACCATTTAGGTATACTAGTTTAATATGATATGCTGTTTTCTACAGGAGAGTTTTTAAAAAGAAAGTAGAGAGGAGCTGTTTGACTGTGGTGTGGCAAATGACATGTCAAAAGTCACACTAGGCCCTAACACATTCTGCTAGAAAAAAGGCTATTCTGCTCAAAAGAATTGCCTCCAAAAAAGGCTATTCTGCTCGAGATTATGCTCCAAAAGTACTATTATGCTCGAATTATGCTTCTGTAAAAATCGATATTCCTGGGTTCAAAATACTCAAACATGATAAATAAGACATTATATCGCCCTTCCAGGGTGAGGCTAACCCAACATTATTTAGTCCTCAAAACTAACATAGGGAATAACTTGTAAAAAGAGTCTGGGAAAACAATGAACCATATCAGAAATGTCTTCTACCGGTTGCGGGTTTGGTTCCGCCATCTTGTTTTGCTCGGATGCTCGTCCCCAGCTCCCTCTCAGACTCGTTCCCAGGCCCCAGAATATGCAAAATGGCCAAAATTGGCATGTTCTGCTCGGATTATGCCCCAATCATATATTCTGCTCCTGAGGTCCTATTATGCTCGAAATTCTGCCGGCAGAATGTGTAAAGGCCTAGTCACACATGTTGGTGGGCATCGTGTTGACACCATATTTTTGTTTTGCTAGTTCAGTTTGCTTTGCTTCATTTAAAAATTTAATTTTGTCTGGCTTCGCCAGAGACTAGTGTCGCTTCCTTCAAGAAGACTACTGTACATGTAGATATCAATTTGCTTGCGAATTTTTTTTCTTGAGATCAATGCTTGCGTTTATCCCTCGGCACCACATGATTCAAATAATGAAATATAGATTCCCACGCATAAAGTCTGTTGACTATTTTGTGTGTTGTATATGCCGCTATGGAATCGATCAGGCTTTATTTCATCAGTTGAAGGTATTTGGTTAGATGTCCCGCTAACGCGATCGCTCTTTATATCGCAGAACTTCTTTGCTACTGCGAGAAAGATAATTTATGCAGCCTGCTCGATTCAGGCAGGGAGATTTTTTATTGGTCGGGAGTAACAATACTAAGGTCCATGAGTCCAGCTGTGAGTTCGGAGGAGGAGCGCGGGCTCCTTTCCCGGACAGCGGCTGGTAATCGGGCCTACTTCTTTTGTGTGTGTTGTTAGTCGTAAATTATTGCAAGGGCCATAGTTGGGTGACTAATTTTGATTTTTCACGCGGATTTAAAAACAAAGAAAAACATGTGAGTTTTGCACTGCATTTTTAAACAATGGCGGATTCAGTTTACACAATGGTCTGTACTCTGGTTATTTCTTAATTTTCTCTCGGCGCACAACTGTGCCAGCAGTGGCGGATCCAGACCTTGAGCTTACTTGCTCTGCTGGCCTTTTTCCCTTCTTTCATTTCTTCCTTTTTTTACCCAAAATATGGGGGGGGGCCCAGCCCCCCGGGCCCCTCCCCTAGATCCGCCACTGGCCAGTGTTTACTGGTTGGCACTCTACTGGCAGGTATTCCTAGTAACAACAATAATACTAATGCTTAATGATGATAAAAAAACTTAAAACTCTAGAAAGGGCCAACGGACAAGTCAAAAGTACCGGAACCTAGTAGGTTCTGATCAGCAAATACAAAGGCTAGCTTGAAGAAACTGAACTCAGAAAGGCTGACCGTACGGTTGGGGTTAACTGTATATATCTTCCAATATTTCGTCAGGTACGGCCTGACTTCTTTAGGGAATGTTAATAATGATAATAAATATTTAATTGACCACTTCCCATTGAGGCTTTTCAGGACCAATGTAAACAAACAATGACTTATAAAAACTAAAAAAAATAACTAGTTTAAGAATTCTAACTGGCGGGAGGCAGACCAGTGTTGGCTATTTCAGGGCTACCGAGCTGCCCTAGAGCAACTTCTGCAGGTGGTCAGAACGGGATTTGAACCTGGGACCTACGGATTTCGAATCTGGCGATCTAATCTCTCGGCCACGCTGCCTGCACGTTAACCTGACAACCACTACTTGGTCAGCGGGAAACTTAAAAAACACGTGACCTCAATGAGCACTTAACTCAAGCCTGTGATATGGTCACGTGAAACTGGTCAGCTGTAACCTTGTTCTGATAGGTGTCAATTAACCATAACAGAGATGTCCAATATCAAAGATGTACACTGAAAACCAAGGCTGCATTTCAGCTGGAGTATGGTCGCCATGTATGCTGTGCGATGTCGTTGTCGTCCCCTGCATGTGGTTGCTGAGCCCGCAGTACGAGTGGCAGTCAAAACCCTAAGTACTTCATGTATCCCTTCCAGATATTATAGTGTATCTAATACACTATAATAGGGATAAATATACTATGCTACGTTCTAAATACACTATGAAAAGGGATACACCAAGTACTTATCGTCAAAACGTAGCTCTCCTGCTGAAACGACACGGTGATAGTCGCAGCTAACTTTAATAAAGACAATGCTTATAAGTTACTTCGGCCTCTTCTCATAATTAACTTGAGAATTCCGGGTTTAATTTGGTGAGGAACTACATATCTTGTTCAAAATAAGACAGCCGCGCGTAAGGCGAAACCAGAAACTGCAAGGGACACGCATACGATAAACCCTACCAACGTAGAATCATATTTTTTTGGCTGATCAGATCCCTTGTAGATCCTACGTTGGCAGCGTCGTCACACTTTGTCTCCTTGCGCCCCGAAACACGTGATGTAGCAACGCGAGTTGGGTGGCGCAAGCTAGTTCAAAGTACGGATCTTAATTGATATCGTGAACCGGGGTCATTCTGCAATTTATCTGCGTTGGCTCTTAAACTGGTGTTACATATCTTCGCTACAAAGTGCTGATGAGTCATAAAAAAGACGAAGCAGCTCTCCTCTTTTGCGATCCCGCCCACGATCCTTACCGCTAGCCATGCTAACCATAAAAAAGAGTTGCATGGTCATGCATGTGATTCTGTTCCTATGGTTATGGTGCTCTGTTTGGTGACCCTTCGGGCCGCCAGAGCTCTGCTATGGTGCCACGAGTTTCGGAATCATTTTGGCTAAAAGAAATTCAGATCCTCTCTCCATTTACTGAGCATTTTCTCTTGTCGAAAATCTAAGCTATGTCGTTTTGGCTTTCTGCCATTATAAAAAAAAGTTCACCCCAGATTTTTTAAGCGTCTATCCTGTTGTTTATGTTAAATTGTATCATAATATTGTGAAAGTTGCCATGGGTTTGAATCAACTCAATTTAAATTACAAATGGTTGTCATTTTTGTTGGAAGTGGGCGTAGAAAAAACAAATTGATCTGCCTGGATATGGATGGGAGCGAATGTTTGATTCAAGCACTGTTTGTTGATAAAATGGAATGAACCAATCATTGAGAGAGATCTGCAGAATGAAGAGTGGACTGCTTAATTTCAACGTCTTGTAGGCGTAATTCCAAAGCAAACGTTCTCGATCTTTGTCGCATTATAGCTTGTTATCTCTCTGGCGTAGCAAGCATAAATCTTCAGAGCTGCCACAAAGCTGAACTGAGGGGAGACTGCAAAAGGGCAAAAGCAACAGCCGACCTGAACTTGTAAGTAAAATCGTTGAGATCTGTAGATTGTGCCCCTCGATTTCAAGTTTCTCTGCATATCATTGAGTTCAATCGCTTTAAGGTAAACTGTTGCTAATTCTGAGAAAAGGTCGCAAAACTGTGTTTCTAAGGAGTTGATGTAAGCTGTTGTTAGTGTATAGATTGGTCAGTACCATCGAGCTGTAGGACTAAATTCCAACGCACAAGCGTAGCTCATTTGAAGTAAAACGACATAGAGTTGTTTTGTTTTTATCTATAGTTTCATTTGTTTGAACCAGAAAATACCAACATTTGAAAGATAATATATTCATTCCTAAGCAAACTCTTAACATACCAAAATCTCATTTTCAGAAAATGCTCACTGCTTTAAATCAACATCAAGTCGTTTCTCGAAACTGGTGAATTAGTGTTAGACAGCGGCTAACTGGCACAACATCTGAACGTGTTATCATAAAACTAAACCCCAAGCCTAACACTAAGTTGACCACTGACTCAGATTTGTCTAGTTGTCCGGTTTTGTTCTCTTTTTTTGTAGTTTTTCTTTAGATATCAGCTGCTACACATGCTTATATAATAGATCCGAAAATTAATTAAGTTATTAAGTTACCACATGACTTCGTTGTAGTAGCGCTAGAATGGAGTACGGCATTCCTTTGCGCAAAAACCGGTATGGATTAACTAGCGTATGTAACTTGTTTGTTTGCAGCTTCTTTGGACATAAAAGTTATGACTTGTTTGTCAGCCTAAATAAACTTGGTTGCAGTTTATAACGAATAACGATCCGTTAGATTGCAACATTTTGACAAGTTACAAGTTCGAAGAACACGGAGATTGTTAACAAATTACGCATGCAGCTTCTCCGGTGATTTACTTAAACGGCTTTTCGCTGAAAATTGCGGAGAATTTTATTTACGCTAGTTCTGTCATCTTTTCCTGCAGCAGTTTGCACAAGGTCTTTGTTAAATGTTGTAGGTCAATTTTCTTTTTTTGCGCGAAGGAATTTGACCAACATTATGCTGTTTTAAGCTGCTGAAGATAACACTCTAATAATCACAATAAACCGTTTGAATTAATTCATCAAAAATGTGTTTTTAGTCATTCGATATCTGGAATTTTCTCCAGTTGAGAAATTTTTCAATCACTTGACAACCTTTTGTCAACAATTCGATAATTAATTATCGAAGTTCCAGCTTTGTGTACTTAAGCTAAACGCGAAAATAACAGTTCACTGATTTTACTCTAGATCTGTATATAATGCTTGAATAATTTAGCACCAAATATTTTAGCACCTGATTCATGCACTGACGAAATATTGTTCTCTAGCTCTTTCAGCAACAAATAATAAATCTTGACCGTGTGCAACAAACAAATTCGGTTTAATTCGTTGATTAACTGACAACTGCTAATAAGGCCACAATACGGTTATAACAGTTAAAAGAAAGCAGTGCCGGACGTTATAAAACCCAAACTGTTTAAGTCTAAATTTTATTACCAAAATATGATACCGTAATGAATCGCTTTGGTAAACGTTCCCTCAAGAGTGGTTTGGCACTCCTGTTTACACTAACCGCCCCTTCTTTCAATAAACGCCCCCCTCCCTGCCAGCTCCGATAGACGCACTTCAATTACAAGCTCAATCTTCCAATGTCAGTGCTAAGTTTAAAACAACAAAGGTGAGATGTGCGTTTTTTTAGCACCGTGAAAAATAAATAAGCATAGATGTCCATAGACTGGTTGTCAATTGAGTGTCGTCATAGCAAAACCAAAGTAAATCACAAACGACACAGACGTCCACTGAACCAATCAAAACTCAATGTAACTATGAAGATGTTGCCAACGCGAATCCCAGGAAAAATTGTGCGAGCGTGCCGCGATTGGTTTTGGTTTTAATTCTGATTGGATAACAAAGTGAATTGGATAACAAAGTGACCCGAGTTTTTTTAGCCAATCGCTTAGTGTGGTGGAAAAAATCAAAGAAACCTAGAATTACTTTCGACGCGCATTTGAATTACACATAGCGGGACCTGAAAGGGTAATTTCAAATCATCGTGACAACTTTGCTTGGCAAACTTAGATATTTCGTGAAAAGGCTGCTGATTGAAGCAAACTCTGAATTTAAAAATCGCTTAAAATGTTCAGTAATGATTCTTGAAAATTCAGTGAAAGAGTTGAATTGTTAGGTCAGTTAAAGAGTCGCTTTCCCTTGGAAAATCAAGTCACTAAAGAAACGACAGCAATAATTTTTTAAATTTCCTTTTCGTAAGCACTATTGGATTTCTAATGAATGAGTTCAAATTGTTTAATGTGATTATCATTCGACCACTTCAAGTTGAAACAGATTAGCATGAAAACAATTTGTCTTACAAGATATTTACAAAGGCCGTGCGTCATTTGAATTGTGGGATTTAATCCCAGGCAAATGAAGCGGCCCCTCACACGTTTGCCAGCAAAGATGGCTTTCGTAACCCTGTAGATTTACCGAAGTAAAAGTCTGTCACGTCGTAAACGGAAAAAAAATCATTACTGAGTGAAACGTTCGAAGCTTTGTCCTCACCATTGCTATTTCAATTCCCTAAAAATGTCACAAAGCTATATGACTATTCTATTATTGATAAAGAATTTTAAAGTGATGCTAATTATTTGCATTCATAGGGCTTAAAAACAGCCAACGCCGAAATAAAGGAGGCGCCATTGGACTCTTCTTTTTTGTAGTTAAGCTACTTTCGTAAATAGAAAGTTAATCATTGCCCCACAATGTGTCAAAGCCATGTCATCAGATCTATTGCTGGTGCAATTAACAAAATCAAATGATGGATGGCCATGTTGTTACTGTGTTACTGGCTCTGCGGACATAGCAATCATCTAGATAACCGATGTTAGAAAATTACAGGTATTTCTGATATTGAATAAATAGATTCCCATTAACCTTACGATTACATGCTTCCCTAACCCTATTCTCACCCCTCCCCGCTACTTACTCGTGCCAATGACTGATGTTTAGCTCCAAAAAAGCCATACACATCTTAATGAGTACAATATGTACGCATTCGTAGAGCCAAGCCTTTTTTAAACAAAAAGCTCGCCAAATCAGTTATTAAAACTAACTGTTCACTAAAGTTAAATTGAATTGAACACAAAAAACTAAGAATACAAAAATATAATAAGAATTTTTAATTTTGTGACAAAAGTATGAGTGAACTTAGAGTGCAGACAGGAAATTTGCCGAAAAAAGTATAAATGTTGAAATACTGCCTAACAATGAGGATGGGTGAGCTGTGGCCCCATGAGCTCCCATGGTTAGTGCTCTCGTCTCCGGATCGAACGCTGGGAGCTCGAGCCCTGGCCTCTCTCCACCCAGGTGTATGTAAATCATGTAAATGGGTAGCGGTGAATTTAATTCTTGAGGTAACCGTGCAATGGACTAGCATCCCATCCAGGGGGAGTAGAAATACTCCTAGTCACTTCATGCTACAGAAACCTGGATAAACTCCCGCCTGATGACCCACTTGGCTCGTATGCAGACGTTGGGGGATAAACGTTGCACTGAGAAAAATAGCATCTCTTTTTATAACCCACCCATCAAATATTTTCGCTCGCGCACGACTGGCCTTGACACGTCAGGTGACCGAGTATTCCCCTGGGGAATATCCGAGATTATCAAAAACCGGATCATTAGATAATGCAATTCGAGATTTTTCATTGGCTAAGCCATCATGGTATATGAGCCATTATACTATGATCTACAAAAATGGCGAGCGTATGCGTGACTTTTTGGTCCTTTTTGTTTTTATTGTACTCTAGTTTTCTATATTTTGGGGCGTTTTTAATAAAACAATTATTCCACTCGCGCTTGTTGGATATGAGATGATTATAGCCAACTCGGTGCTACGCGCCTCGTTGGCTATCTATCATCTCATATCCAACGCGCGCTCATGGAAAAAATTGTTAATTCTTAAAAACTGGATCATTGGATAATGCAATTCGAGAGTTTTCATTGGCTAAGCCATCATGGTATATGAGCCATTATACCATGATCTACAAAAATGGCGAGCTTATGCCTGATTTTTGGGGCCTTTTTGTTTTTATTGTAGTCTAGTTTTCTATATTTTGGGGGATATGGGATGATTATAGCCAACTCGGCGCTACGCGCCTCGTTGGCTATCTATCATCTCATATCCAACGCGCGCTCATGGAATAGCTGTTAAATATACCCCAATTTTAAAAACGGAAGGATAATAAACACGATAGCCTCCATTTGGGGCGAAGCTAGTATGCTCGGATATTTGTCCTTGGACATTATCCGTTCCTCGAAGCTCACAGTTTTCCTCGAGCTACGCTCTTGAAAAACTGTTCGCTTCTCGGAACAGATAATGTCCGGGGACAAATATCCTAGCTTATAATCCATCAAATCTTTTCGCTCGCTCGCGATTGGTTTAAACACGTCACGTGACCGAATATCCCCCAGCTAAAACTGGGGGATATCCGAGAATATACCCCAATTTTCAAAACCGCACGCGTTGTGTAAAAGATTTGAAGAATAATAAACACGATAGTTTCCATTTGGGGCGAAAATATGCTCGGATATTTGTCCTTGAAGTTCACAGTTCACAACTGTTCGCTGCTAGGAACAGATAATGTCCGCGGACAAATATCGTAGCATATTTTCGCCCCAAATGGAGACTATTGTTTATATATCCCCCAATTTTCAAAACTGCGCGCGTTGCGGAAAAGTTTTGAACGATAACGAAGACAATAGCCTCCGTTGGGGGCGAAAATATGCTCGGATATTTGTCATTGGACATAATCTGTTCCTTGAAGCTCACAGTTTTCCTCGAGCTACGCTCTCGGAAAACTGTTCGCTTCTCGGAACAGATAATGTCCGCGGACAGATATCCTAGCATATTTTCGCGCCAAATGGAGGCTATTGTTTATTTAGTATATACTAAAACAATGGATAGTGTTAAATGCGCGCGCTGATTGGCTTGTCAAGCTCGAATATCCTGTGCTATTTACCTCCGAGCAACTCGGGAAAAAATGGCGTCCCGCTTTGCATCCGTGACAAGTGAAGAAATCATCCAAATTATTTTTTTGTGGTGTAAATTATCTGACTGTTTTAGTATATACTAAAACAACTATTCACCTCAGTGTCGGTGGCTAGCGGTGGAAATTTACCTCGCCGCTTGGCGGCTCGGTAAATATCCCCCACTAGCCACCTCCACTTCGATGAATAGTTGTTAAATATTCCCCAATTTTCAAAACTGCGCGCGTTGCAAAAAAGTATTTGAAGGATAATAAATGCAATAGCCTCCATTTGGAGCGAAAATATGCTCAGCCATTAGTCCTTGGACATTACCTGTTCCTCGAAGCTCACAGTTTTCTTCGAGCTACGCTCTCGGAAAACTGGTCGCCTTCTCGGAACAGATAATGTCCGCTGACAACTATCCGAGAATATTTTCGCCCAAAATGGAGCCTAATTGTTTATATAGCTGTTGTTAATATTGGTATTGTTTACAGAAATTGACGTTCAAGGATTCATCAAACATGAAGAAGCTAATTCTGTTGGTGGAATTTGCACTGTTTATTCACTTTGTGAAAGGTAACTTAACGTTGAGTTGCAAGAGTGTGGAAAATGTTTTACAGTCTGAAATCTGAGAATTCCACTCATAAAACAGTTTTGGTTTTGGCAATCAAGGGTCTGGATGGACTTAAACTGACAGCTGAGAATCGGTCAAAACTTTAACATATTATTTAACAAAATAGAGGGATGATTAAAGGGTTCGACGCTGTGATTCTGTGATTTCCTTAGACACTTAATTTCAGACAAAAACGAATACCCATGCCCCGTTTTCGGAATCTGTACCCGACATTTAAGTCGGGCACAAAAATATTAAGAATTATACAGTGGAAAGCTGGACGTTTACAGCCAAGTGCTTGCACAGTCCCATTGGCCAGTTAGAAGCAAGTGAGAAGTATCGTTTGAACTGTGGATCGAGAAGTCGGGGTTGATTCGACCACTCTAAAGCCAGGGATTAAAGTTTTTTCGTGCTCTTAGACAAGATACTTTACTCTCACAGTGTCTCTCTCCGCCCAGGTGTCAAAATGAGAATTACACTTAACTTTTACCTCTTCTTACTTGCAGGCGCGAATCATTCAATTCCGATGGGTCCTGTTGGCAAAGTTACTTGTCACAACAATCTCACGGTCGATATAACCATCAGCAACGTAGATGATCTTGCGGAGTGGAATGAAACCGAGTGGCGAACACGAAACAATGCTTCATGCCAACCAACATTTCACCTCAAAAATGGGACAGTGAACTACGATGGCCTTCCCCTACCGGACTGTGCTTTTTCTTCAAAACAACTTGCTAGCGGCATCAAATACATCCTTAAAATCAGCGCAAAAAAGAGTGACCCCGGTGGTACAGGCCAACTGTATGCGTATGATCACCTGTACTATGTGTCGTGTGGATATGACAATCAGAATAGGACAACGGCAAGCGGCTTTGTACCGGTCAAGTACCGTCAAGACAACGACTCAAGTATGTCACCTTTATCCCTAACCCCCCTCCCTCACTATATAATAAACATCTGCCCCCCCCCCCCCCCACTCTCACTATGTAATAAACACCTGGTATGTATGGGGGAATCTTAACCTGTACTAATGACCTCGGTCAAGATTCTCCCATACAGACCTCCTGCCCGGTTAATAAGATCCGGCTAAGCCGTGACCATCTCTGAATCAGATTGCGAAGCTAGCAATAGTTAGTCACGTCTTTATACGATCAACATAATTTTAACTATTTGTTTCTTTCAGGCACTGCATTCTTCACCTTTAAACTTGAAGCTTTCTATAACTCTGATTTTACCGGTGAGGTCCCTAACCCAGTTGAGCTGGGCAAGACTTTGCATTTCAAGGCGACAGTAGAGACTAAAAGCGCTGCACCTAACCTTGATCTTTTTCCTGTCCACTGTTGGTCATCAATGAGCGCCGAACCAGACTCATTAAACGGCAACATAACTCTGATAGAAAACGGGTAAGTACACATATTCACTTCATTTGTCAGTTTCACAATCTAGGACGCAGACTAAGGATAGTTTATCTTAGCACGAGGTGATCAAGTTCCCAGGCTCTCTCTTCTTCCTGCCTTTGTGAAGTCAGACTGTTGGGCGTTGAGTGGTGCGCCCATATAAGGGCGCTAACAAGCACTTCACCCGAAGAATGCCACCCTGAGCGGACCTAGTTCTCTCTTTCCAACATCCAATGCCGTGTTCCATCTAGTTCCCTCTTTTCCTGGCTTTCCACTGACCTGTCTGACAAAACTGTATGCCACGTTTAGTAGACCCTAACCATAAAGCAAAAAATGCAGTGACACTCCATCTCGAGACAGAGATCTCGACATTTTTTCAGGGACACTTAAATTAGCTCAAAGAAAAAATCATTCAGTCATTTTGTTATAGTATGAGTTATTTTACTATGACTGTTAACACGGCCACATTTATGGTGGCCAGTTAGTGGTTACCGTCACGCGTTAAATTCATTGTGATTCTTATTCCTTCTTTTCAAACCAGCTGCGGTAACAAGGATGTGAGTGAAGACATTTCAGAATCCTTGTCGTATACTTGCAAAAATGACAGTGTGGCCGAGACATTCTCCATCGAGACTTTCAGGTACTATGGTGCTGAGGAAAACAAACCGGTTTACTTCCACTGTGATCTCAGAGTATGCCTGGCAAATGTCGATAATTCAGCGTGCCAGTGCCCTACTGTTGCTCAATGTAACCCTAGCGCGAGAAAAAGGCGTTCACTTGCTGATAAAGTCGACGAAACAAGGGTGTATCATACGTCAGCAGGCCCTTTCATTTTTAAGAACGACGCGGAAGAGGAAGGAGAAGAGGGTAAGTAGAATTCGTTGTTATCAATTAATAAATCAAACTTGCTTTCTTACGTGTGTTGGACAGTCCAGATTAACTAGATTTCAACAAGCCACTGATTTCCCAGTTGCTTTTCCCTTGTTTCAAAACGGGTAAGGGTCTACAACCATTCACAAGGAAATGACAGCGAAGGTGCATGCAGGACAATTCATTTCGAGAGTCGCACAGCGGTATTCTCGTGATGCGTGATCAGCTGATTTTTGTTTTCCGTGAAACGTGAATTTACGAAATTATTCTTCGTGATCCGTGATCTGAAGGTTTTACGTGACCTGTATGCGTGAAGAACGTCTTGAATTAGTAACGGATATTTCTAATCTATTCTACGTGATTTGAGACCCGAGTCCTTCTAATATATGGCGAGAGTCGTCTATCGATTTGCATTATGGCGCCTCGACTTAACCTTTCACGATTTTTCTTTCTTCACTGACACTCTTTCTGGTGTAAGAGCACGTTATTAAAAAGAATATCATTCTTGCTTATTTTCGTGATGCGGGAAAATGAAACTTTTATACTCGTCGTGATCCGTGATCCTAAATTTTATCCGTTCGTGAACCGTGCCAGAGACCCCCTGTGCGACCCTCTCATTTGAAAGGTTGTGCCCCAAGACTAGGTTTGAAAAATAGATAATAGCAACTTGTTATAGAACTGAATTTCTTTCAATCCATTTTGCTGTTACCGAGTAAAATTCGTTCCTAAGTTTTGTTTTTACAATAGGTAAACAATTGTCAAATACTTGCGAAATGTTCGTGACTAGGCTGACGCAGCGTTTCGTTTCGGCCAAAATACTCTTAAGAGACCTTTAGAATTCATACACAAACTCGTTGAGCATCACGCCTAAAGTCCCGTTCGCAAATTCTTAATGTTGACAGTCTGGCCCTCTATCACAGAACGATTACCAACCTTACCTCACGAGTTAAATTTGTACAAAAGATAAACAATTGTCAAATACTTGTGAAATGTCCGTGGCTAGTCTGGGAGTCTTTCTCTTGTCTCTCGTCTCTCGTGCCAGTTTCGTACGAGTGAATGAGGCACTCATTTCCCTTCAAGTGAATGATTGAAACTAAATTGATCGTTAGAAGCTCATCTACCAAGAAACAATAACCGTTGGATAATTTTCATCACTTTGAATGAGAACATAACAATGTTTCTCTTCTTTCTTTGTTTCAGGTGGCGAGTCTCGGTCTTTCTCGACTAATTTGGTGGTGACTGTGACGGTCAGCGGTATTGCCGCCTTAGCCATTATCTGTGCAACCGCTTACCTTGTTGTGCGCAACTGCAGCAAGCGCAGGCAACATGGAGATTTGAACGTGGCTACCTAAACTCCAGATAAACCGGATGTACGGCTATTTACAGGAGCTGTACAAACTATAGCAATAGTGGAACCCACTCGGTATATACATCAGTTTAAGTTTTGCTTGCTATACGTTTTTAGAAACTGTAAAGAAACGGATTTAACGTACAATAGTTACTACGTGCCAACACAGCATCATGATCTATACTCTACTCCAAATTAGAAAGTTAATTTCGGTTCTGCATTAGAAACCCAAAGCAGTTGTTATTTTAATCAGAAAGTTCGACCTTGGTGAAACATTCATCGCCCATGCAAAATTAATAGACCTAGAATATTAGCTTATTTACCTCATGATAAAGGGACTAAGTGTCTTCCTGCAAATTTGGACTCAACCCTCAATTATTAAAGTAGACAAATCTAGAGATGTTGTGTCTCATTCAAGGATCTTCACATATCGCGAACAAGTTTAAATATATCTTGAAGAAAGAATCGGTGCAGACTGTTTTGCAGTTTTAGTATATTAACTTAGTAGTTTCGCTGAAGAACCCAGCCTCTTAACTGTAATGGTACTTGACGGTAGATTTTCCAGCATTGTTTGTTTTTTTAGTTCTGTTTTAAACATTCTAGGTAATACTGATAATATTCAGTTAATATTGTATTAACTGGTCCGAGAGGTTTTCCTTGATTTTTCTCCGCATGATAGAGCTGCAATAGAGCCGAGAAGCGTTGAACATGTCGTCGCTTAATTCGCGAAAAGAAGAAAAATCACTAAAAAACTCTGAGACCAGAGTATAATGTTATATAGCTATCTGGTGATTTTGCGCGCGATCGTGCTTTTGTCACAATTCTTTCCTCGCGCGTGAAATCCCTCCTGCTGGTTTTTAGTTTCTAAAATACGTAATAAAAGATGAAAATAGTTTAAAGACAACTTAAGGAATACAGGCCACCAAGACTGATCATCTTCTCTTAGGGCCCTCTGTTTTGTACAATTCTGCTGTGCTGGATTTTAAGCTGTGATTTTAAGCTGCTTTTTGTACTTGTTTTTTCGTTTGTTCTAAGTAAAAACTTTATAGCCGAGACATTTGTCTGACGACCCTCCAATGGTATTTTCTAAGAAAGTGGTTATTGCCTGAGGAAAGCGCAAGACGAGATACTCGAGCGCTTGATTCCGTCCACGAAAAGCCTATGCGCGCGAGGTTATCCACGCGAAACAAAGGCCGCGAGAAAACTGGTGACGAGGAAACTGCCTGCACGGATACTATATGGAATTTTTAGGGCAGTACTACATTTTATTGACACAGTTTAACAGCCAATTAGACTGAGATTTAGAAAATAAGACAGATAATCGATTGTAACATCAGTAAACCATCACTTTTGGTGGGACAAGTACACGCAGCAAAGCGAGGAAAGACAACAAAAACAAAGAACAGTGCCGCAGAAGTAGGTCAGTAAGTTAAAACATCTGTACTAGCTGCATACTATATAGTTTTTTCCTGGGATATATATTTATTTTGATATTGTAGGTCTATTCGTGAGCGCTAATTAACTATTGCAAGTGTTCAAGTAGCGGCTTTCGAGTGTCCCTACGGCAATCTCGAGCTCTTAAACAGTTATGTATCCCGGCCTCGTGTACTAACATCCTACATGCTCGTCTTACTAACAGTCAGTCAGCTCATTGAGTCATTCCTTTTCCCACTGATCTCTGTCATTGTTGATTGTGTTGTAGATGCACTATAAACAACATTCTAGTAAAATGAGCCCCGGTGTGTAGAGAGAATAAGATAAAAACAAACTAGCTGAACCTGACGGAGTCGCGGCCAACCCGGTAGAATTTTCAACGTGCATTTGTCGGTATTGTCTGTGATCAGAAAATCCCATTCTCTTGCATGAACATACACACCGGAAAATAAGTTGGGCTAGATGTCATTCCTGAGATGCTGTAACGCTAAAACTTTCTTCTCTGCTAACATTAAAGCAGTAACTTACTGCTGATGCTGAACTGAAAGTATACAGGAAGTTAGAAGCTGACTAGCCTGTTCCGGGCTCTCGGTAGTTGAGGGGAGGGGAAGGGAGAGCGAGAGAAAAAATGAGGGAGGACTAAGTCGTCCCTCGTTTTTCGCTCGTCCCCAACTACCAAGAGCCTGGAACAGGCTACAAGCTGACTGAATGAATCTTGTTGTTACGAAAACGAACACAGTTCAAGAATTTTCTTCTTTCACTCTGGCTGGTCTTTGCGATCTCGCAGTTTGTTGCAATTTTCCCGACTATCTCTTCAATCTGATCTGGACTGCAATGCTGGGTGCGGACTGTACTGTGCTGACTGAACTGGACCGTCCACACGAAAACTTTTCAAACTCCGGCGGGTTGAGGAGCATTTTCGAAAAGCTCCGTTTTCGTGAAGGCTGCGTTTTAAAATTTCTCCGGTGTTGCAATTCCATGTTTTATTTCTTCCAAAATAAACCTTCAGTTTATCTCAGCCTTGCCACGATTCCAAAAATTCTGAAAAATCTTATGCTCAATGATGCTTTTGTAAATAAAGATTCTTACAAAAAAACTTTAAAATTTATATTTCACCTTTTATTTAAATTTAAATTTCGTAGCAATTGATGTTAATTCGAGCATTCTAATAAGTGTATCAGTAATATATAATTACGAAATACAGAACACATTGATTTCGTTTAACCGTTTCACCCATAAAACATCGACATGTAACAATTATCCGTTGACTGTCACAGCGAAACAAAAGAAAACAAAACAGTAAGTGTCTGATAGTATCTTATTGTGTATTTAACTTTTTTGCGGGGTTAAGAGTCTAATCATTCTTAGATAAACAGACAGACACTAAATATCTTTCCATAGCTACTATTGTACTAAATAAGTTCAGTCACCTCTTTTCCCTTAGAAAAATACGTTTATACACGGCGGCATACCTCGAAAAGTCAGGGCATTTTTACTTTACTTTGCTGTTTTGATACCTTAGAAAAATATTTGAGTTTTCCCTTAATTTGAAAGTAATTTTGCGCTCCAAAAAGCGAGTTAAAACAATGTCCTAGACGAAATGTCTCCTTAAATATTTTTAACTGCAAGCAAAAGCGAAGTTGCTGTTGTTTTAGGAAGAACTTCCTGTAGTTTCGGTAGCTGTCTTAATTCAGTTCACAAATGTTCCCAGCCTTTTCGCTGAACAGATCCTGCCACTCGAGAAAAGGGCATAAGCTTCTTAATTCACTCAGATGTTACGGTATTCCAAGTTACTTCAAGCACGTACACATTTCGTCCCTTGAGTTTGTCACGTATTCTTGCTTCACAAGATGTCAATTTCCCTCATTGTTTGGATGGTCCCAGGCCCCATCTACTGCTGGAGAAATTTTAAAACGGAGGTTTCAGTCTGAAAACGCATGAAATGTTTTTCATCCACACTTCGTCGGAGGAAATTAAAAACGCAACGACTACTAGTAATTTGTAATTAGTGGTTGAGGAAAATTCAGGTAGGGGAATCACTTTTATTTATTATCGCGATGTCAACGTTCCGTTTTCAAAATGATTTCCGTCCACCGTTTTCAGAATCCTCCGCTTTGAAAGCTGTTTTCGATCCGGATTATTGTGGACGGTACGCCAAACCGTAAACAAAACTGCGTTTTCAAATTCCTTCAGGGGGCCCTCCACTGTCGAGAATGTTTATTTAGAATTCTTAAGAGTCATGATATTATTCATCTCGGAGTTTTTCCACGCATAATTTTGTTCCTTGCTGAACACATATCCACCGTTTCAACTGAAGAGCCGAGCGCTGCCCCGAGGCAGTTTACACAGTTCCTTGAAAGACCGAGTGACTAAATTATGCGCAAAAAATATACAATTAAAATTCCAATAATTGAATTTGAATGTAAATATAACTGCCTATAACACCGAAACGGGATGGAAATGTCTAGAGATCATTTTCATTTAATTTCACCCCAGCAGTATTATGCAATAGCGACGGGTGGCTCTCTCAAAAAGAGGTAACAAGCGTCCTGTTACTGTTCAATAGTCAAGAGTACACTAGATGTTACCTAACTTGACGATGTACAGATCACACAGTGTGCATGCTGCTGTCCTGCGAAGAGGCATGTGAAGATGTCCTGCGAATCTGTGGGGGAGAGAGCTCCAGCTGGGTATGAACAGGGCCAGTTCTGTCTCTATCCCCGTCCATAAAATCGTCAAAGTCATCCCTGAAAGTGAGTCGGCCTTCTAAAGCGTTCGGAAGGTCGGTATTCGTGAGCAGAAAACCGTCGGTTTGCCGCTTTCCATGAACAATATGGTAATATATAAACAGCAGTAGATTTATAAACAGGATACCGCACAAAGATGCGAGGACTGTATTCACGTTGGAAACTTCGCAGTTGGTGGAGTCAAACTCGGCAGAATGGCACTGCGAGCTTCCTTTGTCCGATAAGCGAAGGAACAGTGATATCAAAGCTGGCCCGGCGAAACGACCGAGAGCTTCGGCGAAGTTGAAAAACCCGAGGAACAGTCCTCGGCGATTGCGAGCCTGGTCGCTGAAATCGGTGATTTTCTGCGAGTAATAAACTCCAACACCGGTGAAGAAAGATGCACCGCCGGAAGTCGCGAGCGCCACGGCTCCAAAATAAAAGCCATTTCTCAAGTGCTCATCGGTGATTTTGTAGTCGAGGAGCATCACAAAGCCCCACACATTAGCAATTAGTCCAAGAATAGAGAACATGGCTGGAGAAATTTTTCGATGAATTGTACCTCGTATCAGAACTCCAGCGAAGACGAAAGCGATGCCACCGGAAATATACACCTTCCACAAGTCTCTCTGTGCTGACACGAGTCGGTATTGTCCGAACGCAAGGGTAAATAAGTCGCTTATGATACCCCAGAAACATGCCGTTCCGAAAAACATCGATAGCATTAGCACTACGGTATGAGCTATCAGTCCTTTGGCTTCTTTGTAGTCAAATTTCATGGCCATGTGAGGCGCCATTGGGTTTTTGAAGCAGTATTTCACCAGTGGCAACATTATCACAATAACATTGGCGGTCGCAAGCCAAGCCGGTGTTGTGTACATATTGAACACTTTAGTGGTTGTCGAAACGTTCTTCTCGATATTACCATCATCATTACCCGTTAGTGGCGGCATAAGAAAAATGCCGATTATAGGTCCTCCTAAAAGGCCAACGGCTTGCGCAAGCTTGAAGCTTGCAACAGATTTTCCACGCGTTTCTCTTGGAGTTGTATTTGTCAAGTAGACTAGAGCCAGAGTAACCGAGCCAGCACTAAGCCCTGCTATGAAGCGTCCGATGAAAACCATGTTGAGGGAATGCGAAAGAACAGAGAAGCCGTATAACACATTTCCCGTAACGTTAACAGCCAATGCCAGCATTACGGCGAATTTTAAGCCTCGCAAATCTGATATGTAGCCCAGTAAAGGCGAAACGACCGCTTGGGCGAGAGCGTAGCTTCCGAACATGAAACCATAATAAGTGGTGCTTCCACCGAGCCAACACCAAAGTTCTTGTACTGACAAAAGTACTATAGAATAGTCCACAGCCATTGTGAAGCCAAAGTAATGGATGGCAACGGTAGACAAAAGGCTTTTAGTCGACATCTTAAAACCCTAGTATAAACAAGCCCGTTCACAACGACTTTTCAACGATGAAATGATCCGCTTTCAACGATATGAACAGTTCCTGTTTTCAGTGGAAGGCGCGCGAGGAAGCTGGGAGCAAGGTCACACTTGGACACGTGGCGTGTAGCTCTCTGGCTCGGTTTGCATTTCAAGCCCAGTTCTGGTAATTTAGTATGTTGCAGCTGTGACATCCTTTATATGCAACAGCGCCAAGTTGGCTCTCCAAATCATACAAGATGCCTAGATTGCGTCACACTGTATTGCATATTTATTATATTACACAAGTTCACAATTCAGCATTTAATAAATTTGACGCAAACTTAAACAAGCTTCCATCAATTGCTGCGAGTTCTTTTTTAAGTGAAAATATTTTTTTTACATATATCAAATTAAAACATTTAAAGGTTGATGGTGAAAATTTTAAGAACACTCCACGTAGAGGGCGTCAGTATATTAAGCCGGCCTATCCGCCCACTTCATAACATAACACGGCTACTGAACCGTATCACGGTAACGCTTTATTGGCAGGGGGTTACTCGGGAATTTAAGTGAAGGAAATGTGAAAGAAATTTCTGCGGTGGCCATGAATCATTTTTTAGGCTGAAGTACAGACGATAATGTTCGGTCTACTAGTGATGTTCTTTATGGGTATTTTGCCGGTTAGAATACGTTCAGGAGATTATGTTCCTGATACGTTAAGATATTTGGTCATATTTGAGGTCTGCTCTGTTTATCGCAAGGGTGTTTTTGAAGAAAATCGTTTACGATGCCGTGTTTCTAGGCGGTCAAGGCGTGGAAGAGGAGACCGTTTAGGAGGTGAGGGGGAGGGGGGAGGGTGGTGGTGGTCGTTTACCACGCCACTTTTCAGTACCGGCCCGAGCCATTTCAGTCCGTCAGTCAATTCTTTCGCTGGGACAGTCACCCATTCAGAAGGCCATAAGACAAGCCAGTCAATCAGTTAAGACAAGTCAGTCAGTTCATTTAATCAGTGGGTCATATAGTCACATAGTCACTTTAACAGTCATTTAGTCACGAACAAAGGAAAAATCGCGAGACTTGTCACGCAATACTTTCTCTAGGTAATTGATTCACTAAAAGACTACATTATATATCGCCTGATCCCAGTGCATGTTACTCTGACTGGAATTAGAACTCCGATGTACACGCTAATGCTTTTAGTATGCCTGTATACACGTACATATCGTACCTGCACACCCTAGAAAAAGACATTGTAAGTTGAAAACACTGATCTTCATTTTACACTCTCTAAGATCTTGTTCTGTAGTTTACATTAAACATTATACTAGAACTTTCTAATTCTATATTTAGCCATTTTTCCTCTTTTTCCTCACACCTTCCCAAGAAAAAGGGTTCAGTTTAGCAGGATACAAAATCATCAATGAATCGAGCGACCGTGTTGAACTGGACCTAGCTGTCAGTTTTGTTTACACTGCGGGATAATTACATAATGTTTCAAATCAATCAACTCCAGCGGAAACTACGTGCGGACATTTTGTGATACATTGTTCCTGTGTGCGCGCCAGTTTATATTTACGATGCTTGGATGTTAATAACCACAAAAGCTTTCTCCAACTTTGGTAAGTAAAAGCTTGTTAAGGCTTCGGTTGATATAAACAACGAGGAAGAGAAATGGTTTGACGCTATTTGTTACCGCATTCTAATTTGCCCCTGTCCGCTGAAGTGCGTGGATTTAGATTTAGGAATCTGAACTGTGCGATAATTTCCTAGTCCACAGTAAAATACAGCTACATAAGTGAAAGCTGCGTGCTTTTTGATGTTGAATTTTCGACTGCGCGCTCATGTGTATGAAAAATGCAATGCACAACACTCAACAGATGAACGCGTTCATACAAGTAGTAGAAACTTACTGGGAGTACGTATTTAGACAATTAAGTACCATAAAATGTTGTTTATTTTGATACATGGGCGAAAAGGAAAATTTGTGGAGGGTACTTTCGGCCGCGCAACATAAACCCTTAAAAGTTCCATAAGCATCGGTCTCCAACGTAAAACGTGTCCGCGCGCATGTATCGCAGAGTGACTTACCTTGCGTGACATCTTGTGCGTGAAAGACAATAATTGTCTTTCACGCACAAGATGTCACGCAAGTTAAGTCACCAAAATGATTTTGGTTGGCCCACTCTTTTGTAAACTGTAGTCTTTATAACATAGCTCAACCTGGGGTTGGGGTATTCCTTTTATTAACAGTCCCTGTATTAGTCAAGTTGTTTGTAGGGGTTTATAAGTTTCAGTTGAGTGACCACATGTTTAGTCTAGTACTTGAGTTCAAATTATTTCGACCCATGAAGCAAAGTTGGAAAATCTGTAGCATGTTTGTTTCAATTTGTTTGGTTCAAACAGCTGTGTTTTTTTTCAGGGATAAGATGAATCGAAACCAGTGCCTAATACACAAGGGTCTTGATTTATAAATGGTGCTTTCACCCTCCCTAGCCGAACCCCACTCAGTAAATTATTTAATATATAATCCTTTAAATTAAAACAATGTGATTAAAAGACCAAAACAAATATATGTCTTTATCAGATCTGTCGTTATATAATTACTTTTTTAAAGTCTTTGCTGATCATAAAATGATCTTTAAAGCTTAGAAGTATTATTTCTACAAATTATGCAAATCAGCCTTTTTCGCTTATCAGCAGCTTTTTAAATCTCTTAATCCATAACCCCAGGGCTGCACGCAACAGATACCATTGTTCAAAGAAAGGCTATATACTTAAATAATTTGGGCTACACCAAGGTCAAGAATGCCACTATTTTAGGACAAAAAAAAACATGTTTTGCTTGACAAACGATCTGATCGTGGGTTTTTTGAAACTGCACTTCATATTACTAAATCTCCAGTTGCTAAAATACTGGGTCATAGGTGCCTTCATTTTTTTATTTTTTGGTCAGATAAGTATTTTTCCTCATGTGCATATAGACTGCAGAATGCATGCATGACTTAGATAACATAAAAGTGAGACTGAAAAAAAGAAATACTTGACTAAGTCAATAAAAGGTGGTGTTTTTTTTTGTCACTGACTTGTATATCTTGGCATAATACCTGATTTAACAGTTTCTTTTTAATTTCCAGGAAAGTATCGGGAGAAGAATATTTATGTTTGTTATTTTTTCCTAGCATAGTGCAGGGGTTTTATAAAGTTCCAGGCACTAGGCAATTTGACGTGTTGAGAAGACAGCTTTGCCCACCTGATTTGACCATTCAGAAAGTTTACCTTATAATAACCTGCGATCAGGTGTCCCTTATATTTTTGTCGCGGCGGGAAGGTACGCCTGATACAATTACTTGACTATTTGTCTGCCGCCCCCTAATTAAAACATCTGTACGTCAGCGCAAAGGTCGGCGATGCCATTTCCGGAAAATCAAGCAGAATTACCGGAAGTCTTGCGTGTTATCGACACATCGGATAGAAATCCACCAATCACAGCCGTTAGTGTGACCTTCAGACATTCTCTACGTCATGCTAGCGGGCTGTGATTGGTGGATTTCGATCCGATCTGTCGATAACATGTATGATTGACGGAAATGTTGGAAATGTTTCCGCGGGTGTTTTGTTTTCGAAAGTCGCGTATCAACGAAAACGGTGATAATACATATAAAGCGCTCTTGCCTAATCCCGTCGGTAGCACCGCCAAAACATCTCTCTCATGGCATGCGATTCTATGAATGCATTCTATTTGTTCGTCTTTGAGAGTTTTGTGAACAAAACTCGGAAGAGAAGCATTTAAAGCTGACAAGAACTCTGCGCTCTCTTCGCTCGCCTCATCAGACGTCATGATGGAATTCATCAGCTCGCGGGATTTCTTTTAACGGAAATCATACCGCCACAAAGGTAACCAATCATGGCTCAGTTCTAAGTACCTTTTTGTTTCTTGGCCAATCAGAGAAAAGTCCAGATTCTGGACTAGCAACAGACAAATATTCAAGTAATTGTATCAGGCGTACCTTCCTGCCGCGACCAAAAATATAAGGGACACCTGATCGCAGGTTAACCTTATAAAGAATTTTGGTTTAAAGTGTTTTCTGTACCTGTTATAATCAGTTGCCGTCTTGCAGAAATAAAAACCCCTGTAATGAAAGCCGCATTGCTAAGTGACAGTTCTGTGCTCTGCACAGCTGGTAGAAAACCAAAAGACATTGTGGGAAAACCTCGCCTTAATCTTTCCATCTGTTGATAAAAATTGCTTGGTGCAGTACTTAGACTAGTAATGTCAACAGCAGTACAAATAGAATAACCGGGGGGGGGGGGGGTGGTGAGGGGCTCCCAAGTAAAAGGTTTGTCAATACTCCCTATAGAATCTGAATTGTAGACTCCTAAAGGAAACCAATCTGGGCAGCGGGAGGGGTGAGGATTCACTTGATCATACAGGAATCCCATACCCTCAGATGGAATGTGACCAATTTGAGTCCTTGTTTTATTTGTAGTGTAATATCACTGTGGAATATATATTGTCAAGGATTTAAAGAAACTCGACATATTCAATGGATACACAAGAGGAGAAGCAAATTGTTGCAGTCACTCTATGTGAGGTATGTGGAGGGATGGGAGGGGCGGTCAATCAGAGCCTTAACCTGTAACACCTGTTATGGCTGAGTATGTTTGATGCACCCTTGATGTTACAGGTGAACTGACCTGTAGTTGATACAATTCACCCATAAAGTAACAAGTTGGCTACGACGGGTGTGAAGGTCAAGGCTACAGCTGAATTAAAACTTAATGACAGCCCTAGATGGGTATGTGGTGTTTCTACGGGTGCCTTGAAGGGTGGAATAAGACACTGAAACACTAAATAGTTTTGTCAAACAATTTTGACAACATATATGGCTCCAAAAATTATATAAAAACTGTTTGACTGGAATAATTTAAGTGTCAATGAAGACAGCATACTAGCGTTGTACGTCCAGAATTTCATTGAAGAGGACTAGGGATGTTTTACGCATTTTCTTATGCATACTTATTAAGTCTTGTGTGTGATGTAGAGGCTTTCCTCGCCAAACCACTTTGTAACGCTTATAAGAACTTAATATTCTCATGGAAGGCAGGGGTTCATCTCCTAAATAACCCTCCTCGACCATTAGGGATGTAGTGAATTTATCAGACTTGCATTTTTTAACACAAAGACAATGTTTGTTGGCATTATTGATAACAATCAGAAACTATGGGCATTTGTTTTTTAGAAAACTTAAAGGTGGTAAATGAAATAAAAGTTTTAACTTTGCTGTGTGTGTTTATAGTGTGGTTGTTCTTCAGTTGCCTGTAACCAATTAAGGTAAGGCACTTTAATTTTTATCTAATTTCTTCAAACTCTTCACATTTGCGCGCCTGTTTCATAATACACACCCTTACATGGTCATCGTCATCATCATCACCATCATCACCACCATAAGCATCATCCATCTATCCATTCAGTGAGCACTACGTAAGTGTCACATAGGGCATGCTTTCAATTGTTCATACAGTGTACAAAAGTTATTGTTACTCCTGGTATTGCAAATGTCTTCCAATGTGTGTGAGTCGCTCATCATTATTAAACTACAGCTCTCAAAACACCATCAAATATCTACCTGCAAAAAAATTGTCAGCTACACAAAGTTAAAACTTTTAAAACAAATTTCTAGAAGTCTGGCTGATATGATGTAATATTTCAACACCCCACAGAGTAGAAAATCAGGAATTGAGAGATAAACTACAAAAGTTAAAAGAGAAGTCTGGTACGTGTAATAACAAAGATGATCTCACTTCACTGGGAGAGGAGGAAATAAACAATGACAAGGAAATTAAAGAAATGCCAGTGACTGAAAAGAAGGAAAGAAATTTGGAATTGACCCAAGAGCAAGTCAAGAGGTAATTAAAAAATCATTATCATCAGCACTTACAGTGCTAATTGCTGTGCATGTGGCCTCAAAAAAAAATAAAAATTAGTTTTAATCACAAACTAATTTTCAGATAATGGTCCTGCAAAACAAGCAAAAAAGAACAAAAGATCAGCTTGCCAAGTTATATATTAAGTTTTCTGAGTTATTTCAAGTGGCCTCCATGAGAATTTAACATTAATATGTTTAAATTATATAAACTGTAGTTTTGAAAGAATGTTGTTTTCATTTTAATTTTGTGCATGTGGTTGCATTGGATTTAATTTCAGACTTAAAGCAGATTATGACGATGTAGTGAAGAAAAATCAAGAGCTTGAGAACAGAATCCTTCAGTTGGTAATTTATTTTTTTTCAGTGACTGACTCAAGATATGCATGAATTAATTAATATGTTAAATTGTGCTAATGCTGCAGAGAAAATAGGTACTGATAACTCTGTAGAAAGGAAAGATTAAATCAGTTCATATAGATACAATTTAGTATATTGCTACAGAATCAGAAACGAACTTAATCTTTCTGAGTAAGTGTTGAAAGTTACAAATTTATCTAGAATTACTTTCAATCTGTTTTTATTTCAATTACTATCATTGATTTAAAACATTCGGGTGCCTGTGGTACTCAACCAATCGGATGTGAACCAATGACCAGTTGGTCCCACATATTATTCGATACTTCTAGTACCTGTGTGGAATATATCTGTAAAGTTCATTGATGAATAGATGTTTTTTATATATCTTCATGACTTGTACTTACCATGTCAACAGGCCAGTGAGCTTGCATCAGAGAAATCACGCTTTGATGAAACAGTAGGAGCTATGTCAGAGCAATTAATGGACTTTGTTGAGAAAATGAACAAGTTGGAGAAAGAATCTGTAAGTCCACATTGTGCAGTTCCAGGAAATATCCATACTCCCCCCACAGAAGGGATTGGAATTTCCTGGGGGATGGGGGGTTCTGGAAGATCAAAAAATATAAAGAAATGTGTGAAGCTTTACTTGAATTTCTAGAGAGGTGGGGAGGTGTTTGAAAAAATGAATATTTTCTGGAACTACAAATTGTTAAGAAAAATAGGAATGGTCCAGGCCAGCTAGGACTCTGGAAGAATATGAGGAACACAAAGGGCTGAAATCCCTATTCTTTTGTAAGAAAGAAAAAGCCTAGATACTCACCCACCTACCCACCACCTACCCCACCCTACTCCCACCCCTACCCCTACCCCCACCCCTACCCCTATCCCCACCCCCACCCTATTTAGGGGGGATGGGGGCAAGTTGAAGGAGAGTACAGTCTGTATGGGGCCAGCCAGTCCATTACACCTGAGAGCGTTTTCTAGTTTCTGTGGAATTAAACAACTAGGAGTATTATCTACTCCTGCCTGGATGTGATGCTAGTCCATGGTAGGGTTACTGCCCCGCATTGACTTCACTAGGACCCATTTATACAACTGGCTAGAGACAAACACTGTGAGGATAATGTGCCCTTTTGTGAACAAGGGAAGGTCATTAGAATATGTGTTGGTAAAATAAAAATCTCTTTTTATTAAGGAAAAAGTTCATACAATTCTGTTGAAAATATTTGAAGTTCAGGATAGATATGCTGACCTAAACACGATAATCTCTGATTTTAAAAAATATTAGCCCCTGCTTATCTAAATAGCTGCCTCGGTTTTTCTTTTTCAATTTCTCTCGTGACTGACCTTTGGTACTTTTTCACTATTCGTAATAAATCTTAAGCCGGCCACACACCACCTGCCTCGATTAGCCTGCTATTTGCAGGTGGTGTGATATTTGTATATTTAAATGCAAGAAATAAAGATGTTGTTGTTGTTGTAAATAAAAAGTAATAAAGAAGTGTGCATTCAATTTGTTGTTGTTTCTTTCTCCAGTAGGCTAATTGTTTTCTTTCGAGCACCTTGTTAGTGTTGTAAGTGTACAAGAAATAAATATTGTTTGCTGGTCCTGCAGTCCAATATGTTTGTTTTAATGGGACACTTGACTCTCACAGAACCTCTCTCCGCCCAGGGCTATAAATGGGTACCACTAATTTGTTGGGGTGACCTTTTTATATGGGATCTCCCCCCACCCCAAGAACCTGACAAAAAGGTGAAGCTACCACCAAGCTATCAGTCCAACCAAATGCATGGACAGGCATGACTGCTTCATGCTACAGATATCATAGTTTGACATTACTGAGGCTTATGGCAGTAGATAAACTTTCTTGTAACTAGATGTAACTGATACCTTTTTGTTGTTATTGATTTGTAGATGAAGAATAAAAAGGACTGTTCCCTTGTTGTTCAACTTTTGAAGTGTAACCAGTCCCTGGACAGAAAGTTTGTGTCTCAGAAAATGGACATGGTAAGTAAGTTGAGAAAGATGTTAACCAGTGAGACACAGTACATAGTATCGATTGAAAAAGATTTCCGAGTTCTTCCAAGAAGACCATGCCATGGGCTCCTGGTAGGCATATCATAGGGGACCAACCAATAGTCCCTTAGACACTGGTGGGATGCCTTACCATCCACTGAGGTGCACAAAACTGTGGGAACTAGATCATTATTAAAACTAGGTTCAAATGTCTGGCATACTGCTAGGATTAGTTCTCTCGATGACACTTATCTCCAGGATTGAACGCAAGCATTGTTTAATTGGTACTTCATATTTGGCAGGATTATTTGACATTTTCATATTGCTTCATATTTGACTGAACTGTGTAATACTATGTTTTGTGAACTTTTTACAAATGAGGACTCATTGTGATGCTTATCATGAGGAATTTGAATCTCATTAGCACTCAATCCTGGACATATCTGCTCGATGAAAGGGGATGCCTGGAAAGACATAGAAGCCTGAGGCTTCCTAACACAAGCATGATGAAACAAGTGACTCTTGAGAGTTCTGTTACAGCTGTAGGCTTGATTAAAAAACACCAGCGACTTGATTCAGTCATGTGTTTGCCTGAAAATCTGATGTTTTCTGACTTCTAGTCAAAACTTTCCAGGGTTGCCTGTTTCCTAAACACGGGTTAAAGTTAACATAGACTCTGGGTATGAGGTTATATGAATTAAGTATTTGATGTTTAATCATGTCTTTCACTTATGTAGAGTTTCAAAGGACACTGTCTACTTATTTGCTTAAAACTGTTATAAAGTCATGAAATGGTGCCTAAATTTGTGTAATATTTAAGAACTTATTAATTAGATCTAGCCAAAAACAAAGAAAGAAAAAAACTAAATGATTAAGAAGAAAGTCCACACTGCAGCAACATTGCTACAAAATTCAACGATTTTCGAGCCAAACGAACCTATAAAAAACTGACATCCTGACGCTTTTTCAAAATCCATATTACAATCCATTTCCATCCTCGCCATCATTAGCCATCCTCACTTCCTAATGGGTTTTAATCATTTGTCGCACCGCTCTACAAAACAAAACCATTATTGTTCAGCTTCCAATGACCGATAAATGTTTTTTAGATTTCCAAAATCATGCTAATAGTGGTGATAGTGTCCCTAAGAAGTGTTTCATTGCTATGTTTTGTTTTCTAACCTGTAGCTGCCATCAGAACTGAAGGACAAGTTGACAATAGAGCTTGACATTAAACAAGAGCAAGAACCTCTTAGTCATCATCCAGCATGGAGCAAAAAACTTTGGAGGACAAAAAGCACAGAATCAAATGGGAATGCAAAAACCGACGCACGGAGGAAGACTTTTCATTGGTATACACTAAATGAATGATGGGTGTACCCATACCCCCTTCATACCTTACCTCCCCCTCCCCCCTTCCCGTACCTGGTCAAACCTGACTGGATATCAGTGAAACTTTCAATTGCCAGATACGTGCAAAATCTCTTCAGTTATTCGTGCAAATAATCAAGTGGTCCAGTCCTCTCACTAGTTGGGATTTTTAAGCGTATTGTGTTTATTTGGAATGTTTGTTTCTTTCAGTGTAAGAGGCATGGTCGAAAACTCGGTTATTAAGGGCTGGAGATACGTGCGTTGACCATTGTAAACATTTAACTTTTTAACGTTACGGTTTCACATTTCACGTTGTTGCACATTTTACATTTCACATTTTCACATTTTTTCAATGAAATCAGAATTTAAGCTGCTTTCTTCATCTGTATTCTATGACTAAATCTGGCTGATGCTGCAGAAGGGTACAGCGAACAGTATGTTGAATTATTTCATATATACTTCATATTATGTTGTGAAGCTTTCAAGTAACATTCCAATTTAAGGTGATTCCTCAGTATTCCATTGCTTATTCTTTCATTACTGGCACGATTTTGGCGCACGCTCATGCGCGCGTGCACGTACATAAGAGATTTCCCTCTTGGTAAGCTCGAAAAAGAGCATGGTGACCTATATTTTGATTGCATAGGTGTACAAATTAACCGCCCCAAGTTAAATAATTAAGAAAAATATCGTTCTGAATGTGTGCGGAAAATCGTTACTCGAGGGTTAGAATTATGACCTAAAAAAAACGAGGAATGTTTTGAGTCAATGTCGTTTAGAATTGTGTGATTTTTCCAGATATTATATTTTACACTATTCCATTGGCTTGAGAGTTTCTAGTTATAAAGATTTTTGAAGTATTACGTTGATAACCTTTACTTCCAACTACCGCAAATGTAACGTGAACTGATGAGCTAACGCGCATGGTTAGGCATAAATAAAGTAAGACTGGGAACATTCGGGGGAAGTGTCAATAAAGTTGTTCGGCAATGGTTAGTTCTGAAGAATCGCCTTGATATATAAATTACCACTGAGTAGTGTAGAAGGCATATAAAGTTTAAGGGTTTTTAAATAAATACTTTTTTAGTTTCTTGTAGTAATCAATTTCCGAATTTCAATTCATTATTTGATCTATCAGCTGGGTATGAAAAATAAGAGAAGAAATTTACGAGTATATAGGAAGGTACATTATCTAAACATTGACATTATAAAGATTGAACCAAATTATTGGAGATTGTATTTTTCTAGCTGTGTGTTTGTATTAGCAAAATTCTCGTTGTTTTTTGATGACTGATGGTCTTGTCTATTATAAAAGTGGAAAATTAAGAACTAGTTTCAAAGATCGTAAACTTGATATTTTAACTATTTAGTTTTATTTTAGCCTATCAGTTGTATTTTATGAGTGTGTCCAAAAACTGGAAAACAAGTTTAACAACAAAACTGATCGAATATTTTTATAGCATTATTTGATTGAAAGAACCCAACGAGATTTTGGTGTTTTTTATTTATTGTACAAAATAAATTAACACGAAATTTGATAAGAAATCGAGCAAATTTCAGTCTTTAGTGGACAAAAATTTGTACTAGAATAATATCATGTTTAGTAGAAAATTTTTACATTTTTAAAAGCTAAAGATGTAAGTTTAAATAATTACCTGAAATAACACCAAAAACAATGTTCCATAGCACCTCAAGGAAATACATTTCAAACTTCAGAACAATTGTACAAATTTAGGTAAAATTTCATCATCAGTTAGATTTCACCAGTACTTTCAAGTGTTTTATGTAATATATCAAACATGAAAGGCAGTGTTTTATCAGGATATCCAAACACCGAGAAGAGAATTAAAAATACGGCTCGCAGCGGAGTATTTTTGACGAAATTGGAGGAGTTTGGATAGCTGACGAAACACTGTACGAGTAAACGGAGAAGTAAAATCATCAAAATCTATACTAATTGAGACCGGCTATCCAAACCTCCTTCACGGTTGCGATTTCCTTTGTTTTAACTTGATGAATTATTAATGAGTTTGAAAAATAAACTTCCAATTTTGTTTTCGACACTTAATTCGGTGTAGTAAGAAATTATTTCTTTTGAGAAGACATCTTCAGTCTCGTAGACTGAGTTTGCAATATGATGCAAATAACCTTTGTATTCGAACTGGATTTCCCCCCCCCCCCGCCCCCAAGCTTGACCCCACGGGCGAATTGGACCTCGCTTTAATTTATGCCGCCTGTTATGCTTTATTGGACGCCTGTGAAAACGTCTGCGAGATCCCTGATCAGACATCGGGAAGACACGAATCAAGAGGCTGCACGGCATGGCGGCTTCATAAATCTGTAAGTCATCAACATAGTTAGAAATAATACTTTCATATTTAAGTAGATATCAACGTCGAAAGGTGAATATGTGTGCAAACATTAAAGGGGGGATAAAGAAATTTATTCATTGCTACGAGGGAGGTACTCAGTAAAATAACATTTCAAGGGGATCGGCTGAATTTTACTGTCTTTACTGAGCCAATAATCCTCCGACACCCCCTCCCCCCACCCCCCATCCCGGGGATAAATAATGACTGGTCCCTAAGTTTTGCTGAGAAAGCTATTTTTTTTTTACCAAAAAGATAGATTTCCCGCAGATAAGTTACAAAAACGTGTAATCTTTGAATTTGGTGCGTGCGCGGAAGCCGAGCTTTTTTTTTGCGATGACCCGTCCAGAATTTTTCTCGTGCCCTTCTCCTTGCCTTTTCTCTGCCCTTTTACGTTCGCTACCTTTTGCGTTGCATATTCTTTCTGTCTGTCGTAAAACGTTGGGTGGTATTATGAGAAAAGACTTGAAATTGGACCTTGATCAACTCTTGGTACAGCGGGTCATTTTACCATCGATCTTTTTTGCACCAAAGCTGAAAACCTTGGGTTTTCAATTTGCTGTGTCAGAATGTCGTGAATATCTAAAACCACCCGTTATGCGGTTAGATCTATCCTAGCTCTACTAAATTTAAATCAACAAAATCTGGTCACATTTAAATTGATGACGTCACAAGTGGTACAAAGAGCACGACTTCTCAGGGTGTCTTTAACACTCAAAAAAGGTTAACCACTTGTAATGTTTATGCAAAGAAAGTCTTCCTGGGGTTCAACGCCCACTGGAAAATAATTGAATACAGCTAGAGAATTATTCCCCACTCGTTTTGATGGTGATTGGCCTTTCGTCCACAAATAATAAATGCAGATGCCAATATTGAGAGCAATAAATCTGAGGCGTAACCAAAGTTTGGCGACCAGGAGCCCGCTTCTCGAAGGTCACTACAGCTTTACCAGAAAATTACATTTAAGGCTATCACATACATTAATCCTTTAGCTTTTCTTCATGGACAGAATCAAAACCAAAATGGACGCCTGCATAGCATTCCGATGCGACAGAGGCCTAAACGAGCCCGAGTCGCCGTCATAAGTATTTGCCACAACAATCTGAAGTCCTTGATCCAGTAGTTTCCAGTAATGTGGAAAGACCTTTTTCTGGCTATTGATAGATACATTCATCTGTTTTGTTAATAGATTCATTTGGAATGTTCAAACTAGTGTTGTGTACAAAAGGACAAGAAAATAATGCTAGCATTGATCAGTGAAGACAGTGAAATGGCTTTAGACCACTTTCGTTATATTGAAATTGAGCATTGCAGCGGAGCTCAGAGGACACAAACAACATCGAAAGTGGCCTATTGCATGTTTGCATTCTGCTAAAATCACGAAAATTAGCCTGTGTCGCAGATGCTGCCTACCGCAGATTACGGTTATTTACGGGTAAATTCCCTTTTGCGATGCAGGTCATGGGTGCAGTGGGGACAAAATTCCCCATGCTTTTGTTGCGTTCAAGCGAAATTACAGATAATATATATTACGTTGCCTCATTCTCTTTACCAGTATGCCAAACAGCAAGTCAGCACTGCACAAGGACGCTACGCAAGGAAACGACCTTGTATTGAGGATAACTACACAACATCAAAACGCATCCGATGAGAAAATATTTATTGTACCGAGAAGTGATGGTATAATTTGTTTTCGCTTCGCAATTAAAATTATTGAAATTGAAAAGAACAGACAAAAGGAAACAAAGGTGAGACGAAAGTGACTTGAAATGACATTGACTTAATATCCTTGGAACAATGAACTCAGGACTGGCTATTGTAAAAAAGCTAGAGGAGGAAAAAAGAAAGTTAAATCCTACTGAGAAAACGTTTGAAAAGTTACGAGCGCGTACCTCCCTGAGCCCGCATGCAGGTCTATCGATGCGCAGAAAGATGCGCAGTACGTTTTTCCGCTCTGATAACAACTCGTAGTCTTCTCGTGGATTGCGTTATCAAACCTTCGAACAACTGGAACAAAAAAAAGAAGCTGTTTACAAGACATCTCATACTCCTTACCCCAGGCTAGTTAAATAATAAACCTCAAAATAATAATGTGTCACTGAAGAACTAGATCATTTTCCATTTGCGGGAAGACTTTTTTCTCGTGAATCATAGTATCCGAAAGGCGGCGTCAATGTCAAACATTTCTCCTTTTTACCTGGACTGGTTCAACACACCAAGAACATATATAGATAACGAGTACTTTGGTCTAAGTGCTGCATTACATTCTAAAGATATACAGGCCTGCTTAAACGTTGTCTTAATTTGCAGTTTTGACTAAGTAATAATATATAGATTTAGGCCAGCCTAAAAGCGTAGCTCCTTGGCCACGTTGTTAAGAACCTGATAAAGCTAACCCAGGAAAAGGTACAATTTTGATTTGAGTTCTGTACCTTTGCAGTGAGGTTTTCTGTTTTGAGTTTTATAAACACAAAACAAAGCAGGAAAAAACATTTATATAAAGAAAACGTTATAATTCGGATAAATTTTAATCCTAGGCTAGCGTTAGCCTGCTTCCGAACAATCCTGAACTGTTTTCGACAAGTTAACCTGACATGAGCCCACGATCCATCGCAAACCAGCATTTGGTCAGCGGGCAACTTCAAAAAACGCGTGACCTCCATGAGTTGTTGACTTGAGCACGCCATATGGTCACGTGATATTGGTCAGCAGATACCTTGTTTTGAGAGGTGTTAATTGGTCATAACATGCATGTCCAATATCAGAGGTACACGGTAAACCAAGGCTGCATGTCTCTATCAAACTATTATTTGGAGTATAGCCGCCCTATTGCGCGACTCCGTCGTCGTCGTGCGTACGCGCCCACGAGCAATACCGCTTCCCATGATAACCATGAGGAAATCAATACATGGGTTTCTTTTTCTCATATGGTTAATGGTTATGGGGCTCCGCTTGGCGGCCTGAAGCGGAGCTCCGCTATAACAGGATTCTAAAATTTAGAGAATAAAGAATATTTATATGCCACAAGAGAAATTGAGGGGACCATCATTTCCTCTTGATATGCTACTATGTTAAACAACAGGCCCAGATTGTTCAAAAGGGAAATAACGCTATCCAGCGAGTAAGTTAAATCTAGTGGATAGCGTGATTTGTTTACAACACTTCTCCACTGCATTTTATCGGGTGGATAGCATTATCCCAGCCTATGAACAACCATTCCCAGCACAATGCCGTTCAATATACGCGCGGTCTGAATAAGCAATGCGGAAAACCTCTTTGTTCGGGAAAAATTGCTCCGCAGGCTTACTCTCAAAGCTTTACGTAAACTGGAAGCCATTCCAGCGTCATTTAGCCGACGCGATGGATGTCTTGTATGAGTTTCGCGCCACAGTACGCGGGAGAAATTTGAAACCGGAGGTTTAATTTTGAAAACGCAGCAAACGTTTTCCGTCGACAGTACACCGGAGATCTTCCACCAGTCTCTTTGGATTTGTGTTTGAGGAAAACTTGGTGAGAGAAATCACGTGACTTTCGTGACGTCGTCGTTTTCGAAATGCTTCGTTTTCAAAATGTTTTCCATCGGCACGAAAATGAAAAGCCTTTCAGGTGCGTTACGTCCCATACGCATATACCATATACGCACGTGCAGGTTTACTTGAAATAAGTCATAATCAATTCACGTTTATATAAAACCAAGCACAGCTGATCAAGTCCAAGTCCATGGATGTCCGTGGCCATTATTTTAAAACACGAAGCAAGTTCTATTAGGTTGATCCGTGTATAATGCCTTCATAATTGTTTTTACCAATAAATAGATCTAGGCTACTCCTTTGAAATGGGTTCAGATATAAGCATTCCCCGTACTGGAGTTCCAGATGGAAAAACGCCGTTTGTTTGCCCTAAACAAGAGAGTAGAATTTTAAATTTATTTTATAAAAGACACTCGAAACTTGCATGCAGTCCGACAACTGAAACTTGGCCAGTTTCAGTCACAAGTTAACACGTGACAAATATTTTTCTTACAAGATTCCGTCTAAGCACTCTCTTGTGTGGCCAGAACAAATTAAAAGCGCTGGCAAATTTATTTCACACAGTGTACAGGATCTTCATAAAAAAAGTAATGACTGACTTTGAACAATTCCATAAAGAATACACACTTACTCAACCTTGTCGTTCATCATGTTCTGTTGCATGGCGAATGTGTGGGTCAGCTATATCGTTTATTCTCTCGCGGTTGTCTCTGTTTCTGCGGGCTTCTGTTAAAGGCTGTTGATGATTCTCACTCAGATCCAATGCTCGGTACATTTTGATCAGGTAATACAAAATTAAAAACTGTAAAATTATGCACGCCAGGCTGGAAAATTCTTGAGTACAAAACATGATTTCGAAATTCGCAACGCGGTCGCACTAAAGAAAACGAAGCTATGAATGTAAAGACTACCGTTGTCGCAGCGCAAGACACTTAACAACTGATACGAAGTGCTCATTTATTTATAGGGGTCATTTACCTATAACTATACACTTCTGACTGACTTTCCTGTGTAAGTCGGATACTTAGGCGTAATTAAAGCGACGCGGCAGAGGCTGAAAATGACGTAATGAGTGGTAGTGTCGAGTGCACCTGTCAGAACAAGACAAGCAATAAGTTGCCGTTTCATTAAGACAAAAGTCAACGTATGAAGGAATAATTTACGAAAACTAAGCTGATCAGAGTAAGTCTACAATGGCTTATTATGACTTGTATGACTTTAAACGTCCACTAAAAATATAGAGCGTTTCGCCACGGTGATTTCAACGCATCTGAAAACGAAGCTAAAATTGATGGCATATTTGTAATATTTCCTCAGACAAATATGCTTGCGTTGCATCATAACACATATCTCGCGCGGCATAACATAAAACACCAACGTCGTGTTCCTCGTTCATCGCGCATGGATGACTCAAATATAATATAAATATATAAATAAGTAATAGAATCAAATATATTTGCTCAAAATCTGAACAAAACCGCAAGCGGTGAAAACAAAGCAAGACTGTCAACTGATGATATTAAACTTAGAAATTAAATAAGAAAAAGAAACGAGGAACATTTACCCTGACGTGTGGATGCTTTGCCGGTTTTAATTCGTTCTTTGAGTTTCTGGTACACATTTTCCCCTGCCGGGGGGTGGCCCACGCTTGCTGTTACAGAACAAAGAGCCAGTTCCCCTCTTCGTCCTCTTCAGCTCTCTGGTACATTGGATCAACAGGTATAGACTCACAAAATTCAAAACATCGCACATGAGTAAAAAAAAAGCATACACAAAAAATGCAAACATAGTAGGCATCGCGTTCGGGAACAACCAGAAAACCTCTTTATTGGTCGGGATACCCAGCAATAAATTTACGGAAGACAAATTTATTATCTTGGGTTGACGGGCTAAGACGACTAACGGTGGCGCCGAGAATGAATCAGTATAGAGCGGTACGCTTTATACCTGATACATTACGCATGATGTTATGATTAGATAAGTACCCGTTTGGGGTGATTTCACAAAAAAATGCCTCGAAAATATTCGTACAGAAAAACAAAACTTACGAAACTCCTGCTAGTTACTTTTAATATTTTCATTTATGGACTTCAATGTTATTTTAGCTTTTGTATCTTAATTTTGAGGACCCTAATGAAAACCACTCTTAGTGATGGTGGCCTGCTCTTGAAATATGTATTTTGTTATTATTATTTTTCAATTTTAAAGAAGGAGTTATTTGGAACATTTGCATATGAATTTGTGCTGGTCGAGAGCCTCTATTTGCTTTGTTGACCCGCCTCTCGAGAAACAGATTTCCGTTTCTGTTACATCTAAAACCAACTGTGAGGGTAAGTGGGAAACATGACTGATGAGTGAAACTGATGTGTTTCAAAGAAAACAATGCAATAAGCGGTATGACTATCCGAGAACTTTGCTTGAACCATTGAGTGACTCCCATGTCAGTACCAGCGTCGGTCCACGAACGTCACTCTAGCTCGTAGCACGGTCCTAACAGCAAAACAAACAGCAAACCTGCAAAAGGAACTAGCTCACTTCCACTTCGCCCAACCGAATAGAAAACATTTGTTTGAAGTAAAGGAGACAAGTAACCAACAAATGGTAGAGGGAGCCGCAAGCAATCGGTTTAATTTACAAGAATCTGAGCCATCCTTAATACGAGTTAGAAGCTCGAGAATGTGCTAAGAATGTTACACGCTATTTAACACATCGAAAATAGCCTGGAGCAAACTGGTCGACGTCAAGTGATGTGATATTAAAACGAGCGGTATTATAGGCAGGGGGTACTGGTAGCTACCTTTGATCTCGCCGCTTTTCTGGTTTATATACGGATCGCCCAGATTGATCGCCGCCTGGATCGCCCCAGTAAAGAAATTTTTCAACCATTTGAGAACTGCCGCGAGCATGCGCAAAAGGCTAACATAACACCAGAGAACTGCAACATGTTTCGCCACCATTTCTGTTCAGGATTTGTCTTTGATTCGATATTATTTTATTCGCTCTAAGTACTTTTTAGCAACAGCTCTGAGACAACCAGGACTAAGGGAATGAAGGACCAACTTTGTGTCACATTAGCTATAATTGTCAGGCTGATATTTTCCTGCCGAGCGTGGTGAATTTCATATTCTTGCCTGTGCGCCATATTAGGAAGACAACTATTGTAGGCTACTTTTATTTTGCTGTGGAAATTTTAGTAAAGTTCATTGCCTCCCATCTTCACACCGACGAAGGAGAAGACGTCAATTGCAATTACTCTTCTCTGATTTCTGTGGAAAATAGTGATGTCGAACTGTTCCGGCCTCCGAATGAAAGTCTGCAATATTTTCCAACTGTTCAGATTGTTCTATTTAAATTTGAACTTCCATTAAACCTCCATTCCTTACTGTTCAGTACCAGTTTGAACTCTCAAACTTGAAAGCGTGTTCCTACTTGAGCTTCAATGGCTTCTGTATGGGAATTCCCAAAATAGAATTGCTGGTTAAGCTCAATTACCAGCCGCTGTTCGGGAATTGAGTCCCCGCTCCTCCCCCGAAAGTTCTTCTCGGGAACCGTCGGACCAGACACGAGAGAGCGGCGGAAATCGAGCCTAGGCACAGTCTCAATGTGAATTTTTGCTAGGTTGAGGTATTCCATTTACACGCAATTTACAATTTCTTGACTCGTGGAAATCTGCTTACTTGCTTTGGCATAATTTGTTCTGGTGATAAGCATCAGTTTTATTTGTGCGGTGGTAAAAAACTCTGTTATACTTCTGAATATCAAAATAGGGCTGCCAAACACTCATCTGCCATGGGAGATATAAAATAGACCCAAGGAAGGAAATGAGCCATGCTACCTGTATGTGTGTGCTAGTTCCTCAGTAGCAATGAGGTTAGTAGACAGGCAACATGGCCGACATTTATCCAGACAACTGACGTTAGCTTGGACAACTGAACCAGAGTAAACAGAACCTCCACAATGTTGAAATAGGCCAAGTTTGATACTTGGCTACAAGGCTTTGTCAAAGCAAAAAAGTGACAAATTTCACCCCACCCCTCCCCCCCCCCAAATATTCGATGCTGAAACATTTTGATGTAATTCAAAAACTAGTCCCAAGCAAAGACCATTTTAATAACAAAAAGCAGTATAAGTGTAAAAATGCGATGTTAAAACAAAAAATTCACCATTTTTTTTAAAATTGCCATGGCAACATGATTAATCACATGGACATGGTAATTATACCAAAATGTTTCTAGATAAATTTTAGGAAAAGTCAGAAAATTTGAACGTCATAGCTCTTTTGGTGTAGGAGTTATCACGATTTTGCCGGAGGGGGGTTCGAAAAGCTCCCCCCCCCCCAGTCTGAATAGGGTTAAGGCAAAGCGATGAGTAAGGAAAACACATCAATCTTGGCCTAAAGGGTTGCCTATCAGTAGCTTCTTGTAATGAATGGACAGTTAAATAAGACAGTAAGCGGACAGGTACGGCACGGGGTAGGGGCTGGTGGGGCTATACCACGCTTATTGCTGGGATCAAGAGACCATGATCTCATTTTCTCTTGCTGGGATTTATATTTTAGGGCTCCAGATGGCGCGCAAATGTAAGAGAAATGGCAAAACACTGACCCTTAACGTTTGTTTGAATTGGCCAGATTTTTTAGCCCTACCACTTTAAAACGGTCTCTGCAATCCCTAAAGTAGAGCTGAAATAAAATCATATGAATGCAGTCTTAAACAGTATTTGTCTCGAATGGCAATTCTTGGTGAAATAGAGGTTAATAGAGGAGTATGACCTGTTTCAGAGGCAGCAAAACAATTAGTGCCAGTGACTACAGAAAGAGCAACAAAATGAGGTGTCTAATTATCCCAACGAGCCATAATACAATGCAACCTAATTCAGAGCTTAAAGAAATACATACTCTAACGGCTTTCTACGAGGTCTTATGCAAACAAAATAAAGAGGCTAAAAAATTGTAACGGTCACTTCTGAAAATCTATGTGACTAGCGTACAAAACGTTGGAGTGCGTTGGAGTGCAATAGTCAATTACCCTGAAGTTTGTGTTAGATTTTTAATCTGGTTAAAGATTTAATATTAGATTAATGATTGCAAATTGTTTTCTTCAATTCAGACGTGAACTAATGCGTGAACCAAACATCCAAAGGTCTGAAAGTGGATGATTCCGTCAAGGATGCATCAAAACGCTTGTATGGGGCAAGCCTGAAAGATAGAGTCAGGATTTTGGAAGTGGAATCCGGGATCAGGAATCCAGAGTTATTGAATTTGATAATGACAACAGAAAACAATTCACTTCACCAATAAATAATTATCGTGTATCGCGTTTCGTGCTCTGCCCCGCAAATCCGCCTGTTGTGCAGGCTGATTTTGCCAAATTGTTCAGTTTACACACCTGTACACATAATACGTTTATAAATGACCTGAACTGAACACGCTTTTAGCGTTCTGCATGTTAACTCGTGGTGTTAACAAGTTTGTCAATCCATCGGCCTCAGACAGTTCAATCTGGCTGAAACCTTCACCTTAGTAGCATTAAGCAATTTAATAATAAAGGCTGAGAAACTGTGAACTTTAACCTGAGCAAAGATGCTGCATCGTTCAGATTCACTCCATATCTAACGTGGACATCGCTTAGAGAGGTCAAAAATCTATTTCTTTACAGTCAAAGTTAAATTTTATTAGCAACGAGTAGTTTTCTTTCATTTTATTTAGGTGACACGTTCGAGCAAAAAACAAAAATCTAGGATTTTCAATTCATTCAAAGCTAATCAAACATCTGACTTTGATTTCTCTCCGAGTTTTAGATTACAGCTGTCATGGTTAAAAGATCTGCGAAGCCGGCTCCTCTTGACAGCATGGTTTATTCAACTAAATTTTGATACTTTGCATTAGTTCCTCAGATCTTCATTCTGGATCTGAATAACTTCTTCTGGTACTCAGTCTGATTTTTAATTGGTACTCTTTTGAAATGGGTTATAGACCCGGGCTTACAGACGCATTCCATACAGTGCCAGATGGGAAAAAGCCTTATTTGTTTACCCTAAACAAGAAAAAAGAACTTTAAATTCATGACATAAAGACACGCGAAACTTGCAGTCAAACTTAACCAGTTTCTCCAACAAGTTAACACGCGGCAAGTTTTTTTCTTACAAAACTTCTTCTAAGCACTCTCTTGCATGGACAAAAATTAAAAGCACCGAATTTAT